>JAWNPN010000090.1:8337500-8715000 GCA_035047485.1 Drosophila peninsularis
ACTAGATTGAAATTAAAATTTGATATAAAATGCAAGCTTAAGGAGAGCTGAGCGCTAAGAACTAGAGCTAAATCCCTGAGGCAAACGTTAGGCAGACAAGAGCTGTAAAATAGTGCAGGTGCAGGTATCTGCTAGTCAAGCACTCCCTCATAAAATATATATTTATTGCCCTTGTCATGAATTGCTCAGAGCTTAACCATGGCACTTTATTAAGCCATTTGACCAATAAAATTCCATGTTTAAATATCCAAAGTTTAAATAGCTGCATAAAAAATCCGAAATGAAGTTTTCAATTTTCTCAAGGGGGTGGGTGGCCGGCTAAGCGGTGCACCTGGTCACCTTTGACGGTCGTAAATAGTGAAAGTTAAGGCAACTAAATGCTAATATCATAAAATGCCGAGCCAAATGCATTAAGAGCGTGCTGGGTGGGGCCGAGCTAAGCAGAGGCGTGAAAACTTTGCTGCCATATAAAAATGGACCGACTTTATGGAGTTTTAAATGTTTTCCTACAGATATTTAAAGCGTCTATCGGCGAAGGATGCCGGCTGGTTGGCTGGCTGGCTGGCTGGCTGCATGGCCGTGTCCCAGCGATTTGGTAAACTTCAAAATGCATTCGGGCTTCTTGTAAAAAGTTTCTGGCAAGCAAATGGAGCAGGAAACAGCTGTCCCTTCATATCTTTTGCATATCAAAAGTATCGACAAGGACAGCGATGCCACTGCGCAGGGGTGAGAGGCTCACGCTGCAGTCTGCGTGTATGTTAAAGTGAAATATATGCAAAGTTTTCCTATTGGGCACGGGGAGACATCCAGAAATTCTCCAAATTGCATTTGGCTCCCAAAATAGCTGGCAACCAAGTATGGGTACATATAGATATATGTGTGTGTGTGTGTGTGTGTGTGTGTGGAGCTGCATGTTTGCATAGATGAGTGCAAAGTTACATTCAATTTATATGCACTTGCAAAAAGTTTACACCAAAAAAAGTTTTTACTCAACGAAAAACTAAACATTTTGTTATCGCCACGATAATGGACCCGGGACTGCAGCGATTGCGTCTCCAATATAAACATGCATACTAAATAGATACACAGGACAGGACTCGCTCTCTCCCTCTCCCTCTCTCAGACATGTTTTCCTTAGTCCAAGTGTTTTCAGCTGTAGTCAAAGTTTATTGCATGCACAATTTTCTGGCAATTTACGAGAATTGAAAAGCAATTTCCACATTTTCACATTGTATTGATAAGAAAACGTTTAAAAAACAACAACGAAGTGCAATTCAAATAATAGTTTAAGATATATCGATAGGCAAAGCTATCGAAAGCAGCTTTAAGCCACTTCTACCATAAAACCCTTGAAATATTTAAGCCCACTCACACTTAACAATTATCGCCAGCTCGCTTAATATCAAGTGCATGCCCAATAAAAAAGGGGGAGGCGCACAATCAAAGCAAAGTTGGCGTTCATCTTGACTTATTAACTTGGCCGGCGGCGGCAGCGAGCGTTTTCAAAGAAATTAAACAACAGCTACAGCTGCAGCAACAAATGCATCGATTATGCCAAGTCAGTGCAGACAACAGAAGCATCAAAATTAATATTCTCAGCTATGCGAGGGAGAAATGCCAAGGAGCCAGCGCAGCCAGATAAAACTGAGTTGCTTTGAAGTTTCCGCTTCCAAGCGCCGGCGGGCAGCTAAAAAAAAAACAAATGAAGGAAAAAGAATCGAAAAATGCTAAAAGAAAACATGGCAAACAGCGTCGGGCCCCACCAGCGCCAGCACCTCTCAGCCGCGACGAGCGCGCCTCAAGAGCAGCAGGAAGAACATCAACGTTGCACAGCGTTTGCTTCATCAATGGCGCTAGCTGTCTGGCCCAGAGCAATGCGGAGCAACCAGTAATTTCTTAAATCACAGCGCGAATGGCGAATCAGAGTTAATGCGCTGAATTTAAGCGCTGAATATGTTGTTATTGTATCAAATGCATTCTCATGCAGCTTAATAAGCTCGGACCGAGCAGAGCGAGAGCAGACCACTAATACCTGGCTAAGGGGATCGACAGTGGGCGAGCGAGCGAGACAGCTGCAGCGACAGCGAGCAGAGAACAGCAGCCGCAAAGAGAATGGCAAACAAAGTAACTGTAGCTGGGTGCTGGCTTTTTTTTGTGGTTTTACGTTTCGTTTGCACAAAGAAAACAAAAGCAGTTGCAATGAAGATGCAGCAAGCCGAGTGTGAGTGTGATAGGGAGAGGGAGAGCGGGAGTGAGGGAGGGAGAGGCGACGCAATTGGATGCTCTGTTTGTGCGCTGCTCACATGTTACTCATGTGTGTGCCCGAGGCGAAGTGCTGTAAGAGAAGAAGAATGTAAAAGTGTGAGTGTGAGTGAGAGAGCGTGAGTGTGAGACGTGAGCTGCTTTTGTTCTGGGCTATGTATCCGTATCCTCTTGCTGCCCCGTGGCTTATGCTACACTTTTTTAATAAATTATAAATTGCTGCAAATATATTTGCAGGCAGGGATTACATTTATCCGCTCCCCGCCTGCACTCCGCACGCTTGTTTGCATATCGCTAGTTTGGCTCATGTCCCAAGTGTGTGGTTCTATTGCCACAACCCTTCTGCACCACACACACACACACACATGTGTGTGCGCTTTTGTATGAACTTAGGATTTTGTATTCATGCTTGAGTCACGTTTTGCACATTTGTTAAAAGTAGTTCTTAAGGCGATTGCAACGCGCGCTGCGTTTCACACAAAAAGCAGACGGCGCGCCAAACGAAAATTGTGTGAAAAGTCTTAAATTAACTGCAAGCGCCGTTGCCGTTGCCGTTGCAACTGCACGTGGCAACAACTTACAACATGCTTGTCCCTGCACCAACACACATTTTTTTAATCAATCACGCATCTGTTCATATAATTCAGCCTGCGGCTGACTGCGTTAGATCAAGCGACATCTTTAACTGAAGCTGAAAACAAATCTGAGAAAATTTAAGGTAAACTCGAGTCCTGCTTGACGAAGGCCCTCATGCGTGTGTCCCGCCCCAACCCATTTTAATGCCGAAATAAATTCATTAAATTCTCTTAGGCCGCCTCAGACCACTTTTGCGTACTTTTTGGCGAACAATAAAAATGTCATTTTACGTTGATATATGAGTTGGAGAAAAATGTGGCCCCGTCTCGAAAATCACGTAGTAAATTCTGCGTAAACTTGAAAAAGCTGCCGGCTTCGATAATTCGTCGCGAAATGAAACATGTGCCACAAAAGTTTTTCTGCGTATGTGTGTGTGTGTGTGTGTGTGAGTTCTTTTTGCACCCATTTCAATTTTTTGTTGCTTCCTGCATATTAATTTGAAATTTGTAGCATACTTTGGTGTGTGTGTGTGTGTGTGTGAGTGCGTTGTGTTAACAAAGTCATAAATTTCCAGCACTGCTGACAGTTTTCATATTTGACTTTTGCTATGCATGCTCGAAATTGCTCAAATGTCTAGCGAATGGTTTGGGCGCACTGCCATTGGCATACCTACACCTGCATTGCTCAAAGGTGTTTGGCTGCGATTCGAGTTCGCAGCGCATGCATATTAAATTAAAGCATATTAGACGTGTTTTTATATGAATTTGAAATGGGCGTGAGTCGGGTATATGGCCTGAGTATGATTTATTGCTGAATTGTTTTAGCAGTCGTTGGCCTTGCAAGACTGCTCTAAGCCCTGAGAATGTACTCCTTTTGCAGATAATTTTTGGAGCAGAATAATATGAAAATATATACATATTATTAATTTTTTTTTATATATATTATTGTATTGTTTATTTTATATATTATTTTATTTTATAATATTTTTATTTTTGAATTATATTTAATTTAATTATAAAATCACTTATTTATTTTTATTATTAAGTAATATGTTATTAATTTTTTTTTTACTTTTTGTTTTATTTATTTTTATTAATTTTTTATTTTTATTTATTTTTTTATATATATCATATTATTATATTTATGCAAAGCTCTTATATGCACATCAAAGTCTATATCTTCTTATTTACTTATCCATACTATATATATCTTCCTTCGTTCTATTCACTGCTTGCCATTAGGGTATGCGGAAGCGGAGCTCGCTCACAAAAGCGAATTCGATTTAAGCTTTTACAGTTCGCAACTCAATCAACGGCACATTCAATCAAATGTTTTGGCACAATATTTTAAAGTGTAAACACGCACACACACACATACACAGAGAGAGTGTCTGTGTGTGTATTTATTGTGCATTTGTAGTCGCTGATATTTATTTACTTTCTTTGGATACTATGCAACATTCGATGGAGCATTGAATTACATTTCCATGAAGCGCGCTGCGCTGCGCGGCACGAAGTGCAGCAAAACTTTTCAGCTGCTGCACTCGGCGAAAGTTTTTTTTTCTACTTTTTACTTTATACTTTCTTTTTTATTTTATTTTGCTATTTCCGGTGGCAACGACAGCGCGTACAACAAGCACGACGACGTTTTTGGCCAAATTGTGTGTGAAATTGAATTGCAATTGTCAATAATTCGTTTCCAAAAATATTTCCAGAGCTGCCAAGCAAACTGATTGAGTCAACGAGCGGCGCTAAGTGAGACCTGAGCTGGTAAAACTTTTCTGGTGTGCGCCATGCGATTATAAAGTTTGACGCCCCCCAGCTCTCTTGCCGCCCCCCTCTCCGCCCTCACCCACAAGAAACTTGCATCATAGGTAATAGCTTACCTGAGCGTCTAATTAAAATCGGCTTGAACTTTTCGGGGCATGCAAAACTTGCAGCAAACTGAGCAACTGATTGAATCTTAACTTGGCCAAGATGACAATTTCCAATAGCCTAGAGTCTGCCTCTCTGTGCGTGTGTTTGTTGAAAATCATTTCTGCTGCAGTCATAAAATCCAATGAGGCGCACACAATTTATTTGTTTTTTATGTGCTTACAACTAATGCGAGGCGCCAGGCTGTAGCGCAAAGGATCCTGCTTCGTGCCTGTCCAGAGCGGCACGTACCAAAAGTTCCGCAACGAAATTTTTCAGTTTTACTTACGTAAAATGTTTAAACATATGTGCAAATCGAACAGGCAATACCAGCATGTGTGTGTGTATGTGTGTGTGTGTCTGTCATAAGTTTGAATGGGGCCTCGAGGGGGTGCGGCCAGGGGCTGCAAGTGAACCGACACTGACTTTGCCTTTTCTTTGGCCGCAACATTTGACACCTGCTATGCTTTTGCCTTGCTTTGTTTTTGTTGCTGTTTTTTTCTGTGGAGCCTCAAGCATGCCACGAAACAGGAAGGGAGCTGGTGTGTGTGTGTGTGTGTGTGTGGTGGGCATACCACCCATTGTTACCATTTTATTGTGTGCTTAAATATTTACACAATGAAAACGAAGCGTTTCCTTCCACAAACACTCGGGTTACATATGTATTCATGAGTGTCTAAGTGTTTGTGCCACAAAACACATTGTTTTTGCTTTGCGTGTTTGATTTATGAATGCTCCACTGTTCTCTCATTGTTGTTGTTGACCCCCAGTTACACATATGACATAATATTTTATACCCGATTGCCAATTATGACCTGTTAAGGGTTTATGGCCAATCGTGCGTCGGTCTAAGTGTGCGTAATTATTTGCCTTAGGGGCAGCAGCTCAATCGAACAATGACTAATGGAGCTCGGAGTACATATAGTTATTAATTGGATATAATATTTTTATTTGGGCACCAAGTGCTCCGAGCTAGAGTGTTGCCTGCATGAATTTCAAAATATCTAAAACTCTGTCAAGTCTGAAATTGGTTTCCAGAGCTGTGGCTGTCTGCTGCCAGCAGACTTTGGGCATGTTGGCCAATTGAATATTTCATGACATTCGTCACTTGCGCATGCAACAGACATTCGTTTCCTGCTTACAGCGCCCCAGTCTCCCTCCGGAGCTATCGGATGACTCGGGGATAAGCTGAAGTCCTCGCGCATTTCACTGTCTGTCCTCCGTCTGTCTTCCAGCTGCCCGCCCCCTGTGTGGAGCTTTTTTGCGTATTCAGCATGTCAACTGTGGAAACTCAATTTGCCTAAGTAAATAAACGGAATATGAATGTTTAATTTATTTTACGAGCATAGATATTAAATAAACACACCAGTCATGGCTGTGTAAGTTTTGCACATGACATGCAGAAACTTCAGCCATGCCAGAGGAGAAGTTTGGGTTATGAAAACAGCGACTAGGCAATTGCGGCTTGTGTGCTCTGGAACAGTTTGTAATTGGCCAAAGTTTCGCTTCGCCATGGGAATTAAAACACAATTTCCAAGTCGATTGTCGAGGCGACAAATCAATGAGCGCAGGCCTCGCAAAAGGCTAATTAAATCGACTCTGCTGCTCGCTGGCTTCACGGCTCTTAAATTAATAGAAAACTCATCACATGCAATATGCAGGACGCGCACATTGGCTGCGGTTAATTAATTTTATATCAACTTTCGCTTTCGCTTTCGCTGTTGCCACTTTCCATTCGAGGCACAGGCAAAAAGCCAAATTACAAAGAAATTGTAAATGCGGAAATGTGCGGCGGCAGCAGGTAAACAGCAGCAGAAAAAAAAGTGGTGGATAAATCAGAGCAGAAAAAAAAACTCGTATCGCCAGCGGCAAATCCACATTTGCATTTCTCATTTAATTAAAAACGTCGCTTCAGTATATTCAGCGTGCTATTTAATTAAGATACAACTTTTTGCTTTATTTTGTGCTGCACACGCTGCGTATACGCAATGTTCGACTGACACCCAAACAATCTTCAATCAACGTGTCGCACATAAAATGTTGTTGCGTGACTCATAATTTGTTGTCGACTTGTTTACATGGCACCCCTCCCGCCCTCTCCGACACCCCCTCTGACATACTAATAATGATGATGCGCGCCTTTATGAATATTGCTGCCTGACTTGTTACATGTTTCGCGCTGAAGTTGTGGCTGCATTCGGGCACATAAAAAGAAGCTAAGCGTTTCGCTTCGCCTGGCGACATTAAATTTGTGAGCCTTCTTTTTTATACGACTGAATCGTGTTATGGCCGCCTTGTAATCGCTTCCCTTTTATGCACTCAACTTTTGTCGATAAGTGGAGCTGGCTTAAGGCAGCCCCACCTGAGTTTACAGCCAAACTTTTTGGGAGTATTAAGCTTTTTTAGTGCTTTATTGACTTATTAGCAGAGGAATACGAGCTAAATACTACAACTCGTAGAGGCTAGGTTGCTAGAGCCTTAGACCGAACGATATTTGATCTAAACCCAATGCTGAGCTTAGCTACCATATAAAAGGGTTTTAATGTATGTTCTATAAATGCATTTTTATATTTTATACTTACCCTTTTTATCGATCAGTTGAGAAATATCAGCCACAATAAAGTTTGAGCTACTTGAACTTGTTTGCTAGGTAAACACTTCAAGTCAACTTGTGTAATGCTCTTGCTTTCGGGCCAACCAGATTAGTGGCCCAGCAACTGGCGTTTGCTTAAGCGCAGCTGTTGGCTTCATGGGCCTCAACCCATTTCAATTGTTAAATATTTGACAAATTCTGAAACAATTTGTTTAACATTTTGTAACTTCGTATGGCATCGTAGGGCCTAGGGCAAGATATTTTGTATAAAAGGCCAGAGCTGACTGACGATAAGCACAGTTACTTACAGCTTCAGTGACTAGCCATGCAGATTATAACAGTTGTTACTTTGATCGTCGGCAGCATCTTCGCCTACACATTGGCTGCTCCTCAGAGCAACAGTGATGCCCTGGCCACCGCATTGGCCAATCTGGCCATAGAGCTGGCGCAGCAGATGAACTCGACTGTTCGACATAGCAACGGCACTGTGATAATTACGGGCATTGCAAACTCGAATGCCACTGCCAACATTGAGGGACACAAGCCATTGTGGCATCATCACAATCGCCCAAGCAACTGGCATTATGGCTGGCCCCATGGCTGGAACAACTGGAACGGTGTCTGGCGTGCAAATCCTGAGGAGAATGAGGACATCGAGACTCCTGACCAAGACGAGCCAGAGAATTTCGAGCTGATGGCTGAGGAGCACCCTGAGGATGCCGAGGATTCCGATTATGCCGAGGATCCCGAAAACGTAAACGAAGAGGAGGAGCAGAAGTAAAGCGGAGAGCCAAATTCTTAAAAATCCGGACAATAATGGCAAACTAAAACCTTCTCTCAAATTTTCATACTATCAAATTAATTTCCATAAAATAAAATTGTTTAAATCATAGCAAAAAATAAACAAAACTGTTTAAATATTCAACAAAACTAAACGCATTTATCCATTATAATTGAAAACTTTTCTTTGAGGATAAGGAGGGAGAAAGCTGACAATATGTGAGCTCAAAGAAATGTTTCGTAGTTGGCTGAGCTAAGCTTGACTATGAACAAATAAAATTGATATAATTTCTAATGCGAATGGGCTGTGCTTCCATCAGCCACATATGGCCAACTTCGTATTTATCAATAAACAAATAACTGCAATATCGGCTGAATTATGTCAACTTGTTTGCTAGGTAAACATTTCAAGTCAACTCGTGTAATGCTCTCGCTTTAGGGTTAACCAACATCAACAGGCGTTTGCTTAAGCACAGCTGTTGGCTTCATGAAACTCAACTCGTAAGCTCAAATTATGAGAAATGTTGTCTAATATTCTATAAGTACAGATCAAATTTGGGTAGTCAGATCTTTCGTATAAAAAGCATATAAAGCAATATATTGTATATATATATTGTATATATATATATGTGAATAAGCCTAAAATATAACATTTCTCCTGTGCTCTAAAGATAATTAATAATAAAATATCAGCCAAAATGTCCAACCATTCAAGCTTGTCTGTTCCATTAACATCTAGCATTAGATTGAGTCACATTTAGCTAGTCTTAGATTAGCAGCCCTGCAGTTGCTTAATAACAGCTGCTGCCTTCATGAGACTCAACCCATTTCAATTGTCAAATATTTGACGATTGCTGAAATATCATTTTAACCTTTCTGCAACACGTCTGTGTCAGATATTCTGTATAAAAAGCCGGAGTTGACTAACGATAAGCACAGTTAGTTACAGCTCTTTGACTTAGCCATGCAGATCGTCACAGTAGTTTGCTTGATCGTCGGCAGCATCTTTGCCTTCACAGTGGCAGCTCCTCAGAGCAACAATGATGCCCTCATCTCAGCTTTAGCCAATCTGGCTATGGACTTGGCCAGGCAAACCAACTCGACTTTGCGATTGCCAAACGCTCCGGTGGTTATAACTGGCATTGCGAACTCGAATGCCGAAGCTAATGTCGATGCTAATGCTGGTGTGGCTCACAAACACATCTCGCACCACAGCAACAGCGGATGGAACGGACACTGGCGTAGCAGTGCTTAGGATGAAGACGACTGAATTGGGAACTAGGAAAACTAGGAGCTAACTTAATCAAAAATTACATATACAAAAAACATTTCAATCTCCAGTTGCAACTCTACAAATGAAATCCAATCAAATTTATGAAATTGTTCAAATCGCACGTGACAAAAAAAAAAAGAACAAAAAGAACAAAAAAAAGTGTTAAAAAATTAAATAAATACGAGTTAAGCCAAACACATATCTATCGAATTGAAAACTTTCGGGGCTTCTTTTGACCTGGATCAACATGCAATTTAGATATGCAGTTTCTAACCGGCCATATGATTCGCATTTTTTCAATAAATTCATAAATCCGCAGTTTTATTCTTTTTGGCAGTGTTTTTATGGAATTTGCTTAAATGCAAATAGCACATCGATCTGCCAGTTTGTAGTCATGTGTTTTTATAAACCAACTTATATATGCAATATTTTATGTCCGAGAGGGCTGGAAGCCCAGCTAGCCGTGAATGTTTGCGTGTGCCTGTCTAAACTGTTGCACAACTCGCTGAATTCCCGCGGGTGGCATAAAATATATTTTACATAAATGGATGCAATTGCACATTAATATGCAGAGCAAAAGTTTGATAGACCCAAACGTGCTCGTTGCCGGGTAGTTTGGCACATGGAATGTGAGCATTTCATTTCGATTCGCTAATTGTGCGCTGCGCAGCGGCGGCAAAGCTTTTCATCAAAGTTTAACAAACTGCCAAACTGACAAAATGCATTCCGAATGATGCCTAATTGCATGAGCAACAACATTATAAAGTTTTATAATTAATTTGCATTATTAGAGGGAATTGGCAATTTGTCAAGCTGAAAGATGCACGATGCACGATGCGAGGATATATTACAGTTTTGGGAACTTGTATCAGCTGAGATTCATCTGCAGCGACTTCTCCCACTTCGAGCATGTTTACATCCACATTAAGCATACGCCCAGTTGGCTTGGTGCCCACTTGAGCTTGGCTGCGTTTCAAAATCTCGAGCTGGAATAAATGTTTAGCTAAATTGTTTTTCAACAGCGATTTATGAAGAATGTCGCTGCAAGCGGACTATGTAAATTGGCAATTGATCTGGAAGTCAGCCAAGTGCTGCCAGTGGATAACGCACATATATAATACCTGGCGCACGCTGATGGCCCATGCGCCGATAAGGCCACGACTCTGCCCCGGGGGAGTTAACAAATCACTCGAAGCGCAAAGCGTGTCTATCGTTTGGATTGCGACAAATGGAACGCATTAGGTTAACATTATTGCCAAACAATTTGTTCCAAATGTGTTTATTTGTCTTCCCCTTGTTGTTGTCACACAACATTTCTGCTTTACTTGGGAGTTGCCTTCGCTCTCCCCTCGCCCCCTCTCTTGCTCGCCCCAAATATAATTCCTTAGCCAATTGTAGTACATGTGGCCAAACTTGAAATCGGATTAGGTTAGTACGGAGACCGGGGGGCAGGAGCCTTTGGCAAAATCAAACAACGATAAATTGCTGAAACTTGTAACTGATATTATCGCATGAGAGTCCAATTTTGCTGTTAGCCTGTTGCTAAAAATGTCCTTGTTGCTGTGGGGCTTCCAGTTGTCGCGCGCCTGTTTCCTGGGACCCGATATTAAGTGCCAAATTATCTTTCTTTCTCTTGTGTGTGTGTCTGCCTGTGTGGGATTTGTAATGGCAATGCTTTTAAAAAGGGTTTACGTGTAATTGATACCTGCTCGAACATGTCTCAGAGGCCGTAAAAGTTGCCGTTAAAGCGTCCGAAATGGATTTGCATTTGTGCATTTCGGCAATTGATTCTGAAAGTGTGGAAAGAGAGAACTGGACGGGGCGAGCTTCATGCATTATTCATGAGCTGTGTCTATATTTGTGATTGGGTTCAGGTATTTAATAAATGGAACTTGATTTGGGCTAGGAATTATTTCAAATACAATTCACATTTTCGTTGGCCGTGCACTGCAGGTACACTGCATCGAAGAGTGTGCCCTCCGCACAGACCACGGCGTAGGGTATGGGATAGTCGCAGACCACATACCGATTGCAGTCGTTCGGATATGGCAAGACTGTGCCCAGCGGATGCCCGCAGCATATGTTGGGCGTATCGGGATGTATTGTTGTTGGCCTTGAAGTTGTTGTGCTCGGGGGTGTCTCGGTTGTAATTGGCGTTGTAGTATCTATTACTGAGCTGGACGTGTCGGGAGAGGTATTACATGAGACTTCCGTCGTCGTAGTTCCGGGAGTAGTAGTATCTGTTGCCGTACTCGAAGTCTCTGGAGTGTTCGGAGTAGTAGTATCTGTTACTGAGCTGGAAGTCTCTGGAGTGTTGGGAGTAGTGTCACATGGAAGGTCTGTAGTGCTAGCCGTGGTAGGGAAGGGCGTGGTGTTTGGAGTAGATGTCGGTGCTGCCGTTGTTGGCTTGGGTCTGCAGTTGGCCCGCTCCGGATCCATGCACTCCAACTCCGAGGGACTAAACTCCAAGCCTTCGGGACAATCGTAGCCAATGGGTATGGGCTCTTCGCATATAATATATTTGCCACAATTGTTGGGATATGGCACAAGGCTTCCATTGGGTTTGCCACCGCAAATGCCGCCTGAAGGAGCCGGCGTTGTCGTCTGCTCAGTTGTTGTTGATGCTGGAGTTGTGCTGGGCTCGCTTGTCGTTGTTTTTGGTGTTGTGGAAGCCTCAGCGGTGGAAGTTTCAGGAGTTGTGGAAGGCTCAGTAGTAGAGGTAGGCTCAGAGGTTGTAGAAGATTCGGGAGTTGTGGAAGTTTCTGAAGTTGTGGAAGGCTCAGTCGAAGAGGAAGGCTCGGTGGTAGAGGTAGGCTCGGCGGTTGTAGAAGTCTCGGGAGTTGTGGACGACTCAGGACCCTTAGTTGAGTCGGTTGTCTGGTCACTGGCCGTTGTTGAGTCTGTCCAGCTAGGTGTCGTTGGTCCTCCAGGGTTTGGCGTTGTGCCAACGGTACAGTTGGCTAGCGAAGCCTCCATACATTTACGCAGCTCCGGACTGAACTCGTCGCCCTCGTCGCAGTCGTAGGCGGCGGCTATGGGACGATCGCATTTAATGTACTTGGAGCAGTCGTTGGGATAGGGCACCATCTCGCCATCGGCAGCATCGTCACAGGGACCCTTTTGTGGCGGCGGACGGGTTACGGGCGGCGTAGGCTCGGGCGTGGCCTCAGTTGTTGTTGTTGATGTGTAGTCCCAGCGACAGGCATCCGATGGCACGTCAGCACCGCATTGGCCGCTTATCGGATCGTAGTACTCGCCACAGTTGCACACATCCATCATGTAGATGTAATCGTTGACGCAGCGTATGAACCACTGGCAGTTCTCCGGGTATGGGAACGTATCCCGCGTGCTGTTCGTGCACATGGTCGGCTCCAAGGGCGGCTGGGTGGGGCCAGAGCCAGGTGTTGTGGCCGTGTCCTTGTCGCAGTCGCTCTCCTCCCAGCTCACACACTGCTGCTGTTTGGCGCTGAAGTAGGAGCCGGCCGTGCAGTAGAAGCCAACCGGAATCGGCGACACGCAGACAATATACTTGCTGCAATCGTTCGGATAGGCAATCATTTCGCCCTCATCCTTATTGCCACATATGCCGCCCGGCTGCTCGGGCGCCGCGCTTGTCGTTGTCGCCACACTAGTGGTAGGTGTCGAAACGGTGCTGACAACTTCCGTTGTCGTCTTTGCCGTGGTTGTTGTCGCCTCCGTTGTGGTTGTGGTCGCCTCCTGCTCCCTGCAAGCTGTCGGCGATACGTGCGGCCCACAGTCCCCAGTTTTCGGATCAAAGTACGTATTCGAAATGCATTTGGCAATATAGAACTCGCCGTCGCCCAGGCATAGGATGTAATATTCACAGTCCTGCACATACGGATAGGAAGTTCCGATGGGCTCGTTGGCGCACAGCTCGGCTGGCCCGGCTGTAGTCGCGGGCGTGGTCGTCACCGTCGTGCTGGTCGTTGTCGTTGTGGGCGCTTCGGTGGTGCTGGTGGTGGTCGGCGCTGTGGTGCGATCGCCCTCGCAAATCACATCGTCGGCAGAATCACAAATCAGCAAAAGGGGATTGAAGAGCAGCGTGGCAGCACACTGACCCACAATCACCTGTTCGTCCTTGCAGTACAGGTACTGGGAGCAGTTGCCGGCGTAGGGAAAGAGCGTGTCATCAGCCTTGCCTCTGCAGCGATCGGGATCTATATCTGCTGGCAGTGATGGTGTCGTTGTAGTGGCCACCGTGGTGGTGCTGGTATCCGTGGGCACCAGCGTTGTGCTGGAGCTGCTGGTGTCTGCCGTGGTGCCCGGCATGGGCGTCGTCGGATATGGGTCGGGTCGACAGTGCACCGAGCTGGGCGTGTCACAGATGTGCCACAGCGGGTTGAAGAGCTTGTCGGGTATGCAATAAGCCATGTCCGTGCAGCCATTGCGACAGCTGATGTACGCGCTGCAGTCGTAGGGATATTCGTAGAAGCCGTTTCCTAAAGCAAAGCAGTAATCCTCCTCAATGCCAAGAGGCGGTGGGCCACACTGTCCCTCTTCAGTGGTTGAAGTTGGCTCCACTGTTGTTGTTGTTGTTGGCTCTACAGTGGTTGTTGTTGCTGGCGTTGTTGTTGGCTCTACAGTGGTTGTTGTTGCTGGCGTTGTTGTAGGCGCTACAGTGGTTGTTGTTGGCTCTACAGTGGTTGTTGTTGCTGGCGTTGTTGTTGGCTCTACAGTGGTTGTTGTTGCTGGCTCTACAGTGGTTGTTGTTGCTGGCGTTGTTGTTGGCGCTACAGTGGTTGTTGTTGCTGGAGTTGTTGTTGGCGCTACAGTGGTTGTTGTTGTTGGCTCTACAGTGGTTGTTGTTGGCGCTACAGTGGTTGTTGTTGCTGGCGTTGTTGTTGGCTCTACAGTGGTTGTTGTTGCTGGCTCTACAGTGGTTGTTGTTGCTGGCGTTGTTGTTGGCGCTACAGTGGTTGTTGTTGCTGGAGTTGTTGTTGGCGCTACAGTGGTTGTTGTTGTTGGCTCTACAGTGGTTGTGGTTGACGGCAAAGGCAGTGGCTCACACTCAGCGGTCTCCGGCGTATCGCAAATGAGCAGCAGCTGATTGAAGACCTTATCATGATCACAATAATTAAGCACTGGCCAGCCATGCGTACAGTTGATATAAGCATTGCAGTCGTAGGGATATCGATGCACCGAACCATCCGGAAAATTCTTACAGAACGATTCCGCAATGCCAGGTGGTGGCGGTGGTGGATCATAGCTCGATGTGGTCACTGGACCCGGTGTAGTTGGACTGTACACTCCGGTTGTTGTCTCGATAGAGTAGTAAATGCATTCCGTATTCTGTGGCCAGTTACAGTTCTGTGTCTTATTATTCCACCACAAAGTCGCTGGACACAGCTGCACGGTGGGGTAGAAGCAATCGCAAACTAAGAACAAGCTGCAGTTGTCCGGATACGGCGCTCGATAGCCGTACTGCACGCCCGCGCACATAACCTGATTCTCATATCTTTGCTCGTTGTCACAAGCGGGGTGCCGCGGCTCGCCGCGCAAGGCCAGGCCCATGGCCACCAGCAGAAACAGCACCGGCAGCCAGTCGAATGAGTTGCCTGGCAAAGCAGGTGAAGTCATAGTAAGAATTATTTAATTTATAAAATAAATTAAATTTAATATACAACTTACCTCTCATTATATATTGTTTCTTTTAGTTCGCACTGAACTGATTCTTCTTTTCTTTGTTTTATATGTTCGCCGGCTAACGATATGTTCGAGACTAAACTAAACTTTGGCAAATCCATTCGCTATATGAAGTCTCTGTCAGATAAAAGTTCATGAATAGCACTGATAAGATACTAATGTATATATATATTTATTTTATTATAATTATAATGAATTGTTAGGAGTAGCTCAAGATGATTTGTGGCTTATCAACAAATACATATAGAAAAAATAAACAAATATCTCGAATGTCGTAGACTTTGGGCTCTTCCAAGAAAACGTTTGCAAATAGCAGCTAATAATAAGGAAATCAGATCGACACGCTTAGCGCTGTTATCATATCTCTGGGAAATCATTGAGTATTTCCTTCAGTTTAGTCATTGACTAAAATAATTTAATGCGTATTGATAAGCATGTTTGGCCCCCACTTACAGTTGCTTATAATTGCACTCGAGATTATTAATTAGCAATTAACTTTAATGGAATTCACTCAATTTTAAAGCAGATTGTTTAAAGTCAGTTTAAAAATATACAATTTGTTAGTATTTCGCATAAAGGTAAACAATTTTATTCTCAATTGCGCGCTGTTGACATGGGTATAGGTGTGCGTGTGTGTGCTTATTGCTGCTGTTATTACACTTATTGCCGTTGTTGTTTTAATGAGACAACGTGACCTCTCAGCAGCTGAATTTATGAGCGCCACTCGCCGCTCGAATTACACAAATAAAAAATGCGAGCATAAACATAAATGAAGCCGAGGATTGCTGCGCGCCAGCCATTAAAATAAAGCGACAAAACATGAGCAGTAAACAAAATTGGCAACACAACTTCGGCTAACCAATAAAAGACTTATTTTCCACAGCAGAAGGAAGAGGAAAAGCTGGAAAACTGCAATAGCATTTGCACAGCAAATAAGTTAAAAGCATAAATCTATGCACGGGCTTAGTTGAGTCTTTTGAAAGGCGAAGTGCAGCACGTTTGAGCACGTGCTGGAGAATGATTGAAAGTTTGAAAGAGCAGCTGCAATATAAAAGAGAGTGTAAATACAGATGTTTTAGAAAATGAATCGGAGCAGCTGAAAGAATCTTTTAGGCGAGTAAGAATGGCTTTAACTACAAATTCATAAACACTCGCTAAACCCAATTGACGCTGGGCGGCAATTTTTCAGCTTGATCTGTTGGCTGCTGTCAAGCGTTTGATCTGCAACAGATTGAACTATCAATTACGGGCTGGGCAAACGTGACCGTCAGCTGCCCGCCTGATGTGTGTGTCTGCGAAAGCTGGCATACAGGAGACAGACACACACACACACACACACAGAGAGAGATATGTGTTGGCCAGGTGGTGTAGCTGGAACGGACGTTTAGTTACAACTGAGCACCTGTCGTGCGGCATCAAAAGAAAAGCAGCCAACGCGCAAAGGCGTACGTGTCCTACAAGCAGCCAAGCAGCAGAAGTTGTCATTGTTGTTGTTGTTGTTGTTGTTGTTGTTGTTGTTGTTGTTGTGTGTGCTGCATGAAATTGACCTCGTCCGTGTGCGTGTGTCGCTGGCGAGAATCGCCTAGCCCCGAGCTTGGCCGTGCACACATATCTTTCACACGGCTTACGTGAGCGGTTGCTACATGGGGCAACCTGAGAGGGGATATCTAAGACAAAGCCCCACAAATCAAGCGCTGTACGCTGCGCGCATAAAGAAATTACCTACAAAAAAAAAAAAAAAAAAAATAGAAGAAGAAAGTAGAAAGTCGAACACAAATTTAAGCTAAAACCAAAGCAAAATTCAGCAAAGTCTTCTCGACTTATCGGCCAAAGGCAACATCAACTGCATTATGTTCAGGCTGTGCACACGAGCTGCACTGCATCCATTCCATGTTCTCTTTTTCTATCCATTTTCATGGCTTTGCTATTTCTGTTAATTAAAATCCAATGAATCTTTGTTTACGCTCGTCTGCTCGCCTCTGTGTGGAATTTGAGTTTTTGGTAACCTGCTTTGAAATACCTCCCCCCTCCCTCCCTCTCTCTCTCTCTCTCTCTCTCCATCTCTATGTTTTCTGTGCCCTCACCGAGTGCATACTTCATTTGCCTGCATCTGTGTAACATAACTGACCCTATATCATTTGTAAACTTGATTAACAAGAGTTAAGTCTGCCTTCTGCTTGTCAAATTAAAAGAATTGATTGCCTAAATGAAATGTCCCTGAAAGTGTATAAGCCATTCGATCTTTGCCTAATTTCCTCTGCCAAATCAATTTTCACATTCAATTTATTTCAGGCATGGCATTCCGATTTGACTGCTTTTAAAATATTTGTTTGCCAGACTATATTTTATGGCAAAATATTGATTGTTGCATACCAGATAAATATTTGCGCACAGCTGACAAAAAAGAAGACCTAAGGCTGAAGCAATTGAGATAAACTTTTGTTTAGGCAATTATCAAAGAAATTGAGGAATATTTATGTTTGCTATTTGTATAAATATTTGATTTATTTTTTATATAAATATTCCTTTTACTTTTAGTCTGACTGCCGGCAGCAGACTCTAAGCCCTTGCAGCCGGTCTTATGCTTATGCTTAGGCTTCATCTAAACCCAAACTTTATCCACCATTGTTACTCTTATAAAACAAGTTCGAAACTCTCAACTGCAACTCAGCAACTTTTTCAACTCAACTGTCTCCTGCGCCAGCGCACAATATTTCTCTCTCAGCTCCTTTTTTTTCTCTCTCGTGGGCCGACTTCAAGCATTGGCTCGTCGCAAGCTACGAAGTTTTTCCAAAATTCGAACACGAAAGTAAACAACGAAAGTGTAGCAGAGCTTCAGCTCAGTTGCTCTTCAGCCAAGGCCGAAAGCAAGAGTGCAGCGCTGTCGACTTGGCCAGCTTAAAAGCCACCGGCTGCTGAACGTAATCGCAATTGTGTTGCACTTAGTTGCCATTAATATAATCGGGCCATAAAAAAGAGCTATCAACACATGCTATCTCTTTGTCTATTTGTCTGTTGCCTGCCAGGCTGACCCAGTAATAAAATAAATGCGCGGGGCAGGAGGCAGGGCGGGAGGCTTGAAAGCCTTTGCATATATTTATATAGGTGCGAAAATCACACGCGGCACACAAGCAAAAAGTGCTGCATTTCGTGTGGAAAGGTAATTAAAAATGCCTTTGAACGAGTACAAATTAATTGCCAAAGGAAACCGTCGTTCCTGCCGCAACTGCCCCAAGCAAAGCGGAGCGAAGCTATTTTTTAATTGAGCCAAGTGTGAGGCAAACATGCAGCGAGCAGTGAAAGTAGAGAGTGCATGCGAAGGCAAACAAAAGCAGCATTTGCCAGCCAAGCCAAGCCTGGCCACAACCACAGATTAGCCATGGAGCACATACGCAGCAGGCGGGCAGGGCCTGGCCTGGCCAGCAAGCAAATGCAGTGATTTATGCCGGACTGACAGACCCCGACGGCAGCAGTTATGCACTCGAGGCATTTGTTGCATGCAGCAGAGCACGCAGCAGGCAGCTGGCAGCTGGTTGGTGCAGGCAACACCTCCAGCCGGTTGTGCTTTCCCGGCCCGATGATTGCCCGGCGCCTTGTGCCAAGTCCAAACAATATAAGAGATGCCTGTCCTTCATTACATTTAATTGAAGCGAGTGCGAGAGCCTAAAAAAGAGTAAAAATTGTTGCACGCTGACAAAATTGCAAAATGTCAGCGTGTCGAGTCTCGCCTGATGAAAAGATGCTGGCAAAAGGAAGAAGAAGACAGACGACAGGCAAATGGAGCATTTGGAGAGTGGCACACGGCAATGCGCTGTGGGAAATGTGTGCAATTTTTCAGCTGCAGCGGCAAATGAAAATAATAAAAAAAAGACACCCAAACACACGCTGAAAAACTGTTGAGCAACTTTTTGGCAGACTTCGCTCGTCGACGTTTGCGTTGCTTAAAAATTTAAATTTTCATTTTGTGCCGCAAATTGGGAAAACCTCTTGGAAAAAAGGCAGCAACAGCGGCAGCTGGCGCCTGGGCTAAAGTTGCTAGCAAAGTTTTTCTCTTTTAACCACAATGCGCTTTGTTGCTGTTGCTGTTGCTTTTCGCTTTTCAGTTTCAAGTGCGAATTGCATTCTGCTTTTGTCGCATTTGCGGTTTTGTTGAGGCAACTAAATTTCCTACCAGACACACACAGACAGACACCTGCGCGAAGAACACGACGACAGCTGCAGAGCTGGAGCCAGCGCTGGAGACTGTGGGGCCTAGAGACATTTTGAGACTATAATTTTTGATCATTTTGAATTTTGGAAATGTTTACGCAATTTTTGTTTAAGCTTTTGCTATTCCGTTTATGATTTGGAATTTTCCTAATTTCTTTTAACTTTTCAACAAAATTAGAGTTTCCAGAGCAACACTCAACCACCGTAGCTGCAACTAATCCACACTGTACGTGTGTGTGTGTGCGTGTCTGTGCTCTGTGGCACTGTAGGCAGCTTGTTTTCAAGTGCACTTCATGCTATGCCCCCGCTGCGCTACCGTAAGTGAATTTTTCGGTTTGAATTTATGAGGGGGAAACGAAATGAAGTGCACTTGGCTGCGACTACCATGCGCCTCATCATCTCCCCGCCCCGGCGGCGGCCTCGGCACTTCACATTCCACTTGACTCACTCAACTCGACGCTGTTTTGTGGACACAGCAACAACAGAGCGACACCGCACCACCACAACGCCACGCCGCCACGCCGCCACACCGCTCTGCCACCCTACGCTCTACAACAGGGTATGTCATTTGCAGTTTTTCGCCGTCTGCGCCTGTAAATGTTTTATTTGAGTATTATTACTTCGACTCTTTTGGCGGCGCGTTTAAGCATGAACAGCAAAAATACAACTAAGAGTGTCGAGTGGAAGCCAGAAGGAGAGAGAGAGAGAGGGGAGACAAAGCGATTGCCAGCAAAGAAACTTTTTACAGTTGATTTCTTAAAGTGAGCATTGATACGTGAGCATTGAGTGGGAGAAGTGCAAGAGAGAGAGAGAGGGAGTAGCAGGTATTTGATCTCCTAAGACTAGACTCTAGCTGATGTATCCATATGAGATAAAGTTGCATATTTTATCTATTATCTGCTCTTCAATATACCCAAGGCAGGTCAAGGCTGGACTCAGAGCAGTCTATTATCTCTGTGTAAACTGTCAGTGTTAAATGACAAAGGCACATTGTTCCATGCATCAAACTACAGGTATGTATATAGGGTTTGCTAATGTCTGTTAGCTTGTTGTTAGCTTATGGGCCACAATTGAGGTTAGCCGGAAATGCGGCTCATATGTCCACCCAGACACAGACTCAGGCTCACACTCACATGCTCGACAATCCGGCTAGCCTTTTGACCGTTTAGCATGCACAGCATTTTAAACGATACCCACGCCCACTCCCTCTGCCCCACTCACTGCCGCCTCCCTCGCACCTGTGTTGTCCGCGCTGGAGCATGATGAGTGCTGTTGTGGCTTGTCGGGATTCCTATTTAAACTTTTATTGCTGCTCCGTTTGCCAAAAAGGTCAGTTAGCCGTAAGTGTAGCCCGGGCAAACGGTGTGAATATTAATGTTTAATTACCATATTTTTTGCTCGTTAACTTCGTGGTATTTAATTGTGAGCTAGAAGTCTGCCAGGTGAGTCTGAGAACTTAAATGTTCAGTTAAAATCTTTATGAGGTATTATCAATGCTCGTTCTCTAATCTCCTCACTCCACGCTGATTAAGAGAAAGCTAAAGCCTCTTATTGAGTGCTTCAATTAAAAGCCTTAATATTTGCTAAAAAGAAACATATTTGCCGAGTAATTCATATAACATATTTTATGGAGGGCCATTTCGCAATTGTTTTTATGTTCTCTGTTTGCAAAGTCAATTAAAATCTGAACAACGATGTAAACAACAAACCAGCAACAACAACAGCCAATGCGAGCACACTTGATGCACTTTTTGTCGCATGTGTCGCATGTAAATATACAATATATAAATATAAATAAAAGCATACGTATATGTTTTTTAATTAAATATGCATTTGCGTGCATTGAATTTTAATCAAATGGCGCTTGTGCGGATTTTTATTTACCACGTCGAGGATTAATGCCATTTGCGCTTAAGTTGATCAAATGAAATCAATTCAATGCCCTCTCTATGGCCGGCTGTCGCTCAGCATTCCGGCCGGCCGACCGGGACTTCAATTAAACATTTTTGTGAAATTTCCGTGACTGGTTAACGACATGCGGCGCCCACAGTAAGTGGGCGTGGCCTCACATTTTAATGACCCGTCGCATAATTGCCAAATGCGCTGTAACAGATATTTTGTTTAAATTATAATTTCCCGCGCAATGTGCGCTAAAAGTAGCTATATTTAAAATTTATAGCCCATCCGCATTAATGCATTACGTTTTACTGCCCGCTCGGCCAGGGCATTGCAATTTTAATTGATTTTAATAGGCCGCTTTAGGCCACTGCCCAGCCAGCCAGCCAGCCAGCCAGCTAGCCAGGCATTTCCGTGCCATTGCCAGGCCGTTCCGTTCCAGGACGTCATTAATCGGCTTACCGTTGACATAAATACATTTCCCAATTGGAATTTATGCGATCTGCGCGCCTCGCTGTCCCTCGGTCGGTGTTAATTGGAATGCAAACCCAGTTGCGGCCCCCGCTAAATAAATGATTCATTTCCATTTTCACCACAATTTATGTAAATATAACTAGCTACAAAAAACTACTAGTAAATATAATTGCATTTCGAATATTATATACACTTGAAGTTAAGACATTTGATTAGAACTGGAGCTAGTCAGATGTTGCTCAGATTATTATTTTTACCTTTATGGGTATCCTCATTAACAAATACACAAAAGGAATAGCTATACTTTTATGTAAGTTATTTAATTAATTAATTTAATATTAATTAATTAATAATTTAATTTAATTTAGTTTCTGCAAAAGGCTTCAACTTCTCCCAATCACATCAAATTTGATAGGCAGCCCCAAAAGTCAACTGCAATTGTGCTTCGACAGCAGTTTGCCTGCTGCTTTGGCCATGTTTCAGCTGCCAAAAAGCGGGGCGACATGTCCGCACATGCATAACGTGCATGTCGCATATTTGGCATGCAAAGAGGCATTCATGAGTTAATTTCATTAATTTGCATGGCACATTTAAACGTTATTAGACGCAGCTGCCAATGAGCCAGGCCATTTGGCTAATTAGCTCTTCAAACATTTTGCTTATGTGGCCTTTTGACTATCAGAGGCTT
This sequence comes from Drosophila peninsularis, assembly GCA_035047485.1. NCBI lineage: Eukaryota > Metazoa > Arthropoda > Insecta > Diptera > Drosophilidae > Drosophila > Drosophila peninsularis. The sequence continues at coordinate 8,359,829 of JAWNPN010000090.1, forward strand.
AACAATTGGCAGATGTGCTGGAGCATATCAAATAGCTGACACACAGAGGAGATCCGTATATATATAGTTTCTCTAATGAACAGCGCACTGATTGCTGATTAATCTGTGCATATTTACGTATATTCGAATATGCTTTCGTTTCATGTTCATTATTTTCCAACGTATTTCTCTGAAATTGAATTCTGTTGACATTCGCTGTACTGCAAAGGCTTATGAACTTAACAAAAACTTAAATTAATATGCAAACAGCTTAGCCCGCACTAAATTTAAATGCGTTAAAAGGTTGCCACATTACAGCTTTCAACACGCATTAATTATTAATAATGCCACCAGAGGCAGCATTTAGCCGAATGGCTCATTAAAAGGCACACACACAGATACACGCATGTGTGTTGCCGAGTCCTAAAAAGGCGTAGCCAGCGGCCCACTAAATGGTTGTCATTTAAGCGGGCCTAATGAGCTCGAAGATGCCCGGAGAAAGTGCGCATAAGAAAGGCTCGGGCTAAGCATCCCGAGTGGAATATGTTGTAGACATATATATATAGGGCGAACTGATTAACATATGCTCTCCGCTATATGCGATGCTGTTTCAGTTGGCAGGCATTTGGAATTTACAGTCTGCAAACAGCTCACATGCATTTGCTATTTACATTGACCTGCATGTTGGCAGAGCTTCAACTGTTTATCAACATGTAATTTGATTAAGCTCCCACTCGAAATCCCTCTACCGTGCCTCTGTCAACACATCCATTGCAGGCGCACACCCCCTCACCCCACCCCTCTCTCTCTCTCTCTCTGTCTCTCTCTCTCTCTCTCGCTCCAACAATGGCAATGCAAATGCTGTTGAAGGCTAACAGATTTTAAACTTAACTGGAATACGTGTGAGGCAATGTGTTTGGCCTGAGCTAAGCGAGAACTTAGCTCAAATATTGTTTGATATCCTGCGGTGACCCTGGCGACATTCATTGTTTGCACATTGCTTTCGGAATCTACTTTTGATTTCTGAGTGTCGCACAAGCCAAATGCCTTCCAGCCGAGTGCCGGGTCTGTCAACAGCTGTAGCCTGTCTGTCACTTACATTGTCACTTGGGCATTGTTGTATGTAGCTCCAAGTGTCTGTCTCAAGGACTCCCACACCAAATTCCCCTATCTATACTATATATATATATATGTATGTATATATATGTATACTGTTTGTAATCCACAAGTGTGCGCTTGTTTTGAATGTTAATATTTGCACTTACAATTCAAGCAGAGCAAGTGACAATTTATTCACTTTGCCGCTCGGACTCAATTTCATTGAATTTGCCCTTTTGTGGCATTAAGTGCGCGCCGAGCACTGCTGCCAAGCACTTGCGCCTTTTCACTGCTCCAACTTTCAAATCCCAAAGCGAATTGAAAAAAAATAAACAAGTTAGTTTTTGTGGCTTTTGCTTTAAATGGAGTTTTGTTTGCTTTAAATGGCACATTTTGGCAGAGGAAATGGCTTACGCTGAAAAGTAGGCAACGGTTTTTAGCGGGGCGACAGCAGCTCAGCTTGGTTCGGGTGTTTGACAAGACCAAACTAAAAACTTGAATTTATTGTTAATCTAGCTCTCAATTCAACCTCTTTCTAGCCTTATGAACACTCTTTCTCTTAAAGACTCAAAATCCCTTAATAGCTAGCCTCGCCGCTTAGGATTTTGAATTCAACTTGCCCCGTCTAATGACTCTTGGCACAGTTTCAGCTGTGCGAATGCGAAGAGCAATTAAAATTGTAGCCACGACATAACACTAACCATGAACAACAACAACTGAAGCCAGACAAGTGCAACAATTGTGTGGTCGGTAGCCAGATTTAAGATTTCTGGTCAAGAGCACGCAAGAATGTTGCCAAATTGCAAAAGCCATTTGAAGGGCTTAATGCTGCGTCCCTGGACTTGAACACCTTTCGAGTCGTTCGCTCGCTCGCTCGCTCGCTCGCTCGCTCACTCACTCACACACTCATTCATTCATTCATTCACGCAGTCAGTCAGTTACCCACTTAGGTGGCCCATTCAAGCTGTCATTCATTCAAGCCTTAATTGCGTACGAAAGTTGGTGCTTAAGTGTTGCTCGCTCAAGTTGACATTTGTTCGTTAATTAAACCTTTTTGTTGCTGCCCAACTGTGCACAGCAAGCAAATTGATTTATCTGTGCAACACCTCAAATTGCCAGACGACCAACGTTCGATGTGGCAAGTGCTGGCTTATGCTTTCACTTTCGCTTTCGCTGGAGTGCCCGCCCGACCGCTCTATGCTTTTAATGGCAAAACTTTTTCACTTAACATTTACTCATAAATTGATTTTTACACTTTAACGACCTGACTCTGCTAATGGTCTGGCCTTGGGCCTGCAGCGCTCAACACTTTCCTTTCCTCTCCCCCTGCACTCATGCATGTCTGGCCAACACCTACACACACACACACACACGTAGACCAACACGCACAGTTGTCGTTTCCGTCTTTTGTACTAACAAAATTAGTTGGCTCTTCACATTATCAGCTCGCAGTTGGAATTTTCAATTAGTGGGTGAAAAGTGGTCAAGCTTTTTGGTGGTGCCAAACGTGTTTGGTAAACAAATTATGTGTTAATTTTACTTTTGGCCAAAGTTCTCGGCTGTCCTTGTCGCCGCCTCTCTCTTTCTCTCCTTGTGTCCTTTGATGTTGTTTAATTATGACTTCCGGCAAGTAATCAATGTGCAAATTTCGCCCACGTCGCCTGGCATGCTAATGCCCAGGCAGCTTTGTGCCATGTCTTAGGGCTCGAGTCAGGGCCACCGAGCGGGTCGGCGCTGGCAAAGTTTTTGGTATGGCAGCCATAAATTTATGCAAGCATCCAACACTCTAGCAACTTGTGCGCAATTACATGAGCATTTTGTGGCTGCACATATGAAATATGCATGCAATTTTGAATTTGCCATTCATTTAAATGTTTTCTTGATTACATTTTCTGCAGCAGCACGCAGCCACAGCCACAGCCACATCCACAGCAGAGCGAGCAACAAAAGGCGCCCAAATAATTCCATGAAACGTTATCATTGTCTTCGTCTTATGTGCGTATGCGGTTAAGTTTTGCCAGCCATCGTTTAAATGAGCCACAATGCCTTTGGGGCATGCAGCACAATAAAGCAAAACAGACAAGGCAGTTGCTGCCACTACATCTAGATTCTGATACACGCAGCTGTTATACTCTCTAGCAAATGAGCTCAAGCTCTCTTTGCAAGCTGTACAAGCTCTTCAGGTGGCGCATAGTTACAGCATATCTGAGCAGTCAATAGCTGCGTTGCAGGCCCTTTAAGCTTACGTTCGAAAAACCGCAGCAAGCTCATAAGCTCTGCCTGCCACAACCACTTAGTTGGCCTACAAAGGCCTGCTTTGGCTTCAACCAAATTAGCTCATAGTTGTGCTCATCATCCTAAACAATAACATTAATTACATTTGTTGCTACATGAGTATTTTGAGCAGTCAATGGCTCCCTAGATACTGCTCTCAGTCAATCAATATGTAATCGTATATATAAATATTTCTTGCTAAGTTCCGTTGTCAGGGACATGAAAACCGATTTCACTTGCTGTCTGTCTGAACCGAACTTTGCCGTCAGCTTCAAACATGAAAAAATAAAAATGAAAAGAAAATTGAAAGTTTTGATTTATAATCTAAAAACTTTTGCGCTATCTTACGCTGCCTTGCTTTAACTCCCTCTGTTGCGCTCGCTCGCACTGCTCTAAACTGTCTATTGCCATTCAAGTGCATAAATATTTTTCAACCCTTCACAAATTGAGAAGTGACCAAAAGAGGTATGCTGGCTGTAAGGAAAGCTATGAAAGAAATTTATGTATGGATTATTTGCCTTCTAACTTCACATTCCTCATACTCATATGAATCCAGGGTATCTTCTAGCCATTCTCCAATCCCCTTTTCCTTCTTATCTACTTTCTTTATTCACCAACAATAGCCTATAATATTCTATAATCATTAACTATTTACCTCTATTACCCAAGACCCCCAAATCTATTTAGCATTAGAAACCACTTAACTCTGCAATCGATATTTTTAATCTGCTTTAATGGGTATCTCCTAGTCTCGCACGCCATCAATCTCACATATTTTCGTATTTTTTTCGCTGCCTGCCAACTTTGTGACCGCCGCTGCAATCAGATTAAAAGCATTTTCGATGGTTTGTGTGCCCCTTTGGCGGTGGAGTGTCAGCTGCCACGCCCCCTCCCATGGGCCACAGGAACATTATCGGGCAATCAATAAATTTTTAATAATCGCTGACTGCGAAACTATCTTGCCAACTACTTGGCTTCATATTTATGACTCGAAACTTCTTGCCCTTTGTCGATTTTGATGGGCGAGGCCGCCCCTTCTCTCCCTCTCTCTCTCTCTCAATCTCTGCTCATCTTAACTAATGGGGCAGCTTTAAGTGGCTCTTGCAACTGGCAGCGAATTGTGTCATAAACTGTTTGGGATGTCCTGTCACTTGGCGTTGCTGCTGCTGCTGCTGCTGCTGCTGCTGTCTATTGTTGCTGCCGCAGCATGAGTTTGTGTCAGAAAATCGATAGTTTAGACATCGTCTGAGGCCTCATTATATTTTGCATGTATCATAAATCATGGCAATATGTTAAATTGTGCAACGTTGCAGCAACTTAATCCCGCCACATGCCATAATTGCACTTCAGACCAATTAAAGCCGGAATGGAAAATACACAAAAACAACTTCCTTTGTCAGCAACGCGAAGCGTATAAATAGCCAAATGATTGATGGAGCTCTTCAGCTGCAATACTTATTACGTATACGCCCTGTTATCAACAGCACTTTTTGGCCAATCTGGCAACATGATATCGCAATTTGTTTCAGCCACTTGTACAGCTGCTCGCTGCGACTTGGCCAGCGATAAATCTTCGACGCGCCGATTTCCCATATGCGTCGAGCCTTTCGGCCAGCCAAATTTAGATTTATTTCGTTGCCAACATATTTTTGAGCCGGCGCAAACTTTTGACATATTTCAGACAGCCGCAAGACAAATGCGCCTTTAATGTTAATATATTTACACAAATATCGTGATTTATAATTTTGTTCTAAAAACTAAATAAAAGAATTTTAAAATTTATTTTTTAAATATAATAAATAAAATATATATGCAAATGTCAGGCTGCATTTAAATGTCAGCTGTTGCCCGTGGCACTCATTCTGTTAGCTGTTATCTCTGACTATTGAAAATATTTTTAAAAATCATTTTTAGTTTAGGCCACATAATAAATCATTGCTGGCAGACACTTTTAACCACAGTCGCAAAAAGAAATAACTAATAAAACATTCGAGTGCATTAAACAAAAAACTTTGCCCCAAGCTGCAACAACAACAAATGAACAAAAGTTGCAAACTTGACGTTCTATGGCTTCATTGTTGGCCTTAAATTATGCGTAACCAAAACGTTTGTTGTGCATTTTTATGTCTGAGAACGAGTGCAGCTTGGCTTGCACTCTTCCACATTCGTTGAGCATTTTCATGGGCATTGAAATAGAAAATAAAAGAATTAGCTCAGGACATTGAAGCGCTCGGCCTGACGTTGCCATAAATCTCAATGTTTACCTTCTAAGGCAGCCAAACAATGGAATCCTGCTCGCTCCTGGATTGGCTGGGATTTGGATTCAATCAAGCTGTCAGCGGGCAAGCCAGACCCATAAGACCTGATCCTTGTCTGCCTCTCTCTCCGTCTGGCTTGGCTCATACGCCATTTTCAATATTTGTCACGCTGAGCAGCGTGCATTAAATTCGAATTAGCCCAGAGGCGTCACAAATCTTCCAGATATAACCTGTATAGGCGTGTATACTCCCCATCTTAGCCACTGATTATGCTAAACACTTAGCGAGAAATTCGATTTTAAATTCCAGAGATTTATCGCTATTGAAGCTTTCATTTTTCAGGGCAAGCGGCCTGGGCAGGTGGGCTCGCTGTCAACAGAAATAGAGCCCAAAACCACAAAGGACACGCGAAGCTCAAACTTAGTGGCCATCGAGGCCGTTGAGGGACAGCAGAGTGGAAATTTGAAATGCGCGAGCAATTCGCAGATGCCGACCGCAACCGTCTGTCAACAGGGGACAACTGACAAGCGCTGTGAAGTGGACAAGGACAAGGACGAGGACGTGGAGTTGGGGTTACGTGATGGACACCTGTGGCTTCTGCCAAGCAATAAATCAATTCGCCCTACGTCTTGACATTTGCCTCTAATCGCACGGGACACGACTTGAACTAGAACTTGCTCATTCTACGCCGAACAGAGCGAATTTGTGGTATTTGCCGTGGGAATTTGGCTTTTAGATTGGCAAATAGTTGAGCTAAGCAATTGAGATGGAGATTTTATTGAATTCACTTAACCAGGGAACTATTAAAATATTCGTAGGTGCTCTATAGGTTCAGTAGGCAGCCTCGAGTATTTGTTTACTTCAAGGTTTTTTTACGAAGTTTATCCACAGTCGGAGAAATTAAATCCAATCAAAAGCGTCAAACAAAAAGCTGTCAAATTCAATGACCTTAGATTGAGGTTGTTCTCAGACTTGTGCGTGGGCGTGTCTGCTTACTTTAGTATCACTTTTCCTCCTAAGGCCAGACAATTCAAGCAAATCAATAGCCTTATTCAAAATCAATGAAAATCAAAAAAGTTACAAGTCTCCTCTCTCTGTCTCCCTCTCCCTCTCTCTCTCTGATAGTCAGAAACATGCTTTTCAGCTTAGGTACAATTTCAACTTGCTTTGCATTTGACAAGCAGCAAGAGTCCTAAGTACCAAGGATATCAGATTCATCGGAATGTGCCCAATGACTGCCAAAAGCAGACAGAGGATAGCCCAGTAATTGAAGGGCATTAGCCGGCGCCGATTTATGACGCCCCTCGACCACTGGATGACCATTGAGGGAGCGAATAGTGAATCGTGGCCATAATCCAGCAATTGTTTGCATATTCAGCTGCCGCCACACGAATCGGCTGGTGTTTCGCATGAAAATGAAGCTCAACCCTTTCTCCGCCTGCTTCAAATCACCATATTTCGGCCTGAAGTGCATTTTGGACCCTTTGAGCAGCATAATTGAACTCTGGCCCGCCCTCGCTCAACGGAAATCCAGGAGAAGATTTGTCGTCTGCCCTGCAATTGACATTTATCGCAGTCGGGCACTGCCCAGACAATGCGACTGGCGCCCACTCGAGGTCTCTTCAGAGCAACTTAACAACTCATTAACACGTTCAGCGGAAATGACAACAACAACAACGACGAAGGCAATCAGCCAGCAATTGAAGCTGAAGTATTTAAAAAGCTGTAATTGGAGCATTAACAATTGTTTAATCATTCATTCACTCGATTATCTATTCTTGCGGATAACCCTTCTCAAATCAGTCCAGTCCTGGAGACAGCTGAATGGCCACGAAGGGCGATTCCATAATTCCTCTCAATTGCTGATTGCCCAACAATCAGGGATAATTTGGATAAGTCTATGAATATTGCTTAGCAATTACATCAATTGGTGGTCAGCCAGGTGTCCTCCAGCTCCTTTGGCAAAGGAAGTAAATATTTAAAGATTATTCTCATAAGTCAAGATTCATATCCCTTAAAGCTTTCATCTCCTGCTCACCTTATGGCCGTAATAAATGTGATATCATTCAAATTGTTTAGAATGAAAACCTTAATTCCACTTAAAGGACATTCGAATGCTTCATACTCCTCATCAGTCATGCTCATCCACTCCACTTCAGCTGCCCCTGGGGCGCAGTTCACATGTGCGTCTGCAGGCGAGGCTGAGAGAGCCTGAGCACTTCTGCCATAATTCCAGTTGTGCTCCGACCTCGATCTCGACAATTTTTGAATAACTAATGAAGGTGCCAGAAAAACAAAAACCTAAACAATAACAGAGCAGCAGCAACAGCAACAACTACTCGTACAAGAGGGTTAAACATTGTGTTGAGGCTCGAGTTCCCGGCCTGAATATGAAATTTGGATTTTCATCCAACTGTCGACATTCATCTTGCCAACTGTCTGTCCAACTGGTTGGCATTAGGCAGCCTGTCTATCTGTCCCGCTGTCTGTCCTTTGTCCGAGACTTGTGCGTCATTGTCAAAATATTAACAGCTGGCACATTCCGAGTCTAAGCAAAGCTCTCTGCTCATGTGAGCGCTTAAGCCCTTCCCGGACTGAGGCCGAGGCCGAGGCTGAGGCTGAGGCTGATGATGAAAAATAGGAATTTAACTATTTTGAAATATATTTTGGCAAATAAATTTGTGAACTTGCGACTGCCAACTGCCGAGAATGTGGGTCAAGGCAGTCAGAGTGACTCGTTGTTGCAGGCCTAGTGAAAAGGCAGCCCAGCAGCTGCCTGAAGCAAGTCTGTGCCATGCTTAAAGACTTAATTCTAAATTCTATAATACTTTACAGCAATCTAGAATCTTTATATAGTTCCGCCAATGGTGTGCTGATTGGCGCATTGATTTAACGTGGCTGTTCACCTTTGGTATCTCCCTTACCCTCTCCTCCCTGAACTGTCGCAATCGAGTGCAATTCAACTCGGATGTATCAGAGTATCGATTGCCATGAGTGCACAGAATGCAAATGGAGACAGAAAGAGCCGGAGAGAAGAGAAAGAGCAAAGGGGGAGAGCTTTACTTGGAGTGTCGTCTACTTCATATGGGGAAAATCTAAATAAATTTGCTTTTGACTAAATTAAAAACAAACAGCAAGAGGAAAATCAAATATTAATGTGCCGTAACGCGATATCCAAAGGGTGCTTCAATTTGATCATTGTGGACAAGTGGAGCTCCGATTCGGATTCAGATTCCGATTCGCTTGTTGACTGGCGTTGGGTAAACAGAGCCATTTAGAAAAATCAATGCAATGCGCCCTCTGTTTGCCTATGAAACGAATGAAACGAATGAAACATTCTCTAAATTGTCATTTAGGCACTTGCAAACAAAAAGGCAAATCTCTTTTGGCTATCAGCGAAGAGTCCTGTTCATCCTGGAAATGTCCCCCTGGCAATGCCAGAAATAACTCCAAATAGAGTCGTCTCCATACACGGCTCCATCTGAGTGCCCATGTCTGGTCTCTGCCTCGTTAGTCTGACGGGGCACAAAAACCTTTTTTGGTATTCAAATGTTATTTTTGGCGCAGCATTTGTGGAATTTTTCTGATGCTCCAGCGAGGAGAAGAAAAACGTGTGAAAAGCGGAAGTTTTTCTTCTTCTTCTTGTTGTTGTTGTTGTTGCTGTTGACACCGAAATGTTCGGATAACGCTTTGAGCGACCGCAGCTACGAAACGCCTTCAAACTTTTGGCTAAATTGTTTAGTTTTTTATTTGCGTGAACCGAGAGCCGGAAAGGGATTCATGTTTGCTGTGAGTGTGAATTGACGCAAAACATAAACAGGGATGCTCGAACGCTAAAAACAAAACTCCAAATGCGAAAAATATTCCCGCTACTCTGCCCTGTGGCTGCTCATCCATTGAGTGCTCTCCCAATTGCTCTGAGTGCTTCTCAAAGCAGGCGTGACAAACTGAAAGCGAGAAGCGAACATTCAAATTCAAGTTTGGTGTTAAAAGTAACACTGAGCGTATCAGCTAGGTCTGTGTGAGTGAGCAGGTGTGAGCACTGGCTGTGTGCTCTGTGCTGCTGTCAATAGCACGAGCCGAGCACTGGGCAAATATTGCGAGTTGCAGGCCTCTGTTTAGCCTGAAGAGAGCCAAACAATTATTTCGATTAGTGCATCTGAGAAACAGAAATTTGTGCTGCCGCAGGTGCAATTAAATGTTAATCGATTGTGTGTGCACTTCGCCAACTGGAGAGGGAGAAGCACTTCGAGCTGCCCACAGTCAAGTGCACAGTGTACAACCTACACACCTGCACACACACACACACACACAGATATAGAGGTGTGTGTGAGTTTGCATAATCAACTGCAGCTGGCTGTGAAGACGGCGAGGATGGTGCTGATGACCTTTTCTGGCTGCCGCCTTTCTGGGCTGGTTTGGGTCTGAGTTTTGTCTGTTGCCTCAGCAATTTCAAGTTATTTTAGTGAAGGGAAAGACAGAGAGAGAGAGAGAGACTGGGAGGGAGAGGAGTGGGATTGAGTTCTTTGTGTGTCAGTTGCGTAATTAATTGTTAATAATTGTGCAACTGTCACATGCAAATAATTTATTTGAGGACGTCAGTGTGAATGACCCCCAGAGAGGCATTTGCAATCGATGAATTAAGAGAACTTCTATGCTTTAGTTTCGATTGCTGCATATTAAGTATACGCCCCGCTGTTGGCATTATAATTCCCAGTTGGGATCAGTCTCAACTTGTTTTCCGATATTTGCATGTCAAACGCGTGGTAATTTTATATTACTGCGACACTCGAGGAGCTCCCTTTTACCCTCGAACGCATTATTTATGACTTGTACGTTTTCCGTGTTATTTTATAAACATTTTTCAAAATATGCTCCCCGCGCGAGGCAGCAGAGGCAGCAGAGGCTGCAGAGGCTGCGGAGGCTGCAGAGCCAACTGCTTGCCGACATCATAAAAAAGGAATTCTACGCACCGACGCCTTTATGTTTTATTTATGAGCCCAAGCACGCCCACAAAAAGTTAGCATAGGGCCCACAATGCGAGTCGCGTTTTAATGCGACCAAAGTGAGAGGGACAGAGAGTGGGAGTGAGAGAGAGAGAGTGAGAGAGAGAGGGGACAGTCTGGCAGGGAAGATGGCAACTTTTTATAGAGGTAATTATTATTGGGGCGAGTCAGAGACAAGCATATGTGGCTGAGATGTATCCGAAATCGATTCTCGTATATGCAGATTAAGCATTATCTGGAGTCCGGCACTCATAAATATACAGCAAAGGGTCAGAGGTCGAGTGCAGTTGCCCAATGGCCCCAGAGTCGTTTTACATGTCTGTTGCCCCCGAGAGCCAGCGAGCTGCTGATGGCAGCCACAAATCGCCGTTTAAATATTAATACATCAATCCACTTAATATGCGAGTTTACAGCAACGAATGATGCAATAAATATAAAAAAGGGAAAAACACACAGAAGAGAAAGATCTAAAGATGATGAGCATATGCAGAAGTTAGCCGAAACACACATAAATCCAAAGCCCACTTTATGATGTGTTTTGTCGACAATATGATATGATATGATATCGTATGGTATCATATATTTATATATATTCGTAAACGAGTACACAGCGAAGGTCCATTAAAGTAACAGCTCAGCCTTGCCGTTCTGCTTGGCCTTGTTTTGGCCTTTTCAATCTGGCCACAAAGCAAACAAGATTCTTATGATGTAAGACAAAACAAATTTTGGTCTAAGCGCGCACTTCCGGCAACGGCAGCGGCAGCGTCCTTCCTTGGAGATGCGGCACAAAGGAAGTGCTTCGTTTGTTTATTTCTACAACTTGTAATGCAAACAAAAACTTGTATATTCCAAGAAGTCGCAGTCAAACCAGTGGCAAGACACAAAATATCACAAAACAATTTATTTTACCATAGAAAATTTGCGGAAGAGGGTAGAATGTTTTTGTATAGAAGTGTGTGATAGGCAGATGAAAGCTTTTGAAACTTTATCAATCGAATTCATGCTGATCATCACTGAGTGGCGTACTCTTCTCATTATCTATCATATACACTTTTTAATCATATCAAACTGCAGTCCAGGGTATATCTTAGTCGTGTGCATTCACTTAATCCACTGCAAGTTCTGCTTCCATATTTTTGGCATAGTCTGAGGGCAGCTGAGCTAGCATCGCGTTGGCTCAAAATTTAGCCGTCCAGCGAATGTGTTTTGCTCCAGAGTTGCTCTGGCCAAAGATTGTTTAAAATGTTGTTGCTTGTGCGCTTGTGCGTTATGATTGCGCAAGCAGAACAAATATGCAGCCCACGCCCACAGACGGTATATTAAACGGCCCGCCCACAACGCTGTAACTGACATAATTACGTATGCAGAATATTTAAGTGCAATGTGCAAGAGCTCAACTGTCCGCCGTAGCGCTGGCTAACTGCTGCCCAGGATTAGAGAGCGCAAAAAGCTAGTTTACATACTTTGCAGTAAATTAAGCTATCAAGCGAATGGCAGAAGCACAAAAAAACGTTTACATTTTAATTAGCAGGCCTCAATGTGTTTTATAAAGAAATAGTTAAAGGGACTGTAGGAACATTAAAATTGTTATCATAAATATTATAACTCTTGGACATCTCTTCCCATGCATGCCAAGATATAATTTCAACTGCAAGGGCATAAAATTACCCCATTTACTGCGCAGAGTTTAACGTTTATCCGGTTCGGCTGCCTTAGAGCGCCGTGTTTGCAAATCCAATTCAAGTTCAAGGGGGTGGCTTGTAGGCCTAATGCCTAATGGCCCAACAGCCAACAACAACAGGCAGCGGCGCTCTTTGTATTAATTTGTGCACACATTCTTGGCCAATGAGATTTATGCGCTGTGTATTACTTTTTTTTCTGCTGCTGTTGTTGTTGCTGGGGCACCCACACAGCGGGCGCTCGGCCACCCACGTTGTCACCACGCTGCCAGTTGCGAGCGAAGTTCGAAAACGAAAAAGGCGCGAAGCGCAAACAAACTGTTTATTTTGCTTTTGTTGCTTTTTTATTCGTCTCGGCGCACGTGTTTCGTTCGAAAGCCGCGACGCAGGCGCACCGCAACAACAACAACTTGAGCGAAACTCGAAACTTGACGAAAGCCGAAGGCGAACACGAGCGCCACCAACGCAGCCGAGGCCGAAGTGAACTTCGGCTGTGCCGAACGAACGCTGCGGCATTGGCTGCCAATGAAGCGAAGCATCGAGCCATCAGTTCGACTCGAAACTGCGCCGGAAGTGGACGCCAAACGTGGACGCCGTGTGCCAAGCGACAACAACACAAAGCAACAATACAGAAAGTGCCGTGGCCACTGTTCGCCGTGTCGTGCGCGGCTGCAAGTAAAATAATGATGAATTAAATTAAATCAAATGTAAATACATAATTAATGAAATGAAAGTGCATCAGTTGACATTAAAAGGGCCATTAAAACGTGTTTAACAGTGCGGCCATAAAACGCGGCCAGAACGCAAATGCCGCAACGCTAATGTTACCTGAACTCCGCTTTGCAATTTGCATGCTTGCAAATTCATTAAAAAATAAAAAAGGAGCAAAATATACACAAGTTGAACTACAAATTCCGCCGCTGGTGTTGCCCTCTCACATAAATTTCACGGCAATCAGCCAGCAGCAGTGGCAGCACTGGCAGCAGCCGCGTTGCAAGTCATCCAAACTTCATTTGTTGCGCTGCGGCTGCTTATGCAGCAGCTCCTTATTCCAGGACTCCGCTTTGTTTCATCCTGCCTGCTGGTTGGCTTGAAATATTGCTTTCATTATTTATGTTAAGTTTATGCAACATTTTCAACGTTCTTCCTTCTGCTGCCGCTGCTGCTGTTGCACTTTGGCGCACTTGTTTTTAATATCCTTCAGCTTGTAAAGGCATTACGTCTCGTGCCTCGTGCCTTCTCATGCCACACTACTCTCAGCGGTAAACGCTAACCCGCCGCACTCTCATCCAAATTACGCGGCAATGGTTTTTCCATCATTTGTCTCGTTATAGCTGGCTTCGTGTCCTTCCCCCAGGACATTGCTGCTCCACTGCACCAGAAGTTATTGATAGCGCTGCATAAATAAAAACAATCGCTTATCCCGCTTGCAGCACGACAGATTTGTGCTTAGCGCAGCGGGAATAAATCAATCTCGACTTATTGGAAAGTGTAATATTATCCTTTTTTTTATTGAACTGCGGCTTGATGTGCTCGAGACAAGTTAAAGAAGTGCCTTGATTGGTATAGCTCAAGGCATCCACAGCAAGCAGAGTAATGTATACAAATTCCTATTTTCCCAAGAGAAACCACTTTTGACTCTGACTTCGACTTATTGCTCATTAATTACCCATAAACCATAAGCAATTTTCCAAGTATGGATATGAGTACTCTCAGACATAAGTAGTCCCGAGTTCCGACTGCTCGAATGGACCACAAAGCTGTTTTTCTTTCTTTTCTTTCGTTTTTTAGCATATTTTTAAGCTACTTACGTGCTCTGCTTCTTGTGCGCCAAGGGGCACTCGATGGTATTGTTTTGCATGTCCTCCAGCCGAACAAAAGGCTACAAGTAATAGCCGAAACGAGCTAATTAGCCGACAAAAATATTCGAATAACAAAATGGGAAAAAAAGAGTCCTTTGTTTATTTGGGATAGCAATTATAATGTTGAATGGATTCTTAAATGTTTTCAGCTCTCGCCTTTGTCTCGACTCCGGCACACAAATTAACTTCTTAGCTTGTTGAGGCAACATCAAGTCAAATATTTATTCAGATATTGCATATATATACTCATGTGCATGATTTTTTCCATCTTGGCAATCTTATTGCAATGCTGATGCTGCTACTGCATTATCCATTATCCTTTCTCTCTGCAACGTCGCGCTGTCAGGCGCGATTCCATTTGCACTGGCTGCTGTCAGCTGCCTGTCTGTCTGTGCCGCCACTCAAGATGCAGCCGAGATGACAGCCTTTTGGTTGCCGCTTCTTTGGCCCAGCTTTCGCATAATTTATGTTCTGCGAATGGAATTGAAAATTTAACCCAAAATAGCAGAAAAGAATGCATTTGCGCTTATAAATATATGACTTCTTTGCTACCTCTCCATTTATATATGTCAGGCTGTAGTTTTTTTTTAGCTTTGTTCATTTGTTTTCATACTGATTGCATCATAATTACCCAACTGACGTACCGATTTATGCCCCCTGTGCTCCTAAGTGCTTTTTAACGAGCTGCTGCTGCTGCTGCTGTAGCTGCTCTAGCTCCTGCTCCTGCTCCTGCTCCTGCTACTGCATTGTTCTGTCCATTTGGATATTTCGGTTCCATGCCGTCGCTCTACTATATGACCCGAAAATAAATGCTGTAATTTCCAGGCATGTGCGTTTCTCTGATTTTGTCGCTATAATCTGGTACATGAACCCATAATTTGTAATTTCAACCTAATTACTTTCCCTGCTGCTGCTGCGGCTGCCACTGTCGGGGGGCGTGACGAAGGCAAATACATTGTCGTCAGCCATAAAATGTCAGCAGCAAGCAACAAAACGCCCATTTCGCCAGCAGACTTCACTTGCACACACGCACACACACATAGCCAGCCACGCCCCCTTAGTTAGTCATGTGTGGGCTGGCACATGTATTTGTGGCTGCTCAAAGTTGTGGCGCGTCATATGTAAATTTGTGACAGCTGCTTGGAGGTCATTGAAATTGATTTTTAGTTGGTTTTCTGCTTTTGTATAAAGTGGAGAAATAAAGCTATTATCTTGTGCAAGAATTTAGAAATAAACAAGTCTAAGCTGAGAACTGGAAGCAGAAGGAGAGAAATATAATTTCAAATTAAACAAATCAATAGAGACTTCGGTCTGAATGCTAAAAAAATATAAATAATAAAATTAAATAAAAGAGAAAAGCAACTTCAGCTGTTTGGCAAATAAAATGTTTGCGTAAATCTGTAGCTGAAAACAAACATATCAAAAATACACAAATTAAAAGCTGAAACTGCAATAAAAATATATTTTATCAGCTGAAACTGAATGAAATAAGGCTCATGCGTATGCGGAGAGAATATTTAACAACGCGTTAAGTTGCATGAATATTCGATTTCCATTTAATTTATTAAAAGTTCCTCATTTAAATGCGCGCTTTAAGCCAATAATTTATATTTTTATTGCGCGCTACGCGCAATTAAACAATTTAAAGTGCATTTTGCATTTTTATTGCAGTTTTCGAAAAATGTTAAAAGCCATTATTATAGCTCCCGTTTATTACATTTGCTAGAGGAGCACGCAGACTTCGCAAATCCTTTTGCTCTACACACTGTTCATTATATTTAATGCAGGCGATTTTCATGTGAGTTACAACAAATACGGGTAAAAAATATAAAATTGCCATTTCAATAAAAACGGAGATGAACTCTGTTTGTTTACGTATTGCTTTCTCTTTTTTGGTATGTAAACGTGACGCCAGGCACAGCTTTAAATACTTTGAACGCTGCATAAAAAATGAAGGAATTATGCCATCGTTTTCATTATTAAATGCATACGCATAAATATATTTAAGCCAGGCGAAAACTGTTGACAAAAAAGACGACAGTTGAATCAAATATTGATGTCTTGATGCGACAACCGAAGTGACGGGAGTATCATGCAACATGGAGCAGGGGCACGGGAGACAGCCGACGGATGCTGATATGTCATATGCATTCATAAATCATGGGACAAAATTGAACTGGCCAAGTCACTGGGCGCCACAAAAACCCAAACGTATCAGTCAGTTAAAGTGCATTTAAGCGCAAACATGTAAAGACAGTGCAAAAATCATGAAATGGACTTAATGAAGATCAAATACTCTTTTATGAAGTGACAAGTTATTATATATATATAATATGTGCAGAGTATCCATAAGATATATTATGGTAATTGTCTCAATGGGGAAGAGTCTTTGCTGGGAAAATGAGTTGGACTGCGAGCATATCTCTTAGGTTTACCAGTCAAAGCTCAAAAATTGAGTTCTCCACATTAGGATTTTAATATATTTCCATATGCTCAGCCCCAACATTATAAATTTAAATCACTTTCAATCAGTAGAGTCATAGTGAGTCGTGAGTAGCTGAAGCAAATCAGTTTCTGCTAGTTGAAATTACAGTTTTTTATGTTACTTATATTTATTTATTATTTATTATTTTTTATTTATTTGTTTTATATTTATTTTTGATATTTTTGATAATTTACTTTAACTAACTAACTCATATGAGCTAAGCTAGCTTTGTTACTCCATTATCGCCTTCAGGTCTTCTCTTATAGTTTTGTGATATCCTGCAACATCCATCCCATTTAAAAACTTTCATCTAAAAATCCCATCAGTTTCACTCTTTAAATAACCTAAATTTCAGCTTCTCCCCCCTACCCCTACTGACCTACATGTTAGCCAACGTAGATCTTGCTTAAAATAGTTTCTGCAAAATGAATGTTATAGTCGCGATGTCCACTTGAAGCGTGTAAATGCAATGCAATAAGAGTTGGCAACGCTACAAAATGTAGCAATTCATGTGCAATGAAAATGTGGCCATGTTATGACAACGACAGCCGCTGCAAGAACTACAACAGCAGCAGCAGCAGCAGCAACAACAACAGTTGCGTAGTGGTCATAAAATAGCAACATCAATGCAGCGCGTTCATTTGTATACACACAGCCCTGGTCCGGAACACAGCGCTATTAATAATAAATGTAGCATTGGTAACACACACTCACACACTCACACACACACGCATGCATATATATAGAGTCAGTGACATACACAGAAGCAGTCAAATGAACTTTGCAAAACCGAAAATGCCAACAATAGCAGCAACAACAAGCGGCGAACGAGTCATAACCCATAAAGCGCAAGGGCTGCAGTGCGTATGAGTGTGATAGCCAGGCACACTAACACACACACACAAACACAGTGGAGCAGGCGAGTGCCATAATAATAATAAATGCTATAATCCCTGAAATCGGTTGCGCCTCTGTGCATATCTCCTGCCACCACCCGAAATCAGCTCAGCAATGCATTTTTTATTTTCAATTTTCATTGTTTCGTCTGCAGCAACAACAACAAGAACAATAACAACGTTAACAACAATGCGAATCGACGCGTCAAGTGAATTAAGCGATTTTTAAAGCTTTACGCTAAATGAAATTTGAATTGGCATCGACCGACCATACGAATGCGCGAGTGTTCACTTGTGTGCGCAAATTAAATTACGCAAATCAAATAAATGTAAAACACAACAACAACAACAAAACGAACGAAAACCGCAAAACAAATGTATAAAATGTACGAGAAATAAAAAAGTGAGGCCTGCGAGTGGAAATCGCCGTGAAAAACTAAAGCCAAAAATAAAACCCCAAGCAAAGGCGCGTAATTAAACGAATCTACACATACAGTCGCCGTCTGCGTGTGTGTGTGTGTGTGAGTGTGTGTATTTAACTAATTCTAATTAAGCGCACAAATTGCACTGAACAAAATGTTTATAATTACGGTAATTAAACTTTTGCTAATTGCGCTCAACATATTTCCGAGCCGTTTCACAAATCGGCGGATTATGTTCCTCATCTACATGACGAACCTGGTGACTCACGGTAAGTGATTGGAATAGTTTAGTAGTGAATTTGTAATATTATATTTATTATGTATTGAGAATGAAGCTTACAGTGCTAAAATCATATTTTAAGTGATTTAAGTTTATCCAAAACTCAGCTTCAATTGCCAATGGCAATATAAAAAACTATAGCATACTTTTTGGGGCAAATTAAAAATTCAGTTTTCGACATTTCCCTACACTCCCCCATATTTGCCAAATAAAATACATTAATTATGGTTGCCAAAAAAGTTATGCAATGCAAATAGTAGTATATATATATAACTGATGCTAGTTGGTTAAACTGCAATTGCAACTGGAACTGCAACGGCTACGGCAGCTGCAGCTGCTGTCGGAAGTCCATGACCCGCAGGCCAAATATAATCAACGGCTGCGTTAGTGTCATTATGAAATAATTTAACAAAGCAGTTCATTTTTTGCGCTGCTCGTTTTTTATCTAGCCGGGAGCCGGAGCTGCTGTCGGCACGTAGTCGGCAGTCGGTAGTCCGTGGCGGTTACCGCAGCCTGTTGAGGCATTGCGGACGTCCTTGGTTGTTGTTGCTTTTGTTGCTGTTGCAACTCACTTTTGTTTTTCTATGCATTCATTACGTGTGCTGTGTGTGTGTGTGTGTGTGTGTGTGTTTTGCTTTTTTCTTTAGTAGCGGAAATGGCATACAAAAGCAAAACACCAGCCTGGCTGTTAAGCACGGCAAGTGGATGCCCGCGCTCAGCCATTGCCACAGCTATGCAGCAGGTGCAGCAGGGTATGCAGGCGAAGCGGGTCTTGTTATCTTCAGCACACAGTTGGCAGCCCGCATGCCAACAGCACAGCACCTGGCCCCATGAGCTGCGCTGCGAACAGCAACACGAACACGGAGCTGGCATTGAAATTGAATGCAATCTAGCTGCTTGATGCTAGCCTCGTCGTCTCGGGCAATTTGAGGTCTCATTTTACTAATTAAATTATGACTCAACTCGACAGTTTCGACACCCAACACCTCGCTCTAACCGAAAAGCTTTGTTCGAATCACTGCAGCCCCTGGCTAAAATGCTAGAATATTTCAAGCTTAACAAATAATTGGACTATTGGGGGAATCTTTTTCAAATGCAGCTTTAGAATTCCAGTTTCTAGAGATTAATTATATATAATTTAAATGAAATTACAGACAAGATAGAAGAGAAGATATATATTGTATAATCTATGATCAATTTTGAACTTTAACAAATATTTATCTATAGCAATATATCACAGATAATTTATCTACCCGAGTTCATTCTCCCCTCTCTAATTTGTTTTTAGTTAACTCTCTTTCCCTCTGATTGTGCTCAGCCACACTCATTAGCATATTTGAGTTCTCAGTTAGCTGCAGATGCTGCTCATTAACTAACCGAGTTGTCTATTTTGCTCTTCATTCACAGTTATGATGGATGAGCCACGCTTCGCTCAGCCCATACCGAATGTCACCGTTGCCGTTGGCCGTGATGCCAATCTGCCCTGTGTGGTCGAGCACTTGGGCGGCTACAAGGTGAGTGAGTGAGGAGAGGAGGGTGTCATAAATCGCTCCAGACAGAGGCGAAACTGTCTGAAATCAATTTTGTGAATTGCCCGCTCTCAGGCAGACTCCAGTGCCAAATTGACAGCTGGAAACGGAGCCAGATGCAGACTCTCTGACAAGCTGTGGCCTGGCGAACTCTGTTGGGTTCGAGCAGAGAAACTAATAATGAAGAAGTCGCCAAGAAGAAGGCAACTAAATCAACAGTTTGATAACTTCGAGCAGAAAAACTAATACGCTGAAAGCCTGCTTTGTTGGGCTGCTCCAGCTGAATGACTAGAAAATCACTTATCATTTATCTCGGCTGCTGGCCCCGGCCGCGCTCTCATAACAAATCACAAATATTTACTCGCCATATCAACTTCATATAAAATGCTCGCCTGCTGCTTGGACATGCGAGTCCCGGACTCCAGAGTCTCTGTCTCGGGCAGCTCCTTCTATCTGGTTCTTATTGGACTTTCATCAGCGTTGGTTGCCAACGAGCTGCTGCTGCTGGTTATTGTCGAGCTGAAAACGAGAAACTCATTGCTGTCACTGGGCAGAGAGTAAATTTGAAAAGTTTGCAGCAAAAGGCGGCGGCGGCGGCAGGACGAAATCCTTGCCAGGACAGCGTGCCCTGTCCTTGTGTCACACGCAATGTAAGCAAACGAAGCCCAACTGATGCGGCTAGAAAAAAGTGTATTAAAAAAGCGGAAACAGCTGTCAAGCTGGCTTTCTTTCAGCTCTATTTTTTCTCTGCCTTAGCCACTTTCATGCGTCACAACAAGGCGTTCATTTATTATAGCTGCTGAGGGAGTGTGCGTGTGTGTGTGCGTGTGTGTGGCACAGTTGTAAACCGATTGTTCCTTTGCAGGTTGCCTGGATACACATAGATCGCCAGATGATACTGACCATTCACCGGCACGTCATCTCGCGCATACCGCGCTACAGCATCACCTATGCGGACAACACCTGGCTGCTGCACGTGAACCAGGCGCACCAGGATGATCGCGGCTATTACATGTGCCAGGTCAACACCAATCCCATGATTAGCCAGGTCGGCTACCTGCAGGTGGTGGGTAAGTACCGGGCACACAGCTCCCCAAGCCCCGACTAATGCTCCCCAATCGCGCTGCAGTGCCGCCCAACATACTGGACATCGAGAGCACGCCATCTTCGGTGGCAGTGCGTGAAAACCAGAACATCAACATGACATGTCGCGCCGATGGCTTCCCCACGCCCAAAATCATTTGGCGTCGCGAGGATGGCGAGGAAATTGCTGTGGAGAAGAAGAAAAAAGGTATGGCTGGAGGTAGGATATGAAATACTCTAACGAGGGTTGCTTGAAGAAAGTTGGAAGTTAGCTAAATGTAATTTTCATAATCAAAGTGTTACTATGGAGGGATGCTTGAAAAGTTAAGCAGATTAAATTGATTTTTACTCTTAGTCATGCTAAATTTCCCATTCAGTGGCAACTTAAAGAAAAGTCTCTTTGTCCAAACTCTTTAAACTGCCCTCGCATCTGTGTGCATATGTCATTTAGCTGCTGTCTCATTGAAAATTCTTCATGCTCTGCACGTTTATTTCCATGGTGCGGACTCTTCCTTCCGGCAAACATCAAAAACCGAAAAACAACATCAACAACTACAGTTCTGGTCTACGATGGGGATGTCCTGCCATTGACCAAAGTGAGCCGCAATGAAATGGGCGCCTATCTGTGCATAGCCACCAATGGAGTGCCGCCCTCCGTCTCGAAGCGCATTATATTGGATGTGGAGTGTAAGTACTATAGACAAACATTTATATATATGTAGAAGTCGATTGACTTAAGCGAAATGAAAACTATATACATATATAAAAGAACACACACACACGGAAACACACACACATAGAAGCATTATATTGGCATGGCTGTAACACGCGCGCGCACTTAACGAGAACGATGACAACGACTCGCAGTCGCGATGGAGTATCCATGCGGCAATTCATCCATCCATCCATCCAGGCAGCCGTTGAGGCAGCGGAGTCGTGAGTCAGGAGTCTCGGTGCCGGCTGCTCATCAATTTAGCTGCTGCGCCCCGTGACAAGCGCAGTCTTGCTAATGCACCTGATATATGGAGTCGGGCGTTAAAGTCGTGCGGCTGTTGCACGCCGTGCGCCAAGTAAACGCTTGTTAATCCTAACGAGTTTCTCCCTCCTGCCTGCCGCCGGCCGCCTGCCCACCTATACAGCTGCGCGATGCCTACACATTGACAATAATTCACGTCACGTATCTGCAATAAAGTCACTTGCCGGCATTGCACGTATGACTTTGACGGCGTTTCCCATCTTTTTGCTTCGCTTTTTTCCTGCTCCTATTTTATTATGAACGGTTTTGTGCGTGGCACCGGAGCGGGGCTGGGGGCAGGCTGTCTGGTTGGGGAATATTTCGAAATACAGGTAGGCATTGACTGCCTGCGCTTAAATTTCCCACCAGCCGTGCGCTGTTTCAATTTCGTGTTTGCATTGTGCGAAAAACTGGGCCAAACTATGGAGCATGTGGGGCTTAATGGATATATATTGATGGGCAGCCTAGGCACTGATATATAATGAAATTGTTGACAAGCGCCAGCATGGCTTGAAATAGCTTGTCAAAATGAATAAATAGCGGAAATTGTTGAGTTTCTAATATATAAATTTCAGAAAAGTTGCAAACGTTTAACCCAGCTCAACTCCAAAAGTATATTAGCTATTTAGCTGCAGACATGCCCCAACTGCAAGCAGCTCCTCGCTTTTTTAATAGTTCCAAGAAACCACATCACGTACTTCCAGCTAAACTTTACTTCATTTTTCTTAGTTTTTTCGCTAGAGCTGAGGCAGCAGGCAGTCAGCGTATTGTCTCGCATAAGTTTTCTCTTTTTTAGCTTTGTCATTGCACTTTCATTTTAAGCTTGGCAGACAGACGACATTACTCACACACACACACAGACACACACTCGGGACAGACACATATTGAACATACGTAAAGCTGCAGCTTATGCGTACTTTGGCCAAACGCTTAAAATGCAATGCCAGCCAGTCTAACTCTGCTCACAGATGCACCCACACCTATGCACACACGTATATATATATATATATATATATATATATTGATTCGTATTTCCCTTTGGTATCATTCACTTTATCAACATTGCTCTGCTTCTTCTCATTTACCTCACTCTCTCTCCTGCAGTCTCGCCAATGATTTGGGTGCCGAATCAACTTGTTGGCGCGCCAGCTGGCACAGATGTAACCATCGATTGCCACACCGAGGCTCATCCCAAGTGAGTTTTTCTACAACTTTTACAGTTTTTTGCCTTTTCCATTAAATTTCTATGCAGCATACATTTACGCATTCAGTTTTCCGCTTCTATTGCGCCTGCAGCAAGGCCTTTGCTATGCTCTTTGTTTTCATATTCCATGCATATGCCCACAACTTGTTTCGATATTTGATGAATAACTTGTTGTTGTTGTTGTTGTTGTTGTGTTTTGCAGAGCCATCATCTATTGGGTGTACAACTCTGTAATGGTGTTGCCGAGCAAGAAATACAAGACCGACTACACAGAGAACTCGTATCGGTAAGTCAAATGCTTCAAACTTTAACCTCCACCCAACTCAAAATGGTGCTGTTAAATATTTATTATGCATTTGCTTCCGACTACAACACCAGCAGCTGGGTCATGAGCATGCAGCATTTAAGTCTAGATGTTCCCAAAAACACTTCCGCCCACAAAACTCCAAAATAAATGCCAATTCAAGTCTCAGCTTGTCTGCTAGAGATTTGCTTGAGCTTGTTGGATCTGTCTTTGGGAACGTCTGCCATTTTGTTTTCTCATTACTATATGTTGTCTCTCTCTAACTGCCTATTTGGAAAGCGCCCACATGAAACTGACGATAAGAAACCTACAATATGGCGACTTTGGCAACTATCGATGCATCTCAAAGAATTCTCTTGGGGAAACGGAAGGCTCCATACGTGTTTATGGTAAGTGCATTTGTATTGGTAGCTTAAGTGCACTAGTTGCAGCAAAAATACGCTCACACACACACAGACGTACACTTAGCCAATGCACTATCGAGCGCCCTTTGAGCCACAATTTTGCCAAAAGCTTTTACCTATGTGCCGCTCCAGCACCCACAAGCCGGCTGAATCCAGCCGGAGTCGAACTGGGGCTCGTCTAGCTCTCCGATATATGCGCTGTGTTTTGGAGCGTAAAACTAAACGAGCGGCCACCAACGGAGCTGAACTGCGTCTGTTTGGGCTCTCGGCTTTGCAGTTGGATCTGCCAAGCCAGCAGCAGCAACAGCAGCAGGACACGTAGATACATTCACCATAAACGTAAACGTAAACATAAAATAAAGGTGCATTCCAGGATTGTTTGACTTTGTATCGTGCACGCTGCAAAAGGCTCGTCTCTGCCTGCCTACGGCTTGGCGAACACGTTCTCGTCTGTGTTTCGTTTATTTTTACTGTATTTCATTTATTTATTTATTTTTTGTGCACTTCAGCATTTCGAGTCCATATAAAAGGTATATGAAAACGTATAAAAAACAGCACGTCGATTGTATTCCGAGTGGATTCGCTTAGAAATGTTGTTTGCCAGCCCTTGTGAGATCTCAGTCATGTTCGAATGCAACAAATGAAGTTATGCAACCTCCTTCAAGTGATGGAAAAATTTAAATTATATTGCAATTTACTAAGAAATATATGTGAAGAGAATTCCGAACTTCAATTAAATTGAATATACGTCCGCCACGACATGTTGACCCAGATTTTGCAAATAATGTGGCTTATCGAGGTTCTATATATATGGCTTTTAATTTATGTTCCTTAAGGCGCTAGCAACTTGAGTGTTTGAGTTCACGAAGAAAATGCTGTGACCTTTCCTCGGGCACCACTTGACATACAAAACCACAGCGCAGCTGGCACACACACATGTGTAGCCCACGCCAGTATAAATACAGAGAATGTATAACACACACACACACACATGCATATGGAGTGTGCTTGAAATTAAAAACTCGTTTGCTTGATTTTATCATAATTAATTATGCGCTGCTATTCGATTCCGTTTTGTTTTACAGAAATACCTTTGCCATCAACACCATCCAAGCAAGTAACCCACACCACCGTCGAGTCCAGGGAGAGTAAGTATAGTATCAGACGAGCTGATGTTAACGATATGTGTGTGAATGGAGTGGGTGGTGTTGAGTGGGTTGAGCGGGTAAGGGGGGCATGGCTCAGGAGCTGGGTATAGCAGCTCGCTTTTGTGCTTAACACATGCCGTAGAGCCCGGAGAGCGACGAGCGCTGCATAAACTGTGAAAGTCACACCGGCAAACCAACACTTACTCACACACACACACACAAACACACTCGCACACTCACCGAAAAGGATACAGGATACGGCGAGCCACAAACAAAACTGCGAAAGTAGCATCTAAGCCAGACAGAGCCACAAATACCAACACACACACACGAATATATATAGAGTGAAGGGTGTGAGGTGTGGGGGGACAGCGACACGCCCACAGAAAGAGATAAAGTAAAGCAAAGCACTTTTGACTATTTCAACGTGGGGCTTTCGAAACTCAAGTCGAGCAGAAAAGTACACACACTTTCAAGTTCTCTCTTTCTCTCTCTCTCTCTCTCTCTCTCTCTCTCTCTGTGTGCCCGTCGGCTGCAAGTCCAGGGCAAAGCAATATGCTGCGGATTATGCTGTTGGGGATTTTCGGGGGCATTAGGTTGGAAACACATTTGAAACAGTGCCGCGCAGCCAGCAGCAACTCCTGAGAAAGGACCAAACATATTTTATTTAAAGTGACTGGCGCGACGGCGACTGCCACTGCAACGGAACGTAATCCTGCCCAGGCAACAAAAGGATGTGTTATATCTATATATGCCAGAGCGTTGCCATGTAGGTGTGTCCTCCGGCTGGTGTTTGTGCGCGTGGTAAATTTTTGTATCGCAGCCAAGTGGCTGCCACAAGATTTCCACACAATTTAACTTGAAAACCATGTCAGCAAAGGTTACACAAACTGTTTGTATGTGGTTGGGGGGAGAGAGTAAGCCTGCTTCTTATTGAGTTATTAGCCATACCGTAAGCAGGCAAGCGTGCTAATTTTAGTTTTTCTTTCTGCAACTCCAAACTCGCTCTTCTAGGCAATATAATACCATCTTTACGCAACGATTCAACGAAATCGCTGCAAACGGATCTTTATGCCATGAAAAACGATTTGTACGCTGGCAGTGGCTCATCGTCGGCGGGCTCCAGCTCCTCGGCCGCCTCCTCCTCCTCGATGCAGACCTCCCTGCTGCCCGGCGGCGCCGCCGGCAATAGCCTCTCGGCGCTGAGCGGCGGCGGCGGCGGCCAGGGCTCCCTGGCGATAGGCAAAAGCATTTTCTATACGGAACGTCCACCGAACGAGTACGCCAGCTCGCTGGGTAAGTTGAGCTTAACTGATAAGTCTAACAAAATCTTATACAACAAATATCTGAATATATATATAAATCTATTTGTGCTGCATTCCGTTTGGCCACAGCTGGAGCTATGCACAGGCTGAGCTGGCTGGGCGCAGGATTAGTCTTGCTGTTCGCCGCGCTCTGAAATCAATAATTTAGTTACTCCAAAAAGTAAAAGGCATTTGTAAAATGCAGCCAAAGGGGGTACAAGGGTTAGTATTTAGGGGTGTATTTATTTCGCAGCTGAAACCAACTGAAAACTGAAAACTGAAAACCAAAAGAAGGAAAACGTAAGAATATATATATGGAATACTGATAATGTTTATAGCTGTAATAACATGTGGAAGAGCGCACAGACGAGCGAAATTTGTAAAATGAAAATTGACATTAAAAACGCAAAATGCAAAAGAAAAAACCAAAAATATTTGCAGCAACAATAATAAAATGCTCATTCTATGTACAATACGAAAAACTTATAAGCATAAGACACAGGAAGACAGGCAGACAGGCAGACAGAGACACACACCTGCAGACTAGTGAAGCAAATATATAAATATGCTAAATATAATATGAAGTGCATATGCATATGTGCATATCTATATATATCTCTATATATAGTTTATATGTATATAAAACGAAAATAAAATTGTTGAGCCTTTGTGTTATGTGTTTTTAGGATTTGATTTTCACCGAGCTAAAAGCTTTTCCAGCCTAGACTTAAATAATATTTTCTTTAGACAGCTGCTAAATGAATTTCGCATGGAAATGAATCACTTGAGTTATAATTAATTTAAAGCCATAAGAGAAGAAAATAACAAAAAGAAAATGTCATATCCTAAGAACAAACAGAATTTATCATATCTTGCTCTCGACGTGAACTTATGATGGAAATACATATGAGATCTGGTAACAAATATTAATATATTTTTTATACTTTTATTTTTGCTCTCTCTTCATTCAGTTTCCATAAAGATTACTCTTTGAGGCTTTGCCTTTGTCATCACGAAATATTTTCAACTCTTAATATGTATAAAATTGCATTTATTTTAAATGAATGAAAAAGGCACAAGGGAAACTGTGAGCAGGCCCAAAGCGAAACGCAGCGCCGGCTAGTTCGTCAAGGCTTTACACCGTTGCAGCCCTGCTTGGCCGAGGCATTAAAACGCCTTAAAAAATGTGATTAATTTTTACATTACGCTCACCTACCGACCTCAACTCAATCGGCTGCCCCGCCCTGCCCTGCCCCACTCCCTGCCTCCGTCCCTCCCTCCAGCAACAAGAGAAAAGAAATTGCAATAATAATATTCCGGCAACGTGCACGTGTCTCGCATTGGCTTGATTTTTCGCCGAGCGGCAAATTGCTGCTTTACTGGCTTCTGTGCATATCCTTGTTGCAGCGGCCATGCTGTGCTTTTGTGCGCTTTCATCATTTTTTAATAAATGCACATGCTAATTATATTATTACTCATACGACCCGTGGCACGACACGCTGAAACGTTGTCTGCGCGAAATACTTGCAATTAATTTCAGGATAAAATTGCGTGGCCTGCGGTCTCTCATGCGCTCTCCCTCTCTCACTCACTCTCTCTCTCTTACTCGCTCTTGTCCCCGCGCTCAATGACACACAGTTAACATGTCCAATTTATTGGTCATAATTCATGCAGACCAATGACGCTGCCCCCAAAGGCGCCGCCAGCGGCGACTGCCCAGTCGAACCCCAACGACAGCAAGAAAAATGGTATTAAGGCCAGAAGATCTATAGCGCATTTGCATATATATACACATGTATATATATATATATATAATGGCCCAGAGTTCTACCGTGTGCAGTGGGGTGGCGATGGGCCGAACGCAGCTGCCAATTTACTGTATTTATGTCATGTGTTGCTGCTGTTGGCATAACTGTATACGCTTTTAATAATTTAAGCCGTGTTGCATCAAAGCTGCCGCACGTGGCAGCTGGCCAAGATGCACGACTGTTAACCGCTGTTAACTGCAAAAGGACTCACTGCGCCGCATAGATAAATGAGTGTATTCAAACTTAAAATATGAATAGTCAACACTGTCGATGGCAACACAATAAGCGCTTTTATTTTATTTAATTTCGTTTTTTGTATGCTCCTCATATGATTGCTGCTGCTGTTGTTGTGGGGCAAATAAGGCCATGCGCATGTTGACTTGCACGCATTGTCGCTTCTGCCATTATCGCGAACAATGCAGCTAATTAAGTATTATAAATGCAAACCATAAGGCAGCAGCAGCAGCAGCAGCAGCGACACCAGCAGCACGCGTTTCGCCCCAAGGACACAGGCAGGCCACAGGCCAGACTTGTCAACAAGCGCATTAAATTTATTTTCTTGCACAAATATGCAATGTTATTTATTGCTTATTAATTAAAGTTGAAACGTTGTCAACTGTCCAACTCAACCGAAATGTAAATACACGAGAATTAGTTTAACATATTTCTAGAAAAATATTTACGTATAACGAAAACGCTGTAAATTGAAATTGCCTTTTTATGTAAATAGCCAACAACAATTATAAATAATTATTGCCACAATAAACTCGGTAACACAGCGCAGTATAATTAACATAGTCAGTCTTCAAAAACAACATAAATAAAGTAGTATTCAGATTCGAAAGGCATAAATATTAACGAGTTCCGAAAACAAAAGCCCCGAAAACCAAAAAACAAAATGAAATCAAACAAAATATAAGTAAAGTACATAACAGCGGGCAGTGCTCGCGTTTAAGCCTATTTAACTATGAATAAGTGATAGAGAAATTAAGTGAAAATGATTGTAATTAATTATAATATGCATAAACATATACATATGAACATATATACAAATATAAATAAATAAATAATTATGTTGTTTGTTGCCTGTATTGAAAATTTAAGACGAAATATCAAATCAATAATAGTACTCTAAATGTCGCAAGCTTTTGCAAAACGGAACATTTTCCTAATTAATATTGAGAAATGCAAAAAACGAAACAAAAAAGAAAATTAAAATAATAATATTAATAATTGTTTAAGCTAAGAACTTGAATTAGCGGAGCGGCGAAAGAAATTAATAAAAAATATGCCAAAAAAAGGGAAATTAAAAGAAAATTTTACTGTTTTCCATATCCAAAAACATTCATAATTGAAGCTTATTTTTCTTTTTGCTGCAGCTTAAAAAATGTTTTTTGATATTTGCATTTTATTGTTAAGCCTCAACTGAATTATGTTCGACGGCCGCTCGGTTGAGCAGCTAAGCTATTGTAATATAAACAAACTAACTACATTGAAAATCATAAATAATAATAACAATAACAAAGCGAACACATAAAATCTGTATTTAAGATTGAGATTAATTGTAAGCAGTTATTATTGCGCGCAAATAAGCATAATAAACGAAAAAACTTAGGTTGATTGATACTGAGGGCCGAAAGGGGGGCACTAGGCGGGCGCTAAACCAAACAAAATGCGAACAAAATGGCAAACAAAGTAACGAACATAAATAACTGTTGTTTTATTCAGCAATTTGCATCTAATTCAGCGCTCAATTACAGCAGCGCCGTCGACGTCGACGTCGGCGTCACATTTATGCAAATGCCCCTGGTCTCAGCGCTGGCATTTTGTGCGGCTTTACGGTGCGGGTATTTTGACATTTGACTCTTTGCATTGGCATTTAGGCCCAAAAACGTTAATGAGCGCATTTATTTTACAGCAACAGCAACAACTGCAGCATGCGTGTGTGTGTGAGTGGGTGCGCGTGTGTGTGTGTGTGTTTGAGGCTGCTAATTGTTTGAGGCACGCAAACAAGTTTAACACAAAATATGCTAAACATTCGCGACGCAAAGAAAACTGTTTAATAATTTAATGTTATTTGCATAGATTTGAGCTGGCGCGTTGACGTTGCGCAATTAAGCTCGACACGCAGCACACTAAATCGGCAAACCAAAACCAACCCAGCCAAAGACTCCCACCCAGGCAGCGCACCACTTGAACGGCAAGCGCATAATTTGTTTGTTCTCATGATGGCCAGACGAAGTTTTTGGCGACAAAACGTTTCACTCGGCACGCACACGCGGCGTATACGCAACGTGCCACAGCAACAGCAGCAGTCAGCTTAAAGCCGTGCGCTTCAATTCGGTTAACAACTTTTGCCACAAGCATGTAAACCACTTGGGCACACTAACATTATCATAATTATAACATATATAGACAGACGCAGATAGACAGTGGGACACCTTTTGGTTATCTGGTGGCTGGCGCTGGCGCTGGCGCCACTTGAGCAACTTTTCAAAAGTCATTTAAATTATGCGCACAAAAGCGCGAAAATTATGCCACAACGTGAATTCAGGCGCCACTTACAGCCAGCACAGAGACTCACACACACACACACACAGGCACAGGCGGAAACCACATTTGTCGGCAAAGTTTTGCCTACAGCCGCTTCAGCATTCAGCGAAAATAGTTGAGTGCAAAGCGTGCGCACACTTAAGATAAGCTTCAAGCGCAAAACTTTCATCTTACAAATTCGCATGGCAGTCAGCAGCCAGCAGCCAGCAGGCAACACGCACAGCGTACTGTGATTTAGCCCAACCACCACCCACAGCCATCCACTCAGATGCATTCAACAAATTAATTCTGTCTGTCTGGCGCACCGTGTCGCCGCTGTCTGTACATTCGCGCCGCTTTTACAGCTGCAGGAAATATGTTTAATTTCATTTAAATGTAGTAAGTGCAACACTTTGGTTAGCTTTTGCCACGGCTTGCTGCGTCTGCTGCGGGATTTTGTGGGTGGCACCACGCAAAAGCAGTGATAAAATTTTCTCTCTCTCTCTCTCTCTCGCCCTCGCTGTGCCTTGGCTGATTTTACACATGTATTTGTGCAAACGAGCTGCTGCATCAAAGGCTGCATTTGGTCTGGTTAATGAGAGCTTTATCAGCATCATTTCGTGATGCTCTCCAGGCTTAGCTCAGCTCTTTAAAACTTGAAACTAATTCACATTTATTTCACTCAATTTTCAATTGAGTTTTGAGTTTTGGGCACTTGAAATTGAATTTCGTGTTTAAAGCACTCGAAATTTAATTTTAAATTCATTTTCGTTTAATTTTCGCCAAAGCCAACATCATTATAAACATTCTATAAACCAAATAAACTTATAGAAATTGCAACATCAACGAAACTCATGGAGCGCCTGCGGGGATTTGTGAAACTTTTGGCGCATTTTTTAACAGACGCCGCAAATTGCAGCCAAACTTGTCGAGCAGTTAAATTTTTGTTGCCACATGCAGCATGCAGCGTGCAGCACTACTTACATGTATTTTGCATACTATGTTGCCATTGTTGCTATTGTTGTTGCACTTTCGCCCTGTCAACGCCATAGAGTTTGTTGCCTTTATTTGTCGAAACTCATCTGTCAGCTTTACATAGTGCTCCCCAGAGAAATTTCATGTTTGTTGCATAAAAATTACATAGCGCATTGTTCGCTTCCAGACTTTGATGGCAAATGACTGCCACACACACACACACACACACAGGAACAGTCGCTCACTTAGCACTCGTGCTTCTGCTTGTTCAAGTGCGTGTGTGTGTGTCGTGAGTGTTTCTCTGTTTTTGGCATTTGTTAAAAACCAACGCAGCAGCTGCAAGCCACCGCGGGGACTCATTGACGTGACTGCGACAACAACCGAGCTGGAACTTTGCTGTTGTTTGGAGGGCTGCTTGGACCTGCGGGCGTGGCAACTATCTCATTTTTGAATATTTATGTGGTCACCACAAAACATTATTGAAGTCGACGAACTTTAATAGCTTCAAAATAGCTTTTGATTGGCAGTGTTATTACTATTAGTAATGTCATCATCATCATTGATATTGCTATTCTCATTGTACTTATTCAAATAAATGTTATTCTTTTTAGACAGCATAATAATAAACATTATCATATCATTAACATTATCATTATCATTATCATTATCATTGTAATTATGATTATAAATATATTTGGGGTGGTTATTTTCATAATCAATGTCATTGTCATCAGTAGTATAACCTTTTCATTATCATTATCATTATGATTATTATTATTCATAGTTCCATTTTTAATTATTATTTTCATAGTCATTGTCATTATTATTATCACTTTCACTGTCTTTACCATTATAACTTGCATTGTCATTATCATTGTCATTGTCATTATCATTATCATTATCATTATCATCATCATTATCATTATCTATATTAATATTACATTATCATTATCATTATCATTATCTATATTAATATTACACACCCATCCACTAATCCCAGTTTCGACCCGGATAATCAATGTGAAGCTTGTGAACTTCCGCTTCGAAGTACCTTAAGTCGCAGCTCGCAAAAAGCACAACAGTTTCAGGCATCTGCAATTAGAAGAGGTAAAGGCACAGATTATCCCTGCTACGCACTTGTAATTTGCAAGCAATCTTGTTGAAAGAATGAAGCTGAAGTCTTAGAGTCATTGACAAAGCCGTGACTGCAGCTGCAGCAACTGCGTCTGCCGTTTCCCAGGCAACCTTTTAGCTTATTAATTTTCTCACTTATTAAAGCCAACTACTTGCAGCGTTAAGGAACAACAAGGCTAAATTATCACTAAGTTGGCAACAGTTTAAGAGAGAAAGATGAGTTGCTCGGCTCCTTAATCGCGCTGAAGCACATTGTCTATCCTTTAACCAGGCCGGGCTCGGCGTCTTGACCACCGCAGCTATAAAGTGAATGGAATATGGATGGCTTTTGGTGCCGCTTCTCTTGGCCATTTTTGCCGTCGCGCATATTTGTTTGACTTTATTTTTTAATTTTCACAACTTTTGACAGCTTTGCAGTTGGTCACGTACAGGCACCTCGCCTCGTCTGGACGTCGCATATTGGCTATGGCATGTTAGTATATCTGTGTGTGCGTGTGTGTGTGTGTGTGTGTGTGTTGGTCAGCATCTGTGTTTGACGCACGTGCAGCTCATCCTTTCTGCAGCACCCAACCCCAGTTGCGTTGCCAATTTTAATCAAGTTTTCTCGCCCCTCCTTCAATCCCTCTTGCACTCTCCCTCTCCCTCTTTTTCTCTATGTTTCTCTCTCTATTTAATTGTCAATTTGGTCGGCGCGTGTCCTTGCTGGCCTGATAAATTATGTGCCAGCCAAAACAAATACCACAAAGGCATAAAATAAAATGCAATCACAGACACAAACATTCAAACACACGCAAGTTAGACAAATCAAGCTGGGGCACACACACATACACACGCATTGCGTAAATGCACTCTGTGTGTGTGTGTGTGTGTGTGTATATATTTAACTGGGATTTACAAGTTGGAATATATGCAAACGTTGGCTCAGCTTTCGGACTGCTGCGGTGGGCACTCGTTCAGTCAGGCGTTCTTATCTCTGCCTTGCAGCCCGGTTCGGTTATCTTTTCCTAATGATTCCATTGTCAAACTCATTGCTCCGGAAATTGTGTACACAATTTAAATATTCAACAGGATATTGCATGAAATATACATAAGTACACTGCCAGACAGGCAGACACACACAAGCACACACATAGCCATATACACACACACACACACACTCGCACCGACGACCCTAATGTCCTGAGCTAGTCAACTTGGCCAGTTGACCAGTCAACACTGCGGGCGAGAAAATCTTGTTGTACGCAAATGTCCTTTAGTTTATGTCCCTGTTTGCACACAGCATTTATATTTTTGTGTTTTTTCTAATCTCAGATTGTGTGTCATTGCAAATATGTGCTAGAAATATTTCTCTACCTTGCTTGCCAAAATGATTTACAAATTTGATTTACATCGAATTTAGTTAGTTTGCCAAATTGCTTTATAAACTCCAAGGAGCTGCTGTCCACTGAGCTTCGGCTTTAAGATGATAACAACTTTTCAGCAGCAGGATTAAAATGTAAAAACAAATTATTTATACAAAAAAGTGTTTAATAGGGACGACAGACTTAAACACAGACAGGATTTAGATTTATTACGATTCAGATGATAGTTAAATGGGAATGAGTGAAAGCTTGATATAAAAATTAAGTTAGCAAAAAGGAAAGACTAAAGTAAAGATGTGATAAATGTTGAGGAGAGAAAGGGAAAGCTGATCATGCTAGGCTTACGATATTTTCTTGCCTCTTCATCTCTCTCTCTCTCTCTGTGCCACTAACTCTCATTCTGATGCCCTCTCTCTCTCTCACACCTTATTGATCTCGCTTCTATCTTATGCTCTACACATTGTGCTCTCTTTGAGCTTTCTCTCTCTCTGCCATCATCTTCATCTCATATCTTTTATTATTTAACTATGTCCTGAACATTGATTAGCAAAGGAATTGAATTGTCTTGAGGCAGGCTGGCTGGCCCACGCACAAGCTCCAGAGCGACTGGACTCTTGCTCCCTTAAGTGCGGCTAGGTGTGGGGCGAGGGGACAACAACCCCTTCCCCCAAACGCGTGTCAGTAACAAATGCCATTCATTTCCGATGCCAGGCTGCACGTCGCTGCGCCTCTGTTGAGCTGGGCAGCCGAGGGCTGGGGCCGAGCCTGGCGGCCTCAAGCTACGAGTGGCCTACTCTAAGAGCGAGTTGTGTCTTACTCTCCAGCAGTGGCAGCTGCTGTTGTTTATTGTGTTCGGCTGCGGCTCCATTTGTAGCAGTGACTTTGACAAGTTTGCTGTTATAACATTAGTTTGCGTTAATCTTTTACTGGCCTTGGTCGCAGGGGAGATCAACCCGGAGCGCCGAACAATTGAAACGGGGCATAGATTTGATGGACTTTCGCATCAAGTTTTCTAATGCAACTTGAAAACTTTTTGATAGCCAAACAAAAGCGGGGAAACAGCAAGCAAATCACTTTATGCTGCCAACGCTGCCACAGGATGCCTCGTAAACTTTTACGCGCTCAAAAAAGCAGGCGGGAGGTGGATGGGCGGAGGGAAGCTCAAGGGCAGACTAACGCGGCGGGGATTTGGGGTAGTCTTGATTGTTGCGTTTCCATTTCATGGCATTGCTCTGTTGCTGCTGCCACTGCCGCTGCAGGTTTTGGTTTGTCGCACAAACACTTTGCCCCAAAATAGCTTTTCATTGTCTGCTGATGCTGCTGCTGCTGTTGCTGCTGCTGCCGCTGCGGCTGTTAGTTTGTTTAGCTCGGTGGGCAGAGGCAGGGACAGCGACAGCGACAGCGACCAGGAGGCATACAAATGTCAATAAAATAAATACTGTTGACGCAGCGCGGTTATTTTCCAACACAATCTCCATTACGGCATTTCCATTTTTGCGTGTCTGTGTGTGTGTGTTTGTTAAACACGTCTGCCTCTTGCCCTGAGTAGCTGTATTTGACTTTAAGCGGCGTTAACGGCAACAAAGATAAAGACATGAAGCCAGACAGCGCGAGGGGTGAGTGAATGAGGCTGCGGCTGTGCTGCCTGCCACTCGCAGATACGTGGCAGCAATCGACGGTCATTGTCATTAAGACGCGCTCAATGAAGATGAGTTTTTCCCCATTTCCCCATTTTATTTGGACTTGTACTTTTTTCACGCCTCGTGAAGTTTATTTGCCTTATCAAACGCGGCGACAGGACACGCCAGCCAGGCAAATGCTGAATCAGTTTCCGGTATGTGTGGTTGAAGTGCTTAGAAGCTGGCTGAGGTCTTAGTATTGGGAACTGCAGCTAGATAAATGTGACTGAATGTTTAGTTGAACTCTTGAAGAAATTAATTAATTATTATAATATATAATATATATGTAATTATTAAAGGTTAATCGTCTCTCTTCAGATTTAGAGAACTATTTAAAGCTTAAAGATTTCCCAACTAAAACCTAAACATCTTCTCCATAGGTCCTGAACAAAGTCTGATACCTTTAGCCAATTGCCACTTGGCTATAAAGCGCTTAAACCAAGAGCTAAACCACGTACTCGCCCACGTGCCAGGCCACACTGTTGCCCACTTCTGTTGGTTTATCTACTACTTTATTACTGTAAATCCTCAGATAATTTATTTGATTTGTACGCGTGTATGCCACAGCATACCAGCAGACAAACATCCACTCTCACTCAGACACACTCCCACTCACAGACACACACACACACACACACTCACACGCACAGCAACAACAATAGAAGCAACAGCTGCGCGTTTGGGTTGCTAAAGTTTCAGTTTCTGTTGGTTTCTCCGCTTATGTGTGGGTGCTGATTTGTATCTGCAGACTGTAAAGTGTATCGCATTACAATCAGATTAACTTAAAGCCCTCATACGTATGTGCCAGTGCCTGGAGAGCGGCTGTTCTTAAATTGAATTTAAAAGTTGTATTGAAACAAAATTGAAAACGAATTTGCCTGCTCCCAGACTGGATTTGTATTTTAAGTAAATTAGGCTGCGCCCTAGGCAACCTTTAACAGGGCCCCGCCGTGCCTAGATCGCATTTTAAATGCCTATAAATATTTATTTACAACAAAAAAACAAGATGAGTGGCAGCGGAGAGAGAGAGAGAGAGAGTCGCACAGACCATTGCCGGCATTTGCGGTTAACCAGCCAGACACAAGGACGCAGCCCCACTCTGACCATTGGACATAAGTGGAAATTTATGGCCGGTCCTTGAGCAAGATATGCAATTGAGTATTCAGACAGACGGGACTCGCATGTGTCCATTTATATTCAAAAGGACATTGGCGCAGCAATTGATGAAGCGAGCATAAAAAACTGCTGCACAAATGTTGTAAATGCAAAAAGGATACAATTGTCTGCTGTCTGGGCTCTGGTGTCTGCCTGGCTTTAGTCAGAGTGGGTGGGTGTGTGCGTCTGTGTGTTTGGCTAATGTGATAAATCAATTTTATGCGAAAATCACAGTGCATAAATTCGCTTAACTAACGCATTTGTCAAGGGCACTGGGAAGCGCATTAGGTTGGCAATAAATTCCCGAGGAAGCCAAGACACATTTTGGCTACCTTATCTTAAGCTGACAAATGCTGATAGTGGCAATCAAATCAATCGAAAATGCGAGCTTGTGTGAGCTGGCACATGCCTCAAATGGAATTCATAACTGTCTGCATTAACGGCTTGTTGCAATAAAAGCCATGGCTTTGGCCAGCCAAAGTGTCCAATAACCGCACAGTTTGCGACAGTTTTGGGAGCTGCAACAAAGCGCATTTGGGAAATCAAATCCAATAATAGCTGCTGCTGCTCGGTCAGTGCCATTTGATTGTCATTCGCCGCTGGCTATGGCTATGGCTATGGCGGCGCTGGGCAATCAGAAAAGCCACAGAAATGTCAGGGCACCTTTCTTTCTTCGACAGCAGTCGCACCACATTCCAGCGCACAGCCGTGGCTGGGATTTGATTTTTCTTTTGTGCAGTTAGCACTGCGACTAATGCCCCAATAGCTGACAGGCTTTATTTCTGTTTGCGTTCCGTTGGTTGTTGACCAATTTGTAGACCATCATCAAGTGTGAAATTTCCAATTTCCGTCAATCGAAATCCACGCCATCAGCCCGACTCCAATCTGTGGGCTAGATTACAATTGGCGGGCAGCTGCCAGCCCCCAACTGCCAGCCCGAAATGCAAATGCAGCGCTCAACGGTCGCTGTTCGCTTTTCCTTTATTTCATGTTTGCCCAATACAAATTGTGCAGTCTGTAAAGCGATACGTTTGTTTAGGCTAAACGCGCGAGAGCCAAACAAAACACGCCAAAGCCTTGTTAAAATGTGGTTCAGCTTAATAGATTCAAAACTATTTGGACAGCTTAAAAGATTGTAGCAGGCGAAACAAATTATAGACTTTCCGGGCCTCTGGCTGCCCGGTCTCCCACTAATTAGCCAAGCATTCCGCGCGAACACCTTGGCTCAGCGCATTTGCAACTTCAAAGCGGCAAAGTTTAATTGAATTTAATTAAAAGCCGACAAATTGATTTGGCCAAAAGTTCAGCGTCTCATCTCTCAGCTCACAAACATCATTAGCCAAAGGTCAAAGTCACTCACCTTCCTCCCCCCCCACCCTACACACAGCGTTCTCAATTAATGGCGTTCAAGCGAAAGTTTAATTGAAGTATTTCGCTGAAAGATATGCGTGGCCTAAGCGACCCATAATTACACCTGTCCAAGTATTTTGAGAGCCTAGACACCGCTGCCGCCGTCGCTGCTGTTGTTTGTTGCCTTAATTTCACGACTGATAAAACACAAAGATTGAGTTTTAGTTGAGTTCGGCATACAGAGAGACAGAGCCAGCGCCAGAGCCAGATATATTTAAGTGCGCCTTTAAGAGCTTGTTTGCATTTCCAGGAATATCTGCCTCGGCTTTAGTTTCTTTTTATAGATTCATTGAGTTGGGTCAGTTTCCGCTCTGCTGTTGTTCAATCAGTCAATACATACTTATGCTCATCATTATATCAGCTGCTGATTATGTGCCGTGCGCCTTTAAAAGCCGCAAAAAGGGCATTGCCAGACATTCAATGGAAATAAAATGAAATAAAATAAATATCGTTGGAGCAGGGGGCTTCGGCGTCTTCGTCTACTACTTTTTTTCAGTGCATGCAGCAGACATTCAACTAAAATAAAAACCATAAATGGACCCCAAGCAACCCTCTGCCAACCGTAGCCAGGCAATCAAACAGAAAGGCTGCTGCTTTATTTCCAATGTCTATGCGAGACCCTCTGCCCCACTCCCCCGCTCCATCTCATCCTGGGTGGCGTATAATGGTGTGTGTCAGCAAAATGGCTGCCGGTTAAATTG
Organism: Drosophila peninsularis; assembly: GCA_035047485.1. NCBI lineage: Eukaryota > Metazoa > Arthropoda > Insecta > Diptera > Drosophilidae > Drosophila > Drosophila peninsularis. The sequence goes on from JAWNPN010000090.1 coordinate 8,398,814, forward strand.
GCAACACTTTATCAAAAAATATAAAAAGCACTAAAAGTCAAAACGCATGGCAAACGGTTGCCAGGCGAAAAAAAAATTGGTGTACATATATACATATATATATATATATATATATATATATATATATATATATATATATATATATATATATATATATATATAGAGAGAGAGAGAGAGAGAAATAAAATGGGGTCTTGGCAGGCAGTCGGGATCTGGACGAGCACATGACTGCGGCTTGCATATAGATTGGCAATAAGGCCAACTTGAATCATCATAAAGCAACATCGGAAAAAAGGCAAACACACACACGCACACACACACATGCACACATGGAAAATATGCAAATGTCGCAGGACCTCGCATAATTCCTATGATTTTCCATTTATGAAATGCGGCTAAAGTTGACGAGACAGTTGCAAAGTGAAGTTCAAAGCACAATTTATGCATGCCAAATGTAAACAAAATCTATGTGAGGGGAGTGTATGCAAGTCTACTTAAAGTCTAGTTAACTGCTTCATTATAAATATGAAAGTAGCTTCCTCAGGAGAAATTCAAATATATATAGAAGTTTCTCATTACTTATTGGGGCATTTGCTTTGAGGCAAGTGAAATAGTCTGCAATTCCTTTGTTGATTGCTTCTTTGACTTGGCTCCTTTACAGTTGTAATTGTTGAGTGCATTATGTAATTGATATTATGGTAAGTGAAGATGAGCATGGAGTCAATTTATATTAGAATATGTTTATCTATCATCCACTTAGCTCTGCTATTTATCTATATGCCTATATAGTTTTATATATGAAATTATAAACACGCTTAGTTCCAACTCTCTCTCTCTCTCTGCCAAAGCACATAACTAACAATACTCATATTTCCACAACAAATCCATTCAATCAGCTGTCAATTAACAAACAATTGAAAGCGCGTTTGACTGGCACAAAAAACTATCACACACACACACACACACACACACACACATTAATAATTGATTTAATTCAAGCGCCAGTTTATGACACAAAAACAAATCGCTGCATATATCAAATTGATTCGTCAGTCAAACGCCCATGTGTCCACGCCGCCCCCGCACGAAAAAGCGCTGCAATCCAATCGCCGGCTGTGCTAATGTCATTTTAATCAGCGGACAAGCACCCGAAAAACATAATTTCAATAAAACAAAAATAAACAAGAAGCATGGCAATGCGGCATGCGGCACGCGGCATGTGCGGCGTGTGGCATGTATGTATGGCCGCTGATGTTGTCAGTTGACAGAGTGTAATTAGCTTGAAATAACGAATGATTATGGCCTGACATTGTATTGTTTTATCAAGCGTAACACGAGAAATAAACACAGCAAATTAGCTGCAATTGGCTGCAGCTCGTTAGGCGCCGCTTGAGCAGAGTGAGCCGGGCTAACCAATTGAATGGATAGAAAGAGAAATAGAAATCAGTGCAGAAAGGCTATGATGTAAAGCACCTCAATGGCAATTAGGTTTTATACACGCGCGAGCAGCAACTGCCTCTGCCAGCTGCAAGGCAAAATGGAATCACAAAAGATGCCAAATCTCCAGACAATGGCCAAGTACAATGTAAATTATTCAAAAGGTAGCTAAAAATACGAGTATTACGCGATGGATGTCATTTACATTGCGGTTTCCTCAGACGGCGTACTCATCAGACAACAGACAGACGGCAGACAGCAGACGGCAGACAGCAGCAAATGCCAGCGCATGGAAAATGGAATTGTTTGTCGGGCACAAAAATGCACTGAACAGGCAAAGAAATGGGGCCGAGCTGCAAAAGTGCCTGGCAAATGCATTAAATTCAGTTTTCGTGCAACTGAGACAACAGTTGAGTAAATTATGGCGACGAGCAGCAGGAGCAGCAGCAGCAGCAGCAGCAGCAGTGGCAGTGGCATCAGCCAGCCAAACAGGCAGCTCGTCCTTATGCCGGCAGACGCTGTCCTGTTGAAATTTTTATGAAGTTGGCAGAGCGGCGACCGAGCAGAGCAGAAACAAAATTTGAATTTCGCAGTTGAAAATACTTGAGCGGCAACTTTAAGTGCCACAAACTAGAGTCCAGCAATGTTAACTAACACTTGAGCAGAAGCTTACCTCCAGCGGCATAACGAGTGCGGCTCTATTATAATATCTATCTAAGAAGCAGCTACTGTTCGCGGTTGTACGGAGCCAGCCAGACAGCAGCAACGTCAGCGGAAAATGTTGCATACATTTAACATAAATAATGGCCAGCATATATTAACGACAAGCCATGTCTGAGCAACTTGAGAAGAAAATGCCAGCCAGCCAGCCAGCCAGACAGCCTCAACTGCAGGTAAGCAGACTCCAAATCGAACCGAAAGCCAGCTAAGCCATCTTCAATTTTTAATGAATGCCAAGACGGCGCAGTGCTCTGCCGATGGCAAATGGCAGGCAATAAAAGCCACAGCTTAAGCAGCAAAAATAAAGCCATCAACCGGGCGCCTTAATTGTCAAAGATTCTAATTAATTGCTTCTATAAAATGTTAATTGTTCTTGAAAAGTGCGTAATCTTATGATATAAAATTATTTTTTTATTATATTTCAAAGAAGATTTTCAAGTTGAACTCTTTACCCATTTATTTGGTTGTCCAAACTGAACTGAACTGAAGTCCCGAACAACCCGAGACCAAAAACTCGGCTTAACTGCCGAACTTCGACAGCTTTTCGGCTCGCAATTCGTTGAGTTTTGCGAGAGCTCCTTGTATAAGAGATAAAAATGCTCCTAAAACTATGCGCTTGCGCTTAAGCTAGTTAGCAGAGTGAAAAATATAATTATAAAAAAATAATACAAAATTTTTAAATCATAAATAAAATTAATTAAATTTATATTTTTTTTAATATACAAAAATATTAATGTCCAATTAAATCAAATTTTAAATAAATATAAAATATCACATTTAAATAATTATTTTTATAACATATTTTATTTATCTGCCATATCACATTTATCTTCATAAAAACTTAGACTTTCTATGATCTTCTCCATTGCTGGGATTGTTTTGCAAGTTTTTGTTTGCATTACAAGTTGTAGAAATAAACAAACGAAGCACTTCCTTTGTGCCGCATCTCCAAGGAAGGACGCTGCCGTTGCCGCTGCCGTTGCCGGAAGTGCGCGCTTAGACCAAAATTTGTTTTGTCTTACATCATAAGAATCTTGTTTGCTTTGTGGCCAGATTGAAAAGGCCAAAACAAGGCCAAGCAGCTGTTACTTTAATGGACCTTCGCTGTGTACTCGTTTATGAATATATTTATATATGATACCATACCATATCATATCATATCATATTGTCGACAAAACACATCATAAAGTGGGCTTTGGATTTATGTGTGTTTCGGCTAACTTCTGCATATGCTCATCATCTTTAGATATTCTTTCTCTTGCTCATTCTCTTCTGTGTGTTTTCCCTTTTTTATATTTATTGCATCATTCGTTGCTGTAAACTCGCATATTAAGTGGATTGATGTATTAATATTTAAACGGCGATTTGTGGCTGCCATCAGCAGCTCGCTGGCTCTCGGGGGCAACAGACATGTAAAACGACTCTGGGGCCATTGGGTAACTGCACTCGACCTCTGACCCTTTGCTGTATATTTATGAGTGCCGGACTCCAGATAATGCTTAATCTGCATATACGAGAATCGATTTCGGATACATCTCAGCCACATATGCTTGTCTCTGACTCGCCCCAATAATAATTACCTCTATAAAAGGTTGCCATCTTCCCTGCCAGACTGTCCCCTCTCTCTCTCTCTCTCTCTCTCTCTCTCTCTCTCTCTCTCTCTCTCTCTCTCACACTCTCTCTCACTCCCACTCTCTGTCCCTCTCACTTTGGTCGCATTAAAACGCGACTCGCATTGTGGGCCCTATGCTAACTTTTTGTGGGCGTGCTTGGGCTCATAAATAAAACATAAAGGCGTCGGTGCGTAGAATTCCTTTTTTATGATGTCGGCAAGCAGTTGGCTCTGCAGCCTCCGCAGCCTCTGCTGCCTCTGCAGCCTCTGCTGCCTCTGCTGCCTCGCGCGGGCAGCATATTTTGAAAAATGTTTATAAAATAACACGGAAAACGTACAAGTCATAAATAATGCGTTCGAGGGTAAAAGGGAGCTCCTCGAGTGTCGCAGTAATATAAAATTACCACGCGTTTGACATGCAAATATCGGAAAACAAGTTGAGACTGATCCCAACTGGCAATTATAATGCCAACAGCGGGGCGTATACTTAATATGCAGCAATCGAAACTAAAGCATAGAAGTTCTCTTAATTCATCGATTGCAAATGCCTCTCTGGGGGTCATTCACACTGACGTCCTCAAATAAATTATTTGCATGTGACAGTTGCACAATTATTAACAATTAATTACGCAACTGACACACAAAGAACTCCTCAATCCCACTCCTCTCCCTCTCCCTCTCTCTCTCTCTCTCCCTGTCTTTCCCTTCACTAAAATAACTTGAAATTGCTGAGGCAACAGACAAAACTCAGACCCAAAGCAGCCCACAAAGGCGGCAGCCAGAAAAGGTCATCAGCACCATCCTCGCCGTCTTCACAGCCAGCTGCAGTTGATTATGCAAATTCACACACACCTCTACATCTGTGTGTGTGTGTGTGTGCAGGTGTGTAGGTTGTACACTGTGCACTTGACTGTGGGCAGCTCGAAGTGCTTCTCCCTCTCCAGTTGGCGAAGTGCACACACAATCGATTAACATTTAATTGCACCTGCGGCAGCACAAATTTCTGTTTCTCAGATGCACTAATCGAAATAATTGTTTGGCTCTCTTCAGGCTAAACAGAGGCCTGCAACTCGCAATATTTGCCGAGTGCTCGGCTCGTGCTATTGACAGCAGCACAGAGCACACAGCCAGTGCTCACACCTGCTCACTCACACAGACCTAGCTGATACGCTCAGTGTTACTTTTAACACCAAACTTGAATTTGAATGTTCGCTTCTCGCTTTCAGTTTGTCACGCCTGCTTTGAGAAGCACTCAGAGCAATTGGGAGAGCACTCAATGGATGAGCAGCCACAGGGCAGAGTAGCGGGAATATTTTTCGCATTTGGAGTTTTGTTTTTAGCGTTCGAGCATCCCTGTTTATGTTTTGCGTCAATTCACACTCACAGCAAACATGAATCCCTTTCCGGCTCTCGGCTCAAATAAAAAACTAAACAATTTAGCCAAAAGTTTGAAGGCGTTTCGTAGCTGCGGTCGCTCAAAGCGTTATCCGAACATTTCGGTGTCAACAGCAACAACAAGAAGAAGAAAAACTTCCGCTTTTCACACGTTTTTCTTCTCCTCGCTGGGGCATCAGAAAAATTCCACAAATGCTGCGCCAAAAATAACATTTGAATACCAAAAAAGGTTTTTGTGCCCCGTCAGACTAACGAGGCAGAGACCAGACATGGGCACTCAGATGGAGCCGTGTATGGAGACGACTCTATTTGGAGTTATTTCTGGCATTGCCAGGGGGACATTTCCAGGACGAACAGGACTCTTCGCTGATAGCCAAAAGAGATTTGCCTTTTTGTTTGCAAGTGCCTAAATGACAATTTAGAGAATGTTTCATTCGTTTCATTCGTTTCATAGGCAAACAGAGGGCGCATTGCATTGATTTTTCTAAATGGCTCTGTTTACCCAACGCCAGTCAACAAGCGAATCGGAATCTGAATCCGAATCGGAGCTCCACTTGTCCACAATGATCAAATTGAAGCACCCTTTGGATATCGCGTTACGGCACATTAATATTTGATTTTCCTCTTGCTGTTTGTTTTTAATTTAGTCAAAAGCAAATTTATTTAGATTTTCCCCATATGAAGTAGACGACACCCCAAGTAAAGCTCTCCCCTTTGCTCTTCGCTCATCCCCTTTCTCTTCTCTCCAGCTCTTTCTGTCTCCATTTGCATTCTGTGCACTCATGGCAATCGATACTCTGATACATCCGAGTTGAATTGCACTCGATTGCGACAGTTCAGGGAGGAGAGGGTAAGGGAGATACCAAAGGTGAACAGCCACGTGAAATGAATGCGCCATTCAGCACACCATTGGCGGAACTATATAAAGATTCTAGATTGCTGTAAAGTATTATAGAATTTCGTTTGCTATTGTTTTGTCTTTAAGCATGGCACAGACTTGCTTCAGGCAGCTGCTGGGCAGAACAAAGCTGCCTTTTCACTAGGCTGTAACAACGAGTCACTCTGACTGCCTTGACCCACATTCTTGGCAGTTGGCAGTCGCAAGTTCACAAATTTATTTGCCAAAATATATTTCAAAATAGTTAAATTCCTATTTTTCATCATCAGCCTCAGCCTCAGCCTCGGCCTCGGCCTCAGTCCGGGAAGGGCTTAAGCGCTCACATGAGCAGAGAGCTTTGCTTAGACTCGGAATGTGCCAGCTGTTAATATTTTGACAATGACGCACAAGTCTCGGACAAAGGACAGACAGCGGGACAGATGGACAGGCTGCCTAATGCCAACCAGTTGGACAGACAGTTGGCAAGATGAATGTCGACAGTTGGATGAAAATCCAAATTTCATATTCAGGCCGGGAACTCGAGCCTCAACACAATGTTTAACCCTCTTGTACGAGTAGTTGTTGCTGTTGCTGCTGCTGTTTATGCTCTGTTATTGTTTAGGTTTTTGTTTTTCTGGCACCTTCATTAGTTATTCAAAAATTGTCGAGATCGAGGTCGGAGCACAACTGGAATTATGGCAGAAGTGCTCAGGCTCTCTCAGCCTCGCCTGCAGACGCACATGTGAACTGCGCCCCAGGGGCAGCTGAAGTGGAGTGGATGAGCATGACTGATGGGGAGTATGAAGCATTCGAATGTCCTTTAAGTGGAATTTAGGTTTTCATTCTAAACAATTTGAATATCACATTTATTACGGCCATAAGGTGAGCAGGAGATGAAAGCTTTAAGGGATATGAAAGTTTACTTATGAGAATAATCTTTAAATATTTACTTCCTTTGCCAAAGGAGCTGGAGGACTCCTGGCTGACCACCAATTGATGTAATTGCCAAGCAATATTCATAGACTTATCCAAATTATCCCTGATTGTTGGGCAATCAGCAATTGAGAGGAATTATGGAATCGCCCTTCGTGGCCATTCAGCTGTCTCCAGGACTGGACTGATTTGAGAAGGGTTATCCGCAAGAATAGATAAACGAGTGAATGAATGATTAAACAATTGTTAATGCTCCAATTACAGCTTTTTAAATACTTCAGCTTCAATTGCTGGCTGATTGCCTTCGTCGTTGTTGTTGTTGTCATTTCCGCTGAACGTGTTAATGAGTTGTTAAGTTGCTCTGAAGAGACCTCGAGTGGGCGCCAGTCGCATTGTCTGGGCAGTGCCCGACTGCGATAAATGTCAATTGCAGGGCAGACGACAAATCTTCTCCTGGATTTCCGTTGAGCGAGGGCGGGCCAGAGTTCAATTATGCTGCTCAAAGGGTCCAAAATGCACTTCAGGCCGAAATATGGTGATTTGAAGCAGGCGGAGAAAGGGTTGAGCTTCATTTTCATGCGAAACACCAGCCGATTCGTGTGGCGGCAGCTGAATATGCAAACAATTGGTGGATTATGGCCACGATTCACTATTCGCTCCCTCAATGGTCATCCAGTGGTCGAGGGGCGTCATAAATCGGCGCCGGCTAATGCCCTTCAATTACTTTGCTATCCTCTGTCTGCTTTTGGCAGTCATTGGGCACATTCCGATGAATCTGATATCCTTGGTACTTAGGACTGCTCCTGCTTGTCAAATTGAAATTGTACCTAAGCTGAAAAGCATGTTTCTGACTATCAGAGAGAGAGAGAGAGAGAGAGAGAGCAGACTTGTAACTTTTTGATTTTCATTGATTTTGAATAAGGCTATTGATTTGCTTGAATTGTCTGGCCTTAGGAGGAAAAGTGATACTAAAGTAAGCAGACACGCCCACACACAAGTCTGAGAACAACCTCAATCTAAGGTCATTGAATTTGACAGCTTTTTGTTTGACGCATTTGATTGGATTTAATTTCTCCGACTGTGCATAAACTTCCTTCAAATCCTTGAAGCAAACATTTGTTTGCTGCGAGGCTGCCTATTGGACCTATTGGGCACCTACTCCCTGGTTAAGCGAATTCAATAAAATCTCCATCTCAATTGCTTAGCTCAACTATTTGCCAATCTAAAGCCCAAATTCCCACGGCAAATACCACAAATTCGCTCTGTTCGGCGTAGAATGAGCAAGTTCTAGTTCAAGTCGTGTCCCCTGCGATTAGAGGCAAATGTCAAGACGTCGGGCGAATTGATTTATTGCTTGGCAGAAGCCACAGGTGTCCATCACGTAACCCCAACTCCACGTCCTCATCCTTGTCCTTGTCCACTTCACAGAGCTTGTCAGTTGTCCCCTGTTGACAGACGGTTGCGGTCGGCATCTGCGAATTGCTCGCGCATTTCAAATTTCCACTCTGTTGTCCCTCAACGGCCTCGATGGCCACTAAGTTTGAGCTTCGCGTGTCCTTTGTGGTTTTGGGCTTTATTTCTGTTGACAGCGAGCCCACCTGCCAAGGCCATGTCCTCTGCTCCAAGGGGGCATGAAAAATGATAGCTTCGATAGCGATAAATCTTGGTGGCATTTAAAATCGAATTTCTCGCTGAGTGTTTAGCATAATCAGTGAGTAAGGCGGAGGGTTTTGCAGGCTTTCTATAGAAAATTTCTTGCGCTGTTCTGTTGACGCCTCTCTGCTAATTCGAATTTAATGCACGCTGCTCAGCATGACAAATATTGCAGGTGTCGTGTGGGGCGGGGGGCGGCTGGATGAGGGGCGAGGAGCACGTATTCTGGGTCTGGCTTACCCGCTGACAGTTTAATTGAATCTAAATCCCGCTGAGCGCCAGACAGGACTGAGGAGAAAACATGTTTTTAATTCCATTGTTTGGCTGCCTGAAATGGTAAACATTGTGATTTACGGCCACAACGAGTCCTGGGCTTCAAGCATATTTTGAGACTACCCATTGCCATGAAAATGCTGAGCGAATGTGTAAAAGTGCAAGCTGCACTCGTTCTCAGACATAAAAATGCATAACAAACGCTTTGGTTACGCATAATTTAGGGCCAACAATGAAGCCATAGAACGTCAAGTTTACAACTCTTGTTTATTTGTTTGTTGTTGGCTTTTTGTTGCCGCTCGAGGGAAATTTTTAATGAAAACTTTTTGGTTTGCTTCAGTAACAAAGTTACGTTTGTGTGATGTGTGGCCGAGTTTTATCTATATTTATTTATTCATTCAATTGAATTTAATTTGAAATCATAAAAGTTTGATTAATTTATTGACATTAAGGACACATTTGTCTTTCGGCTGTCCGAAATATGTCAAAAGTTTCTTCTCAACTATGCTTGGCATGAAATAAATCTAAATTTGGACAAAAGGTTCGACGCATATGTGAAATCAGCGCGTAAAAGATTTATCGGTCAGCAAGGCGCATAAAACAGCTGCCCAGACGGGGGACTATAATAAAAACTCTGTGGTTTATATGCGATACAATGGCATATGAGTGCAAGTAAATAAATATACATACATATACATATATACACAGATGCGTATCTTTGTGCACACATTAACTTATATGCAAAGATTTTAAAGCTATGGATTACGTTGGGCAGACGCGGCGTATGCGCAATATTAATTAATATGCGAGCTGGCTGCTGCTGCTGCTTCTTTTGCTGCTGCTGAATTATTATTTACCCTTTGCCAGCTGCACGGGCCTCGGCGTTGGCCAACCTTTTCTGGCAATTCATTAACAAAATGAATGTAGCTGCACCTGGCAAGCAATTGACGACTTACACTTCTCTCTGACATGTTGTATATGTAAACAATGCCGGCCGTTGTTTATTGATGTATGTGCGATGTATGACTGGCAACAACTTTGCCAGCACTGAAGCATGCAGTACTCAGTGCTTTAATTCCGCTCTTAAATCTTATCTCATTTGCAGCTTACCTGACTCAAAGTGCTTTATATAGAGATATATTACGACTACTCCGGCTTGCCGTAACCAAATACTTCCACTGGCTGGCTGGCTGGCTGGCTGGCTGGCTGGCTGGCTGCTTGCTTAATTTCAAAGATTTACGCACTTGGCTGGACTCTAATGATCTTCGGATAAAGCAAATTAAGGCTAAGTGCAATCGGACCTTTTTAAAGACCAGCCCGAACAATGTATCGCATCGCTTTGTGCACCCCACTCAAATAACTGTGCATTGTGGCAGCATGCACCAGCTCAAATAGAAGCAAATGTCGATTCGACAACAAAGCAATTCGTTGGCCAATATTGAAATGTAGTTGGCTCCTTTGTTGAGCACGAAATGCGAGCTAGAAAGGCAGCATTTTAATTAACTTGTTGTTAAGACAACATCTGAGCCATTTCGATTTACGCTTATGCCAATATGCTGACTAGCTGATACTCTGCCAGATAAGTTTTATTGACCCACATGTCAAAGCTTTCAACTCGTTCATATTTTGCTTGAAAAGTTGCTGTCAAACTTCTGCAACACACCAAACTCATTACGTAAATTGTCACTAACACTTTTGACTTTCAATTTCAAAACTGTAAATAAAGCAAGGCGAAACTTGCACAAAGTTTATGAAGCCAGCTCAGCACAGGCTCAGGCACAGATGTGCAACAGACTTCATATGTTACTTCCTTGTACAAACACTCCCGCTCACTCACTTATCCATGGCCATGTGCACACATAACTCATCATATGGCAGAGACGCATGCAAAGTCATTACTCAAGCAAAAAGTCGTTAAGAGTGAAAGAAATCAATTCAACAGTGAAGGTTAAGTGAAAAACTTTTGCCATTAAAACTGACAAGGTGAGAGAGCGAGAGAGAGAGAGAGCGACTGTGGGCGCAGTAAGCTGGCTGTCTAATGGCTGTCAGCAGCGTAGGCAGGTGAGAAATGTGCCTCGGGTCAATAGACTCTGCAAAGGAGTAACAGCAGCAGGCTAAGCACATAAATCACATTTGTTGCATACTTCAGCCAACTTCACGTATACTTAACACAATTTCAAGTTAAATTTCTTCAAAAACAAATGTCTGTAAGCAGCAAGCCCTTGAGCAGCTTCCTTTGTGTGTCTGACGCATGTAACCCAATTTCTTAACCAACTTTCGGCTGCAGCTGGACGAAGGTACTGCAAGAATATGAAAGCATTGAACACCGCAGGACATTCATTCGAATTGCACACATATTTCATACCAAAGTATTTCATTTTGAGAATCGTTTTTCATAAATCCCCCTTGTGGCATGAAATGTGCATGCCCCAGTTAATTAAAAGAGAATTTCAAGCCATCTCAGCATCACACACCGGGCAAATTGTGAACAAAGGTTAGGAAAATTCTATTCATGCTTGGAATAAATTCTGAACTTAAGCAATAAATATTTATTTACGTTAGTTTATCATGGTATTCAAATAAATTTAATATTAACTGCCAATGGCTCTGCTGACGTTTGGCTCTGGCAATAGCAGTGGCTCTAACTGATCTCTAGCTCTGCTTCTGATTCTGCTTCTAGCTCTGCCAATGGCTGTGCCTCTGGCTGATCTCTCACTTTGCTTCTGTCTCTGCTTCTAGCTCTGCCAATGGCTGTGCCTCTGGCTGCTCTCTCACTCTGCTTATGGCTCTGCTTCTAGCTCTGCCAATGGCTGTGCCTCTGGCTGCTCTCTCACTCTGCTTCTGATTCTGCTTCTAGCTCTATGCCTCTGGCTAATCTCTCACTCTGCTTCTGATTCTACTTCTAGCTCTGCCAATGGCTGTGCCTCTGGCTGCTCTCTCACTCTGCTTCTGTTTCTGCTTCTAGCTCTGCCTATAGCAGTGCCTCTGGCCGATCTCTCACTCTGCTTTTGGCTCTGCTTCTTATTCTGCTTCTAGCTCTGTGCCTCTGGCTGATCTCTCACTCTGCTTCTGATTCTGCTTCTAGCTCTGCCAATAGCAGTGCCTCTGGCCGATCTCTCACTCTGCTTTTGGCTCTGCTTCTTATTCTGCTTCTAGCTCTGTGCCTCTGGCTGATCTCTCACTTTGCTTCTGTCTCTGCTTCTAGCTCTGCCAATGGCTGTGGCTCTGGTTGATCTCTCACTCTGCTTCTGATTCTGCTTCTAGCTCTGCCAATGGCTGTGCCTCTGGCTGCTCCCTCACTCTGCTTCTGATTCTGCTTCTAGCTCTGCCAATGGCTGTGCCTCTGGCCGATCTCTCACTCTGCTTTTGGCTCTGCTTCTTATTCTGCTTCTAGCTCTGTGCCTCTGGCTGATCTCTCACTTTGCTTCTGTCTCTGCTTCTAGCTCTGCCAATGGCTGTGCCTCTGGCTGCTCTCTCACTCTGCTTCTGTTTCTGCTTCTAGCTCTGCCTATAGCAGTGCCTCTGGCCGATCTCTCACTCTGCTTTTGGCTCTGCTTCTTATTCTGCTTCTAGCTCTGTGCCTCTGGCTGATCTTTCACTCTGCTTCTGATTCTGCTTCTAGCTCTGCCAATAGCAGTGCCTCTGGCCGATCTCTCACTCTGCTTTTGGCTCTGCTTCTTATTCTGCTTCTAGCTCTGTGCCTCTGGCTGATCTCTCACTCTGCTTATGGCTCTGCTTCTAGCTCTGCCAATGGCTGTGCTTTTGGCTGCTCTCTCACTCTGCTTCTGATTCTGCTTCTAGCTCTGCCAATAGCAGTGCCTCTGGCTGATCTCTCACTCTGCTTTTGGCTCTGCTTCTTATTCTGCTTCTAGCTCTGTGCCTCTGGCTGATCTCTCACTCTGCTTCTGATTCTGCTTCTAGCTCTGCCAATGGCTGTGCCTCTGGCTGATCTCTCACTTTGCTTCTGTCTCTGCTTCTAGCTCTGCCAATGGCTGTGCTTTTGGCTGCTCTCTCACTTTGCTTCTGATTCTGCTTCTAGCTCTGCCAATAGCAGTGCCTCTAGCCGATCTCTCACTCTGCTTCTGATTCTGCTTCTAGCTCTGCCAATAGCAGTGCCTCTGGCCGATCTCTCACTCTGCTTCTGATTCTGCTTCTAGCTCTGCCAATGGCTGTGCCTCTGGCTGTGCCTCTGGCTGCTCTCTCACTCTGCTTCTGATTCTGTTTCTAGCTCTGCCAATGGCTGATCTCTCACTCTGCTTCTGATTCTGCTTCTGGCTCTGCCAATGGCTGTGCCTCTGGCTGATCTCTCACTCTGCTTCTGGCTCTGCTTTACCTCTGCTCTGACTCTGCCTTGAGCTATTGATATACTCCATTAATTTTCCACAAATTATGTGTATGTAGACCAAATAGGAGCGTGGTTGGAATGAGTATTCTGTAGTCTGTAGCGCTTGTTTTATTTATTATTTTTATTCAAGTTTTCGCTTTTGCTGAATTTATTTTACGTTTATAAATAAAATTTCAGAATTTATTGTGTTTACTTATTTGCTCCCAACGACCATAAAATATGATTTAAAGTGCACCCAAATGGGCCTTAACAAAAGCAAAACAACAACAATTAAGAATTGCTGAGGCAAGCGAAGCGCAGACTTGAACTTACCCTGTAAAATCACTTTTTTCCCATTGATTGAAGCTGAGTTGACTTCAGAGCTTTGACAAACACTTTAGTGATGAAAACTGTATTTCTATAAGGACTCTCTCTCTCTCTCTCTCTCTCTAATACTTTCTGCTTCTCTTCCCCTCACTAATTATTAAAAAGTATTAAAAAAGGTAGAAGTTATGAAAAGGAAAGAGAAGCTTTTAAATCGATTGCATTTATTGATTTTCGTGCTTAATGCCAGTGTAAACATTATTTGAAAGCTAGGCGAACGCAGTTTGTTGCAGTTAGTAAGCGAGTGAAATGCGGGCATTGGTTAAAGCACAGGACATGGCCGGCCAACTGACTGCTATCTGACCAGGGAGCGGAAAATCCTTGCACTTGCCAGCTAGCGGAAGCCCGCAACAACAACTACAAGAACAAGGGGCGAGTCATCAATAACAGAGCCAACAACCGGTAGCAGGAACTTTAAACAGAGCACAAACAACGTCCAGTCAGCTAGTCAGGCAGACAGCCAGACAGGCAGCCCGTCTCCCCACGTACTTATCAGATTAAGATAGAAACACATGATCAGGAGCCAACAGTTTGCCAAGCAGCGCCAGCTTCTAAATTTGTGTGGTTGCAGCGAGCAGGAGCTGGTGGCACATCCGCTGCTCGCCCGCCGTTGTTTACGGCAGTTGCGCACACTAAATGGCCCTGCGGTCGGCTGCCTCGCCCCAGCCCTCAATGCGTTCTGTGGCTGCCTAATGAACGGCGACATTAAATAAAATGTCGGTCAATTGTCGTTGCGGCTTATCAGCGCCAGACAAGACGCCGCATCCGACACATTGCGTGGGGGGAAATTGATTTTCCAACTGCCAGCAACTGAGCTTTTCACTTTCTTTTCGCTGCGCTTGCAGCAGTCAATAAGCCGCCAAAGTTGTTTTCCTAATGCAGCCTGACAGTCGATGTCCATGAACTCTATGCCAAATTCCATAAATATCGGCAAAACAGTGCAATTGACACGCAGACAGACAGACAGACAGACGGACAGACGGAGCGAGTGTGACTGTCGTATAGAAAAATAATTCAAAGCGACGCGCACATTAAATATTAACACTTTAATCTAGTCGATGGCAGTGTGTGTGTGTGTGTGTGTGTGTGTGTGTGCCTGCAGCTTAACAGCTCTAAAAATATAAAACAGGAACATGAGTATATACAATATAGACTGACAGACTTTTGTGCTGCACCCCCCGCCGCCTGCCCCTTGGAAAGCCGCGTCGTGCGCCGCATGTTAAACAGTTTTGCAGTGCGCACAAAACTTGGCAATTGAAAAGTAAAACAAGCTAAGACATAAAACTTGCCAGCAAGTTGTCGAGCCGTAGAGCTATGCCCGCGCAGCACGCAAGGCCTTAGACTATAAATTCTCATGCCAAGCCAACACACACACACACACACACACACATAGCCACACTCCCACACAAAATAATTATACGGCTAAAAAGCGTGAGGCCAGACCGCGACCACAAATAAAATCAACATGAAACGCCCCGAACTTTGCAAAATATGAGTCATTAATATTCACGCCCACGTTAAAAGCACATAAATAGGCGTGGCAGACCAAACTGACCCGGGCAGACAGCGAAAGGCAGCCACGGCGGCGGCCCGGTGAAAGGTGCAGCGCTTTGTGTTCCACATCCGGACACCGTCTGAAATTATGCCACAAAATATGGCCCCAACTCCCACTAAATCAGCCGAAAGCAATGAGACAGCCGAGCAAGTGTTGCAATTCGACACGCCCACAGCAATTGCAGTCGCAAGTGGGCGAAGCATCAGCATAATTGAATAAGATTGTGCAAACTGCAAGAGTTGCCTTTGCCTTGCAGCTGGAACTCTGAACTTAACTTAAAAAGAAAATATTTTTATATTCGAGCAGTATATAATACGGATCATACTCCCATAAATATATTAAAATATTGCTGTATATTTTAAATATCCTTCAAGATAGTAGAATATTAATCTATAAATATTCCATAAAAAATAAAGACTAAATTAATTAATTTATAATACTTTCATATCTGTTAAATGTAAAAAAATATAACTATTCCACTTCAGTATTATTTTCTCTTAGCTCAAATATTTTTACACATATTTTAAAAATTATTTAGCTCTATGGCGACTTCAGGACTTGTAATAGCCAAGCTTAGCTTAAAGCGTTTATCTTCATTCAACTGACCCAAGGCCATAAATTTGCGAGCGCTGCAGCTAGGCTAGGGCTAAGGAAGAGTCTTGATGCCAGTGAAAATGGCCGAGAGTAACTCAAGTGTTGTCTGCTGTGACACACATGTTATAGATTGTGCAATAAAATTTACATTGCTCTGCGGTCTGTTGGCAAATAAAACAAAACTTTGGCATATTTAATGGTCGATCGCTGGACGCTGGTCCTCCACACACACACACACACAGACACACACACTTCAAGCGGCACTCAAATATTAAATATTTACCACACTTGCCCGCATTTGCATTCATATTCAAATAACACTCACTTTTCTATACCAAATAACTAACAGCTGCTCATGGCTGTGATTATGTGTGGGTAGAGAGAGCTCTCTCTCTGTGTGTGTGTGTGTGTCTGTGTGTGTTTTGTCATGCATATCCAACACATTCATGAGCTTAAATATTGTGGAATATGTCTGGCTGAGATTTGCTATTGATTAAATTGCATTTTGTTTGGTTACACAACTGTTTGTTAGATGCGCAAATTTTAAGCTTCAATTTTCACATTAGCGTAATTGAAACCTCATCAAATCATTTCCAATCACATCATTTGCTAATTGACAAACATTTTTCCAACTTGATGAATTGTAGGCAGTATGTGTGCATATATCCAACTGAATATTTAATAATGGGAATCAATTTGTATAAAAATTTTGATTAAAGCCGCCTGAGTATGCCCCTTAGTTAGGGAATTGGCAGGCATTGCCTGAGACTTATTGAGACTTCAGCTATTGCTATCTTCTAAAACCCTTTGGGGAACAGCTGGCAAAGTGCCTTGAAGCCTATTTCGGCACTTTACAAATTCTCTGCGCGACGACAATCCAACCCCGCAACATGGCACTCCATTACATGTGTGTGTGTGGGTGTTAAGTGAAACACAAATTAGTTAACGCATACTCAGCCTCTCGAAAAATACCCTCACAGCACGGCGGCTCACACAAATCTAAACCGCAATTTGATTTTGTTTGCTTAACTCAATGAGATGGCGATATTTCGCCGTGCAAATATTTTCACAGCTAAACCGAAGCAGCAGCATATTACACATAAATTCTTCCCACTACCCAACAACAATGCTCGTTGTTGCTTCCGCAACGTCAATTGGCGGCGTCGACGACAGCAGCAAAAAATATGCCAGAAAAATGCGAAGCGGATGTGAGTTATGTGTAGGAAGCAGCCAAATCGAATCGTTTCCCACAGCCCCTGTTGCGTATGTGTGTGTGTGTGTGTGTGAGTATCTCAGTGTGTGTGTGTTGAAATGACAACAACAAATAACACAAATAAACACGATTAGAGTGAAATTGTTTGGCAATAATGTTAACTTAATGCGTTATATTTGTCGCACTTCAGCCCGATAAACACGCACTCCATTGTGCCCCGAGCGAGAGGCAGAAGATTTGTTTTACTTATGGCTAACACAAGTGGCAAACATGTTCAATTGTCTTTGCTTTTTCTTTATATTGCTGGGCGCGCATGTTAACTTGTGGCAGCTCAACAAGTTGCGGAGTATCTTTTAGCCACTTAATAGATAAACCCGCTAATGAGCTCACAAACAGCGCCCAGGCTCTTGTGGCAAGGCACAGAGCGAGAGAGACAGAGGGAGAGAGAGAGAGGCAGCAGCACGCCTAAAGGAATTGCTTTTTATGAGGGTTAAGCAATGTTGACTGGCAGCGCGAGAGCCAAATTTAATTAGTTTGTTTTTATGGGCTCGATTACGGAGCTTGAGCAGCAAATCTGTTCCAGATTTGGCCATCATCTGGCAGCTTAGCAATCGTGACGTATACGCACCGTTGTCTCAAGTGCTTGGACTTTGCGGCCCGGCATAACTTTATACTTTCATCAAATTCACATTCCAAATTGCGTGCATAATTTTATTATTTTGAAAGCACTTGAACGAACTTTATCTAAACATGCAGACACTCGACACGACTATCCTACTCTCTGTCCCTCTCTCCCCCTCTCTCTATCTCTCTCTCGCTCGGCAGCGCCCTTGTTGAATTTTGAGGCTTTGGCCAAAAACTTGTTTGAAACAGCAATTAAAATAAATTACATTTTGCGATTTTAATTGCGTCTAATTGCAGGTAAAAGCCAGCAAATAAGTTCGCATACAAAAGTTCACAATTTTAGTCGCGCTGTTGTGGATGCGTTGCGAAGCGATGCTCTGTTATTTTCGATGGGCGGGGCTGATGGGCGGTGCGGGTGCTGGGCAAATTAATTTTGTCAGTTGTCAGTTATGAGTAGAGAACAAAAACTTTTGACAGCACTCAAAATGGACATGCACACGAAATGATAATACAAATGGACAATAAATGTACGCGCTGCGTATACGTAATTTCCATCGTGCAACTTTTATGAGTGACAATTTGAACAGTTTTTCTGCAATTTGCGTTGATTGCAGTCGAGTGTGAGTGCAGAAACTATAAAGAACAATATTGAAACTGCAATCGCTATGCAATCATTGCCGAACATTAAAACTATGAAATTAACAATTTTGAAACAACAATAAATTTGGTTCAATAAATGTTGACATGAGTCGAGCAAGTAGTTAATGCCAACATGACTGCAAGTTAAATGTATTTTAATAAAAATCAGATAGAATATAGGTTCAGTTCTTCAATTTCTTTAAATTTATTTGCTTAGCTGCCTCGCTTATTAAATAAATTTCAAAGAAATTAAGCCTCCTCGATTATTTGCTTAAGCAAATTGAGTTTTCACGGCTCGACATGTTCGTTGAATTTGAAAACTCTGGCGCGCCTCGTGTCTGTGGCACGTAAACTGATACATGTCATGAAATATTCAAATGCCAAAAACAATTTGCTCACACACTAAAGCTCAAGGAAAATTCAGGACTCATTCACATGACGAATGCCATCACAGTCAAGGCTTAAAGCCTGGCTGCTATTTCTCAAATTGGTTTGGCATTGATGCCAAGGCCAATATAAGTAATTTAATATTTGTATCTTTCAGTTGATGTGTCTAATTGTCAACTGATTTAAAGCTATTCTTTAGCTTACTCAAACCATCTCGTCCTTCAACTATTTCCTGCACTTTAACACACCCAAAGAAAAAGCAAATGGAACTGCTCTGAAAAATGATAATTCCGTTTCATTTGCCGCCATTATGTTTGGACATTTGCAAAGGAATCCTCTGCAGGATAAACGATTTGCAATCACCTGAGTAAGTGCCGGCACATAAACCAAGCCGTTGAATTGTCTCTACACATACCGAATGCCCCGGCTAAATTGCAGTCCATTCGGTCGCTGGTGTCCGGTTTGAGAAATTCTGCAGCATTTGTATGCTCCACTTGAGGGCGCCGCGAGTCTGTATGCCCATTATAAACTCCGAGCGCTGAGCGCAATCGGAAAACAATGGAAACGCAGCAGCGTTGAGTATCTTTTGAATTGCTCATACGCCCGGCGCTGTGTGTGCCCGAGCTAAACGCTGCCAGCTACAGCGCGCCATTGAATGAATTATAAATTGAAGTAAATATATTTTGCGGTTGGGATTACCTCCCGGTAACCGGCCAAGAGCTATGGAAAATTTTCGATTGCTCGCTTAGTCACGTTCCGCCCGGCAAGAAAATAAGTTGAGCTTCAATTGTAAAAAACGATTGCGTACCTGGGGCGATAGTTGTATCAATAATAGTCTATAAGCTTGAGTCGACTTTTACATTTTAATTTTGAACTTTAAGATAAAGTTGTAAAACAATTATGAGAGCTTATTGTAAGGCGGCAGCCACAAAGAGTTGCTGAAGTCAAGTTTATGGCTTATTTGTTCAAGTCGAAAGAAAAATGTTTCTTTTGTTGGATTTTGTGGCGCTGACGCTGATGATGCTGCTGCTGCTGCTGCTGGGGTTATCCTTTGGCCGCTTGCTCATCATGTTTTCCAGTGCCATGAACAAAACTGCGCGGCACTAAAAACAAAACGCAAAAATATGCAGCGGAAAAAACACTTAAATTTACATAATTTCCGCTTCACGTACGACGCCAGCCAGCCCCCTCCGCCGAGCTCCGCTGTGCAGTAAAAGGCCGCGAGCGGAGGGCTGCCTTCATGCTTTTAGCTTTTAAAGTGCTGCATGTGGCAGGTGCTAGCATTTGAAAAAATAATTTCAATGACTGCCCTTTGGCCTGCATATTAACAGGTGACTAACGGCCAGCGGCCTCTATGGATAGACAGCAGCTGTTGCGCGCTCCCACGTTGCGTATACGCGATGTGCCAGTGCCAGTGGCTAAAGCTAAACGGAGTTCCTTTGGCAAATATTTACAAATGTGTCAAGTGCAATGCAAACTCTACAGGCTTCGACTGTACTTGAAAAGAAAAGCCAACAACGACTTTATGGGGCAACACGAGCTGAGGGGACATTGGCGCGCAGGCGACATTTGCATGCAAATGCTGCAGCCTGCAAGTGGCAGGCAATGGGCCAGGCCAGGCCAACTGACAGCCATATCAAACAGCGACCAGAGTCGCGCGCCCCGGCGGGCTGTCTAATGAACTTGTTTGGTAGCTAATGAGATAAGCATGCAAATTGTGGGCGTGGGCGTGGACGTGGGTGTGGAATAAAAATGAAAAGGACGAGCTGCCAGCGCTGGGCGACTCAATTAACTCACAGTTCCGAGCACCGGAAATTGAGAATGTTTTTTTCACTTTTTTTCGTTTCTTTTTATTCTGCTTTCTGTTGTTTTGAAAGGGTAAACCAGCTGATTAGCTAAATTATAAAGGAGTCCCTTAATAGCTTGTCTATGACAGATCATTTGCAGCGCGCAGCAAAGCAGAGTTGGCTGAGAATTAAGTTGACAGAGATGCGAAAAGGACCTGCATTAAAGCAAATTGTTGAATGTTGAAAGAACATTTAAAGCAGACTCAGTTTTCACTCTGTCTATTTAGGGACTCTACGCTTATGCCTCCAAAAATTGAACAATTCAAAACAATGTCCTTTCGCTCTTAACTAAACAACAATTCGCATGCATAAAAACTTTTCATGACTTTTGACTCAATTTTCTGCATAGTTTCAGTTCAGTTCAGTTCAGTTTAGGCAAAAACTTTTATTATATCTGTATTATCTGCCATAGTTTTTGGCTGTGCGAAAGTTTTGTACTTTTGTTGTTCTGTGTGTCTGGGCAGATAAATAAACTAATTTTTAGCTGACTTCATCTTGCAAGAAATTAATTAAACTGCATTTATGACATTTCATTATCAACTTAATCAGCAAACGGAACTTGAATGAAAGCTCCACAGACCCCGCGGTCCCTTCAGTCTCTCTCGCTTTCCATTTTCTAGGACAATTCGCATTTAAAGCTGATTTTCATGGCATGTTCGGAGCACATAAGCAGCGCTACCCATTAATACGTAAGTGAAAACGTAATTAAGCACATTTGTTGACAGCTCAGAGATTAGATTATAAACCCGACTTTGCCACAAAATCTAACCTCATGTGCTCCAACTTTTATGACGTGTTGCGTTTAATTGCTCGAGTCATGCAACAAAAGCAGACGAAGTGTGTTTGGCTTAAAGGTGTGGACTTTAAGAAAAGCTTTGCTTTACAGCATTTTGTCGCACTATGTGAGCAAAGAAATTGTATAACAAAGTGGCCCGACAACATTGCGTATGGGTAATCTTACACTCGTTTCCCTTCTCACATAAACATGTAAACACATTTCGTTATTTCTTTCGCTTTTTTGCTTCTTTTTATGACAAGCAAATGCATGCAAATCTCGAATTTTACAAACGATAAACGCCTTGAGGCAAGCTGCTGCCTTGGGGAGAGCTGAGCATAGATTCCATGCGAACAGAGAGACGCCCATTGCCACAGGGCACATACAATTTATGCCACTTGCTCAAGGCCCGCCGGTGTGTGTGAGCGTCGCAAATCCTGCTAATGCTCAAATGCGTACGTACACGTTTTTACGCCCATTTCTCTTCTATGGCAGAGTAAGTTCGTTTCTCTACATACAAATCAAATTTAAAGTAAACAGTAGCTCTACCTCTCACACATACATAGACACACATATATGTGTGAGTAACCTTCTCAGCAACTTTCCCCTGCATACTTAATTATCATCAAATATTTCCGTCATGTGAAAAGTTTGCGAACTTTAGTTTGATACAATTTATTCCAGTTAAGACTTAGGCCCACTTGAGACCATACAATTAGCGACTTAAAAAACTGTTTGCAAATATGTGAACTCATTTAGTACCTAATACACCACTAATGCCCAAGCCACAAGCATTTCGGTAACCCAATCCTTAAGCTCCGCATTCAAGCTGGATTCAGGATATATTACGTTATTCAACAGAGTGAGCGACACGAGTTGCCGCAGTGAAACATCTGTTGTCCTTCAAGCAGCTATGTGTCTTGGTGTTTTGCTGTTGTTGCTACTTGCAAAAAGGATAAGAAACATGGGCCCCCGGGGGTTAGCCCCAGCAACAGCTGCATTTGAAATGAAAAGCATTTGTTTCTGACACAACTCGTCTTCGCCTTGTTTATTCGTACATTTGAGCTGCTGCTGCTGCTGCTGCTGCTGGAGAGCTGGCAGTCCATTGAGATAGCTCGCTCCAATGCGCTTCACTCATTATGTTGATTATCCCTAGCGGCCGGCTCAAGGATTCGTCAAAAACTAAGAATAAAATATGAATTGAAATAAATGCGCTTACCGCTCGCCATGCCTCGCCTCCTCTCCCACCCACCCACATATTTCTCTGTCTCGAATTTCATTAGAATCGTTATAAATTCTGTTACTAAAAGAGAAAGAATGAAACAACCGCACCATTAACCCTTCTTTGCGGTGGCTTAACCCAAGTTGTATACCATTTTTTTTTCTGCTGTCCTACGCTGCGCTGTGCCGTGACCTTACTGTCGTCCACTGAAATTTATGGGCTTCTCTGTGGGGCACATCTAATGCAATTTCATATGTCTGGCATTTCCATTGCTATCGCATATTGTCAAAGCGACGGCAAACCTTCGACTCGGGCAATTGATGAGCCAAAAAGGCAACGAGCATGAAATGAAGCCAACTCCGGAGCTTCCCTCTATCTGTGGCTAATGTGATAAATCAATTTTATGTGAAAATCACAGAGCATAAATTTATTTAACTAGCACATAAGTCATGTGGTCCGTGCCGCATTTGTTTCGTGCGGCAGTGAGGGCTGGGCGAGAGACAAATAGTTAACTATTTTGGCTGTGACTCTGAAAGCCACAACAATTGTAATTCACTAACTGAAATCTCTGCTGTAGCTGATTTGTCTCACACATTGACCAGCAAATGGAGCAGATAGTCAAGCGTTTTGGGTCATATGACAGTCACATCGTGCCCTTTATGACAGGATAACACAGGCGCTTTGGTGTGTGGACGCCAGGGAAATCAAAGGACATGCCGCCGCCCATCGGTTGGGCCGGCCAGCAAATCAAGACAGACGGCGACTCAAGTTGGCCAAACACCGATTAGGCCACAAAGGCAAGCCGTTAAGCCCGCTTGGCAGCCCACGCACAGGCTGCCAACTGCCCGTAACGCATGTTGTTGTTCGAGGTGTGACAATTTGTGAAGTCATATGAAAGACGAGGCTAATTTTTAGAGCATCTATACACGAACCAAAATTAAATATCTAGACTCATTGGCTAATGTTCTTGATTGAATTTAACCAACCAGTGGAAGCCGCTATTTAAACATTTTCTAGTTTGTTGGCCAACGCTTAAATCGCATTAAAAATTCATTTAGATTTTTCACCTTTTATCTTTGTATGCACAATGAACAAAATTAAAATAATCCGCGGCCAAGTGACTGTGAAGCGGGTATTTGATAATTTTATTTTCTATTTTTCCACTTTTTGCTCGTAGTCCTGTTTTTCCTCGCCCGGCGCTGGTGTGGCGGCGGCTTCATTTGAATAACTGAATTGTTTAAGTGAGCGTCGTGTGACGAATGGACTTGGGCAGCGCTGCTCAGGCTCAGTTGGCATTTATCTGCTCGAGTTGGAATGTGCGCAGACTTTTAATTAAATTTAATTACAAATGCCAACAGTGGCATGGCGTCCAGGTTGACTTTGACAAAGCCATTTGCAGTAATTTGCATATTTGATGCGTATTTCAAAGTTGGAGGTTTCAATTGACATGTCGCCAACTTTGGCCAAAGAGCCCCCACTCCACTCCAACTGCAGGCCAAGTAGTTGGCCTCCCAGCTCCTCAAGCTCCTGCATTTCAATGTAAAATATTACTGCATACTTTGCGGCGCCCGCTCAAAGAGATACACGCTGCGACCTTTATAGCATGTGTCGCACTCCAGTCACGTTTGCCAACTGCCAGAAGCTTCAACAAATGTTAAGCTCAAGATTTATTGAGCTACTTAAGTTGCCGTTGATGATGCCCTTTCCCGACGTACGTTAGCCTACTCGAAAGGGATTCCAGCCACTCAGACGCCCACGCGCTGCTCATACGTCTCGCCGAATATTTTATACGAATTAAAGATATCGCGGCGACGCATAATGCCATCATAAGTTCTAGCAAATAGAAATATCTTCAAGAACTTACATATCTCTTAAACACATTAGAGCAGACCTTCGCTGGAAACTCTCATAAATAAAACATGAGCATAAAGTATATATTTGTATACATTTTTATGTTGCATATTAAAAGCTCAACAAAAGTTGAAGAAACATGAAACATACAAAACGTACAGGCCATAAATAATGTGTTCGAGACCAAAGAAACAAAATAAAACCGCTGCGTGCTGAACATGTTTTAAAATGAGCTCAAGCAAGGTAAGGTTGGAGCTCCTTAAGCACAGCTCAATGTTATGGCCGACGTGTGCACCCGATGCTCCCGCCGAAGGTCATATAAATGTGTCTAATGCGTTTGATATGCAAATAAAAGTCAAGCGCTTATCATTTTGATGACCTGGCTCAATGCCGAACACACGGCGTATGCGCAATATCGAACACATGCTGCCAACATGTTGTGCCCAGCCAAGTCTACACTCTCTACTACTATTTACAATTGATTTGAACTGTGTGTTGCAAAGTGTCCAGCCAGAATATGTTGCACATACCATGGCTTGGCCTCAAGCTAAATTTGAATTGTCAAAAATTTAACGAGGTTTTTTCGCCTGCCCCCTCCAATTGCTGAACCCATCTCTCAGTTCGTTGGCCGTTGTCTCGTTGCGCTGACATAAACTGCATTGAAATGTCATAAAAATTGAAACACGTTTCTCTCCCTCTCTCTCACTCTCTCGCTCTCTCTGTCGTCTTTCATCTCTGTCTGCCAGTTGCCATCTGCAGCCAGGATTCGACTCGTTCTACTGCGTCCTGTTGTATACTGCTCTGCCCTGCTCCTGGCTGACTTTGACTGGCAGTTGGCTTGCACTGTCGCATAATGTTGTTGTTCCTGTTGTTGTTGTCGGTTTTGGGCTGCTGCTTTGCATACAAATAACGGTAATCTTTAGCTCGCCCCGCCAGTTGGCCCTAGTCGCTGGTCGCTGCGCTCGCCATTTGCCCCATTTCGCTGATGTTGCGCTTTGCACTTTACACGTGGCCACTGGGCAATGGCAGATGGGCGTGGCCCGCCCTAAACATGTGTGGGCGTTAGTCGGAAGCAGCTCGGGATGGGGTTAGTTGCGAGGCTATTATGAAAATTTATTGTTTTACGTGCGAATAATTCAGGGCATTTTTGAATAGGTTTTGAGCCGAGCCGAGCCGAACAACTGAGCTGCATTAGTTGGCATTGGCGTGCATATAGAAACAGAATCTCTTTAATCCGCTGTCAGAAAATGCAGCTGCGTCTTTAACAGAGCGCCCCTGACATATGCACAATAATTTTCAATTAATTATATAAGCTGCATACAAATCGCAGGCCTCATAACCCACACCCGGGGCGGGGCCATCAGTTGCAGTTGCCGGAGACAGCCTCAACAGCAACAGCAGGCTGAGTATGTTAGACCACACACAGACAGACAGACAGACGCACACTCGATTGTGTGGGTGTTGCCTCACCAATCGATTTACATTTAATTGTGGCATCAACTATCCAATGCTGTGTTTGAAATTATTGTTCGGCTGCGTTGCTTTATTGTGCTGATGTCCTTGCGTTTGTTTTACAGACTGCACACACGATAATGGCCATGTCATATGGCACACTCCACACACTCTGTGCTGTGCGAGTAGAGTATGTATTTATTAGTTAAACCCTCTACGGCGGCAGCGGCAGCAGCAGCAGCTTCATTTCAGCTTGTCTTTTGTTAACAAATGACAATGCAAATACACCGAGTGTTGTTTGGCTCGACTCGTATTATACAGTGATTACCATGGGGGCGTATACGTGTTAAATGCGTCTGACAAATATTTTAGCTTCAACAATATTTGCACAACGCCATTGGCCCTCTCACTCTCTCTCTCTCTCACTCACTCTCTCTCTCTGTGGGTCGCAGTCTATGCTAACTTTTATATGTACGTGACAGTAAGAGCAACGTAATCGTAGCATTATAACAAACAGATTTCAGATTCCAGATTTCAGTTTATTTGAGTTGAGTTTTTCGCTTTTGTTTTTCATTTGCTATTCCCATTGGTCAGAGCTGCTGTTGCTGCTGTTGCTGCTTTGTTGCTACAGCGGCCGCCTTTTGTATTTGTCATATTTACGTATTTACCAAGTTGAATATTTGTATTCCCCCGAGTCGCATTACATTCGCAAAGTTTTTAGACACATTTATTGAGCTCCAAAGAGACTCAGCCAGAGACCAGAGACCTGAGACCTGAGACCTTCAAGAACTACCAGCTGAGCGGCTTTTGTTTTGCCAACTGAATATTTTAAAAGGCATTATAATAATCTTAATGCATAGGCAACCTTTAAACCATTTGTGTGTGCCAACAATAGTCTTTAAGGACACAACCTATAACGGGACGAAAATAAATTCATAGCTGAGCTTGCTGTATTTTTCCAACAAATTTAAAGCTACTCAATTACGAAACAGAAGCTTGGCGTCTATTTAAATGCTCATAGTCAGTTCAACTACTTTTATCTAATAGAAACATAAATCAAT
Source organism: Drosophila peninsularis (assembly GCA_035047485.1). Lineage (NCBI taxonomy): Eukaryota > Metazoa > Arthropoda > Insecta > Diptera > Drosophilidae > Drosophila > Drosophila peninsularis. The sequence goes on from JAWNPN010000090.1 coordinate 8,425,642, forward strand.
ACATAAAGCGCTTTTAAAGAGTTAAGTCTCTCTTTCAGTCTCTAGTTCATTTCGCAGAGCTTACAATTTGCCATTTGTGGAAGGACTCTCAGGACATGTCGAATCGTCGATAATTGCACTTAGTTGTTCAATTTTTGGCTGCCATTAAAAACGAGTGCTGCGCAGAGTGCAGTGATTGATTGAATTTTAAGTGGATTACAATAATTCGCCTTTTCATTTTTTTATTTTGCATATACAGAACGGAGAAATGAAGAGTGCGACAGAGATTGGGCGAGAGAGCTAAATTAGTGCGCTTTGTGTCATTAAGTTTCGCTTCACTTGGGCGCCATTTGCCGGCTGCTGCTGCAATCAAGGGTACGCACTTAACAGTTTTCCACTCGACAACTGCAACTGGCCGCAACACTCTGGGCCGGGGAAAAGCGCTTTTCAATTTCGAACATTTTACGCAGCTCAGTTTTTGCTTTTAACCCCTTTTGCCTTTGTGGACTTAACAAGGGTAGTCGTCGCACCCGCAGTCGCAGCGCCTTTTCGTTATTTTAGGCGAAAAGGCCAAAAACAGTTTGCAAAAAAAAAATAGAAACTTTTAAGCCCTGAACAGACTTGTGGTGGCCCAAAGTGAACGCAACAACCAAATATATATAGAGACATATATATATACAGATATAGAAGGCAGGCACACCTTTAACACAGAGAAGATTTTGATTTAAATAATATCGCTGACTTAAGGAGCGAAAACTTTTTCAATTTGCTTAATACTTCAACTCATTCCCGTTTACTGAGCTCCGAACATAATTTTCTTTCGCTCAAGCACTTTCCAGAGGCGCAAAGTCAAATTTCGATTGATTGATGGACAGCCACAGGTGTGTGCTGCATAAACCTAACTCGCATGTGGCCATGATAAATTACTCAAATGGCCCTCGACTTCGCCCACATTTCATCTCTGTCTGTTACTGCATATCTGTCTTGTCACGCTCCGCTCGGAGCTGTCAATAAGCAAATGGCCGCGATAAATCTCATGTGTAAATATCTTAACAATTTCCTCATGCGCCCGAACACACGGCGTGCCTCAGCTTTAAATAAAACTCGCTGATATTAGTGACAGATTGTGTCCGGCAGTGTGGCCAGCACACTGTTGACATTTTGCGGCTTGTTCTACTGCTGACAATTTAATTGAATTGTTCTTTACTTAACCACCAGCTGTCCTCCGCTGTAATACATCAGAAAAAATCTGTTTATATATATATTCCGCTGCGAACTAGAGCGTAAAATGCAACTCCGGCACTGCGCGCGGAATGTGTACTTAAGCTTAAACAAATTGCATTCACTGTGCTTATTGTAATGCAATTTTAATCAAACAAATGCCGAGGCTCCGCCGTCCCGAATGCCTTTCTTTAATAACAAGTTTCTTATGCGCTCGAGAGCGAGAAGTGCAAATAGCTTATTGGTTTTAAGTTATGTCTGTCTGCTAGAACTTTGGCAGCGCTTTGTGTGTACCCTTACGGAGTACGTTTCGTAGAGCTCACTGAAGGTGTAGTAAATTTAATATAATTATATTATTCACCTTCACTCAGATGCATCTAGTTAAAATACATACTCGTATGCATACATCCCAGCTGTAATTTCAGATCATAGGATAGAAGCCTTGAGCTGCAGTTTCATTCAGGTATATCAGTAATAGTATATAGTATTATATTATAACTTATATATAAACAAGTTTCGACTGTCTCGTAATTGATGACGCTCGACTGCAACATTGTTGCTCATTACGAATTATCTCCACAAATGGCCAGCATTTCATCTTCTTGTTGCTGCTGCACAAGCGACAAAACTTTGCTATTCAGCTGCCATATCTGGACAATGCGAATCTATACAATGGCAGTTCAAAAGTCAGTAAACTCTTCGGAAAAGTCACTGAAAAAAAATAAAATGCGCCTGAATTAAGAATATACAACTAAAGCAGTGCCAAGGCTGTAATACCCTAACATCAATAAAATCTAAGCAAATGTTAAGCAACTTCAATACCCTTTCCTTCATACCTGCCTCATCGCTAATGTAAACTCTTTTAGATTTGACTTATTTTAGAAATTTGGCATGCCCTTCCTTAGTTAGGGTATACTCAATGAAGCGCAAAAACTTTCGCGTTTATAAATCAAAAACTTTCAATTTTCTTTAGTTTTTTTCCGGCTGCTCCCGCTGGAAACTTCCCGCGCCAACGGCTAGACGAGCAGCATTCAAATAAATAGTAAGTAAACTTTTTTCCGCCATGGCAGCTGCAGATAAAAGTGAAACTTTCAACTTCAAGCTAAACGCAAATTGATCGAATACACGCACAGAATGGCATCAAAGGAGCCATTTAAAGAGCTCCATTATGGACAGTTCTCCACGCTTAAATTTAGTTATCGTGGCACAAATATCAATGTATCTAAATGTATTTGTGCATTAGGCAACAGTTGAACATTTTATTTACACATTTTGCTTGCAGCGTTTTTTGCGCACCTGCGAGGTCTGATAAAAATATGAATAGTTGGCACAATGCCCAAAAGGCAGGCAGCCGCAGAGCAAAAATAATAATAATAAATTATAGTTATGTGCGCGACAACAACAAAAAATATAATAAAATAAATTATTGCATTTAGGAAAAGTGCAAATGCTGGTTAAGTGACAAAAACGAATGTGCAAAGAGAGAGAGAGAGAGAGAGAGATAAAATACTGTATAACTGTATATGTACCAGGACTAAAATGTGCTTAAACTATTACAAACGCTCAATTATACATAATTGAGCCCACAGTATGAATTATTTATTATGTTGAGTGTGTGTGTGTGTGGGTGTATTCGTGTCTGACTTAAATAGCAGACCTAAATATTAATAATGTCACACGGAGCGCAACAGAAAGTTGAGCAGGACACATAATTGTTTTGGTAGCCTCATTAAGGACCAAGATGTGTGTGTCCAGGCACAGGCTGGCATTCGTATGGTCAGAGCGCAGCATGAGATTATTGCGATTATTCACTTAAACGGAAATTGCACACCAGCTAACAAACACGCACACAAATGTGTGTGTGTGTGTGTGTGTGTACGTGTGTGTCCTTTAAAGCCTTCGGGAAATTATTATAGCATTTTATGCTCATATAAATCTATGCCAGAAACTCCAGTGGAAGCGTAAGCAGCGCCTGCTTGGCATCATAATGAAGGCAGCTGAATAATGGAAGAAGTTAGCTAAGAATTTGTATAGCTATATTATTATCTGCCAGATACTTTCGCTTAACAAATCAATTTAATTGGCAGCGTTTCTCATTAATATATTTATATATATTTATCGTTCTGTTTAAATTATAATTAATTTTAATTTAATTAAAATGCAATTTACTTTTAGTTATTCAAATGGATTTTAAATGAATTTGTCTGTTAAGCACAAATTCAATTTAATGCAACAAAAAATGCTAGAAAAGGGAAATACTTTATAAGCAGCACAAGTTTTCAGTAATTAGTTGGCTCAAATGAAATTCTGTTGCAGGCCAGCCCTTCGCCGCCCCTCCCCTTGCACCTGGCTTCTACGCTTTAGCTTTTCTCATGTGCAGCTGTCACTTTTAAAAAGTTGCCATCACCCTCAACAAAATTTGGCGCATAATTCGCAGCTCTGTATAAAATTTAATTAAGACGCTCGAAACTTTTTCACACTTTGACACAAGCCCCAAGCATATGCACTGGCACTGGCACTGGCCCTGCCACTGGCCCCACAGCACTGCGTCCTGCCGCTCCACTGTCCCCAAGCTGCGCTCCGATCTTGACGGTCTCGCTCGGTTAGCTCCAGGGGCGTTAAGGCAACTACTTTACTTTGGCTTTGGCGAAACTTTCGCATTTGGCCAGACCGCTGCGTAGCTGCATAATATTGCAAACTGTGAACTGGCAGCGGATAAAATTATGCGCCCTGCTGAGCGCTTTGTTAATTATGCTGCAGCCCCCGAGTAGCTGCCGCTGCCACCGACTTGCTGCTTGCCGCTTGCAACTTCTTACTGCTACTTCCTGCCATTGTTGTTAGCTTTCTTGGCAACCGCAAAAGTTTTGTTGCACAATTTGCGCTTAAACAAAGCCAAAACAATTTAATTGTCGCTGCGAACCCGTTGCCAGCCACTCTCCCATCGCGTGCCCGAACAGGGCAATCTTTATGGTGTATAGATTATGCAATCTGCAAGCCCCAATCGAACCCTTGACACTGCCAGCAGACAAAAAGGACTTCAAAAACGCCAACAAATGCTCAACCAATCCGCAACAGTCGTTTGGCTGCAGCCAGAAGGCCAAATCTGACAGCTTTTTATACTCGAAGCAAATGGAATTGAATAACCAGAGTATGTGGGCGAGAGATGTGTGAAATGGAGGGAAAGTGAATGTATATGTGTGTGTCTATATGTGTAGTAGCCGGAAAGGGCATCTTCCAGTCGTGCTAACTGTCTACTAGAGTAATTTTACTTGTTATTCACAGCGCAAATTGAAAGAAGGGAGAGGAGTTTGAAGAGAAGAGGGAGAGGCGCAGCAGCGCTCAGAAATTTCTAACACATCCAAATATATGTAAACAAAAAAAAAATATATAAAAATATATATAAAAATATATATAAAAATATGCGGTCATTCCATCAATTTTCTCTCTTATTCTTTTATACATGTTCGATCGATCAGCTCATCGGCTTGATCATGCCGGCGGTCGCAGGTCGAACATAGGTAGACAAAAACTATTGTTTGATCTGTGCAACTCTTTAAATCGCCCAAATGCAACTGAAGCGAGGAAAATATAAGAGAAGAGACAAAAGAAGAGGAGAGCGGCAAGGCTGCTAGGCCAACATAAAGAGCATCTGCTAGTCAGGCCCAGCAGCCTGCAGCACTCCAAGTTATTTTTTCTAGCTTTTTAGTGTCAAATACGCGCGAATCCGTAAACACACTCAGCCAGCCATGTTTTCTCCCTGCCGATAGCCAATTTTTTTTGGGTTGCCATCGATGTATTTCACGGCTCGCTAATGAGCAAGGACATTAAATAAAATGGCAACAGCGGCTGCATCTGATGCATGTTTCTTGTACCAAGCTGGGCAGGACTGAACGAAACAAAAGCTATTTGTAATTGATTTGCTAGGCTTTGGCTAACGTTAATGTTTTAACAAGGACATTCTTGGGGTTTTCTATTACTGTTAGCACTTTGGACAGGCAACTGGAACTTTGAGCCTGCCGCACGCAGACTGCGAAATAAAATTCTTTTCAAATTTAAAAATGCCTAAGAGCGTCACTTTGGCAACGCGCCAAGGCGCACAAGACGTTCCTTGGTCTCGTTCTGGGCCCCAGAACTTTTTGCGCTGACAGAAAGCAGCCGCAGCAGCAGCAGCAGCGGCAGCAGCCGCCCTGTCCCAGCTAAAAGGCACTAAAAAGGCAGAAAAATGTCTGTAAGGGGGCCGGCCGGTGGCCTGACTAGCTGACTGGCTGCTCGGCATGGGAAAATGTTACAACTACTGAAAACTTGTTATCTTAATGGATATTTTGTACTTCGTTTGTGGTTTAAATTGACTCACTCGGCCGACCAGCTACATAGCTGCCTGCTGCTCGCTGCTCGCTGCTTGCCCCCCGGCGCACATAGCGGCGAAAAACTATCGCAAAAGAAGGAAAACTCTTTTACCCTCTTGTTGCATTATTTGTTGAATATGTTTGCCTCCTTTTCCTTTAGCCTCGCAATGAAGTTGTCAGGCTGTGACTACATAAGTAAATTCAATATCCCAGTATAGTTCTTATTAGATTTTAGTCTTGCGCCAATGGCAGAGGCCAACTTAATTAAATTCCAGCTCAGCGCCACACGTCGTCTACGCACTGATTGCTAATCCAGCCCAAGCCACGCAAATAGAAAATGGAATCAATTAAACAATTCTAATTGGATTAGCAGAAGAGCCTTGAATGTCAAACGGCGACAGTGACTACCAAAATTTAATTATGTAAACGCACTTCGGGGGTATTTGGAGCATTGGAAAGTTCACTTAATTAAACTTTCACTGCTTGACAAATACGTGAAATATTTGCGCAGAATTTTAAATCAAGTGGCGCGTAGCTAATGAAATGGAAGTGGGCGGCAAATGAAAGTAAGGCGTGCAACATATATTGAGCATACAAATATATATATATATGAGGGTATAAGAGTCGTCTCAATTGAGTTTCGCCTCAATCCCACCTCTGCCACCTGGCATAAAGTATCTCAATGCCCAGCACCAGCAGCGCAATGCCGTAGCTGAAGAGCAATATGATCAGCGCTGAGCTTATCGTATCCATATCCACCTAGAAGATAAAATACTTCATATGTAAACTGACTACAAATTTCTGGCCAACTCACATGCAAATCGGATGTTTCAATTTTCTTCACACAGGGCGGCTTTCTCGAGTGCCAAATGTTGAACTGATAGGAGAAGATGCCCGTTTCCGTAACACGTCGCAAGCTGCTCAAAGTAAAGTCACATTAAATTCCAATATTGGCCAACTTTTCTCAACCCCTTACCCGTAGGAGATAACCTTGCGCATGGGCGAGTTCTTTTGAGTTATGCTGACTGTCTTTTGCGGCGCAAACATGCTAACCTCCGTCAGATCGCAAATCTCGCGCTCGTCGAACGTTTCGGCAATAATTTTATAGGCAGCCGCAACATCCACGTGAAAGGCAAAGCCTGTGCAACAAATTACTCAAATCAATCAGAAATTCTCAATTTCTCAGCTTACGTTCGTGCTTGACGCGGCGCAAGCCCGTATCAGGATCTAGCCAATTAGTAGCCGTGTTCTCCTTGGCGTGAGCGCCAACCTCATGGCTGTGCACAATCTCGCGAAATGTTTTGGCATCGGCACCAGGCGGCGGCGCCTCTGGTTCCTCCTCACCGCCTGCAGCACCAGCGGCGGGCGCGGGACTCTCATTACCCGATGGCACCTTGGTTATTTTCTTGGCATACAGCTCCATGGAGACGGGGTCTTTGGTGTTCTGTAAGGTAGCAGTAATAGAGTACCAACTATAGCTCTAGTCCACAGCCTACCAGGAAGTAGTCCCGATTGTACACAATATCCTCGACTCCAACTTGCAGCGAGCTATGCACCAGATCGCTCAGAGTCTTAATAGTCTTCGGCTTCTCCATGAGCAGAGTGCCCACGATGCTGGCCGAGTAGAACTGATAGATGCAGAAGGAGAAGAGCAGGCTGGTTATGACAATGGTGCGGCCGGAGGTAAAGCTGGTGGAGAAGCCCAAGCCCTGCTGGCAAATGATGCCCACAAAGAACAGCACTGATTCCAGAAACAGGCCCTCGCGCTTCGACGGCTTGCTCACTGCCTGGCGCCTGCTGATGTAGTTGCTCAATCGCGCAAAGCAGCGCTGCCGAAATCCGCCCACCACAGGCACCAGATGCAGCGAGGCGACCGAGACATCATCCACGAAAGCGCTGACAGTAGGCAGCTCCTGCTGCTGCTGCTGCTGTTGATGATGGTGATGATGATGCTGTGGAGCGCCGCCCTTGGGCTTGATTAAAGCCGCACCCTGCTGCGGCACCAGCTTCCACTCAATGGTCGTCAATAGCCAGAGTATAAACACAGTTACCACGCCGCACACCAGGATCAATACCCAAACATCGTTCGTGAATGGCTGCAGAAATACGATGCGATCCTTTTGTGTGTTGCGTGGGTGGCGAAAAATGAAGCACGGCCGACTCGACCAGCTGCGGCCGGCGGCATCGATCCACTTGTGACGCTCCAGCCAATAGAAAATGGGCGCGCCGCCAATGTCCGTCTCGTTGCGTATGAGCGCCCCAATCATGCCATCGTAGCGGCCATTCTTCAGATAGCCCCAGGTGGAGGTGCGTGACAGGACAAACGTCCAGTTGAACATGTCCCGGACGGCCATCAGCAGATTGAAATTGAAGCGATTCATTGTATCGATATGGCCCGACACCGTGTGCGTTAGATAGTGGAGCAGCGTGCCCGTCATGTTTTTGTTGGTCACCTGTCAATGACAATGCTTTCGAGTGTTACTCACGCCCCGCCCACTCCGCCCCCTGCCACAACACCTACCACAACCATGCAGCGCACTCGGGCGTGCTGCATATTGAGACGTCGCAGCAACGTCGATGTTGTGCGAAACCAGCTGTGCAGCTGCAGTCCGTCCGTCAAAGTGAAGCTGCCTATTTCCGTGATGTTGATGTGTCCGCCATAAGTACGACCCGGGCTCCTAGGTATTGGGATAATTTAAGGAGAGTTTTATATAGCTCTGAGAAATCTTGAAATCAGTTCAAAGCTAAAACTGGAACATCCAACTCCTATGCTAGTCAAATGCATCCAGTTCCCGTTAACACTAACTGTCAGTAGCAACAAGTCAATAGCAAACACAACTGACAGCCAATGCAAGAGACAGCCGGCCCCAGTGCTGGGTACATACCAGACGTCGAACAGTGAATAGCTGGCGTCTTGGGGCGCACGCTTAGCCAGAGTCAGCTCGGTGTTCATGTAGAAGTTCAGGGTCTCCATTAAGCTCTCAATGGGCTCTAGTTCATCCGCATCCGTGTCTGTGCTCGTGTCCATCAGCTGCAGCTGGCGTGGGGGCCGCAGCACGCCCGCACTTACGTGCAGCGCATAATCCTCAATCAATAGCCAGTGATATTTATCGTTGTAGAGCATCTTGGCTGAAGCCTTGCAAATAGTTGCAGCTGAGCACTCAATATGCATAAGGACATGCTAGCGCCTGTCCGTGCCACTTACCATCTCCAGGAAACGACGACTTAGCATGCCACATGCCAAATCCAGGACCACAACTTGCCGCAGCGCCTCCGCCCTCAGCACGCTGTCCAACCACTCGGCGCTGCTCGGAGCTGTGCCGAGGGCTGTGCCACCTCTGAACGCTCCGCCGCCTGCCGGTCGGCCGCGCGATGCGCCCTTGCCCCTCGGCTGCTGCAGCACATCCAGCATCACAATCCGCACAAAGGGACTGCGCTGCAGGTTGTTCTGAAAGAGGCTACCAATCAGCTGCGCATTCTTGGCCTCGAATGCCGCGTAAAGTTGCCTCAGGCTGGCGCGACTGGCGCGCACATTGCCCGTGTCATTGTTCGCGGGATTGCGGCAGGTGAAGTAAGTTAACCTCGGTATTTGTTTGTGCCGCACCACAAACTCCAGAATCAGCCGGCTCTGCAGCTCCGCCATCACACTGTGCTCCGGCTCCAGCTCCAGCGCCACCAGCCGAACGCCAGCCACGAGGCTGAGCACAAGCAAAACTGTTGAGCAGCCAACCATGTCCTCAAATGGCATTCTGATTGCCGTGCGATGGCCTTATAAGGAGTTCCATCAACTGCTCAATTATGTGTAAATGTCGCAGATATTGCGTGGAATTCTCCGAATTCTGATGGTCGCCGTAAATCAGCTATTGGAATTTCACTTTTCTTGTCAGCTTGACACGATTATTATTCAATTTTCATCAATTAGGTTTCATAATTCATAAGCCCAGCCCCAGGACCACACCCATTTGCATTTGCCCATAAATATGCATGTGAATGGGACTCTGAATGGCCGTATGAATATCTGTTCGCTGGAAAATGCTGTCCATTGTAAACTCTGTGTGTGTGTGTGTGTGTGTGTGTGTGTGTGTGTGTTTGCGTTTTTCTGTTTGTCCTTTGGGTATTCATTCGGTTGTGCACTGCGCCCATGTCACAAAATTTTGACAGTTTGTCACTTTAATTGAATTTCTATGCAAAAGGTCCTCGAAAAGTTTATGGCGTAGGTTGCTTTACTTAAAAGTTAAATAGCTTTTGTTAAAGATACGACAACTAAAAGTTGTATAAGCATTTGCAAAACAAAACAAAAATTGTCTTTAATTAGAGCCAGAGGCTTTTGCCGCTAAGTTAAGCTTTAATAAATATTAAATTTAACGAAAAACGCCGCTCTAATTGCTGACCTTACAACATATTAAGCTTTATGATTGCTTGTGCTTCCTGGCTTTTAATGTTTTGCTCTGGCCATTATTTAATTCCAATTTTGTTGCTTTTTGTGTTCAGGTTTAAAGCCAGGCAGTGGCCCAGGTCCTGGCCACAAACTCATATTTCCTTATTATCTGTGCGGCTCCATCCTAATAGCAAAGAGCACGAGCCAGGACACGAGAGGAAAAAACTGAAATGGAATTATTAATGGCACTGTCCATTTGCTGCTAAGTGGCGCAAATTACATTTTTGTTTATTTTGCTGGGGGTTTAACGCTGTTGTCTTATTTTTTATTTATTTTTTTTATTTTCCTTTTTTTTCTTCGGCAAGTTGACTTTTTGGCCTGAAGGCGTCGTTGCTTCTGCTGGCTGTCTTATATAAATTTTGTTAAATTGCGTACAGTCTCAAAGCGTACTTTGTATGGCATTTGGGCGCTCGCTGAAATCCTTAATTGTTGCTGGCAGCAAACGGAGCGCGAAGACTTTGCGTTTGTGCCAAGCGCGTCGAAGCGCATCGCTTTAATGGCTGCACAATGCTTCAATACCTTTTGCTGTTATTTATTAGCCCCCCCCACTCCCACATGTGTGGCAAGCGCATGTGTAATATGCGTGCTTGTAAGCGGATTTGAAGACTTTTCGAGCAAACTACAAAGTTGAGCATAGCCCGAAAAGTTTGGGGCAATAGCTCGAACAGCTCGTTGTTCATGCAATTAGAAAATGCTTGCATATGTATGAGGTCTCCGCTCAGAGCTTGCTTTGTCCTTAAAGAGCGAGCACTTACAGCGGCGAACTTTTGCTAAACTGTCACTAATGAGTGGTAAAGTGCACATTTGCAAGTGCAACGAGGAGTCAACCAATAAAAAAAAACACAACACAAGCAAAATGAGAAGATGACAACAACAAATGACAAAAACTTGCCCAGCAAGAAAAGTTTTTCATGAAAGCAGCTAGTCTACTCCAAGCCCCTCTCTCCTTCTCTGGCTGTGGCAATTTGCGTGCCTGGCATATTGGCCCCATGAAGTGTCAACGGCAGTTGCAACTGTCGCCGCTTTTGGGCTTGCTTTATGAGGCCCCGTTACTGCGGCTAAAAGTCACAGCCAAGTGCAGGAGTAAACCACAACAAAGGCGTGCAAAAGCGCAAAATGAACGAGCGCAAGCTGAAAAGCAGCGGCACAAAGTGAACCCAGTTTTGGGCGGGCCAGCACGGGGGACTTGTTGGTGGCTAAAAGTGCCAAACGACATTTGCATGCAAATGATGCAGGCAGCCAAGTAAGCAGCAAGTAGCAACCGGCCAGCTGGCCAACTGGCCAATACTCGTAGGTACTGCAATTGGCCGGACGTGTAACGTGCACTGGCCTCGGCCAGATGAACTTGCTTGGTGCTAATGAGATCAGCATGCAAATGCAACTGCGCGCTAGCCAAGACTAAGAGGGCTAAGAGGGCCGCACTCAATAAGCCAGGAAATTGCAATGAAAGTAAGCCATTACAGCGGCACATTATACAGTTACATTATAGCCGTAAGTGCCTTACAGCATTCATCAGCATCAGCGTCAGCCCAGCATAATATGACAAGCCGCATTAATCAGCTCACGAACCACTTGCCACACGTAAATTTAAAAGGCCAAAAGTGCTCAACTCGGTTCAGCTCTTGGCTCTCTGTCTGATGATGATTTCAATTTGTTTTTCTTTTCTTTACTGAAATTTTCATTTTCATTTTCATTGCTCAACCTGCCTGACTACAATCTGAGCACGGCCAATGGTAATTTTTCCAGCTGAGCTGCTCCGACACGAAAGCAACTCAAGCCCGCAGCTAAACTCCAGCTTTATGATGCTGCACACACACCCACACACACACATGGGTCAAATGGCATAGGTGTGCTTACACAGTTCACTGAAAAGGGACTCTCGACATGTGCACATCAATCAGCGCCAGATAAAATCAACTACCACTGAGCAATATACCAATCAAGACAGATATATGTATCGTACCAATGATAATTATTATAATAGCCAAAGATATTTCTGCCTCAATCAGCTTGTGGCACATCTCAACGGCAGTCGGACGTAGATTGCTAGACTAACTTTTTAATGAAAGACAAGATCTTTCACTTTCCTCGGCTAAGTTTTTACTTTCGCTTTCTCTTTCCATTTTCTTTTTTCTGCGCTTTCTGTATGCATTAATAAACTCGACTGTCATGCGGCATTTTTCATCATTATGCAGATGCCGCAACTTGACAAATTTCCGAGACATTTTCTTATGCTTGTCGCTCCGACAGCGCCAGCAAAAGATGAAGCAGAACCTGTACCCTCTCACTTTTATCCTTGAAACAAATTTGCATCTCTCGAGATATGCTTAAGTAAAACGCAGCAGCTGACTGACAGTTGTAGTCAAATGGAAGCCAAAAGAAAACTGTTTTTATTTGCATCCGCCCTGCAGCATAACAGTTTTCCGTTAGTTGACACTGAAAAGTAAATAGTATTTTCAAAAAAATATATATATTTATCTTTGGAATATTAAAGAAATCATATTTCAAATATTTACTTGTTTCTTAAGTTTTCTTTTTCTCTCCAGTTGCCACATTCACGCCGACCATTAACTTCTTTACAGCGCCAGTCATAACTTAAATACCATAAAATAAATCGCAGCACAATCTTTTTGCCACTTTCTCACGCCCTTGCGCCTCTCCCTCCCTCTCGCTCTCTCTCTCTATCTCTCTCTTTCTCTGCCTTTTGGCAACGTCAACTGAAAGTCGCGCTGAGTGCATTTTGTTGATTTATAATAAAAATAATGTTAAAAACATATTACAATATAATGAATGCGCGCGACGGGGTAGCTGGGCTACGTCAGATATGAAACGAGTATGCCAGAGTCTAACTGACCGCACAATACGCTGTTTACGCTAGTTGAAAAGGTTAAGATCTTAAGTCTGTCCTGCTTTAACACTCCAACATATATACTCGCTATTCCCCTGCGAACAGTGTATAATGTGCAAAAATAGGGTGGGTGAGAAGCTGAGCAAGAGGCGTCGTAAACAAGTTTCGAGTGAAATAATAAAATGCGCTTTTTATGCATTTCTCTTGGGCGAGAGAAACAGAGAGAGAGAGGGAGAGAGAGAACGGCAGAGCTAACGCCTCTTGTTGTGCTGCTTTGTACAATGCGTGCTATGTAATAGTTTACCCTGCTGCCCTGTTTACTCTGCTGCACTGCAGCTGCCACCTGTCCGCCTGTCCACCCGGCTGGCCCACCTGGCAGCATGCTTGCCATTATTAAGGCAAGCTGTCGTGACGTCCTTGCAACTTTGCAGCATATTTCAACGCTGTGGCAAAAATGCGCAAAAACTTTCACCCGCTGCACTCAAGCAACAGCAGCGAGTTAAAATAGCTAAAGAATAACATGAATAACCTGCATATGAAACGCACACAAAAAGCAGCCACAAGTTTTCACCCCACAATTTTGACACCTGAACCATTTGCCGCGATGACAACGCACCGGCATGTTAATCCGGCTTTCAGAGGAACAACAGCAGCAGGAACAGCAGTGGCAGCCGCAACAGTGGCAGCACCAGCCGCAGTCAAAAGTGTAACAAAAGAGTTTGCCCAAAAAAACAATCAACAAAATAAACAAACACGAGCAGAAGTTATGCGCTCTTCGCAGCGCAACAGGGCGTATGGGCAATGGCAAGCAGTTTACCTGAGAATTTGAACTGCTTGCTGGCAATTGTTAACAATTATTGTTAAGGCTAAACTTAATTATTAATATGCAGAAAATTACGAAAATTATATAAATAATGGACGAAGGGCAGCGCTCTGTGTGCCTAGCTGCATTTTAGTATTTTCCAACTTTTGCACAATCATTTTCACTGCCCTTTCGCTTGGACTTCTGCTTTTAATATCTTATGACTCTTGCTGCCCAACTGCTGTTTGCCTTGCCCCTCGATTGCGCACTGTAAGTTTCTGCTTTGGGCTTCTGCAAAACTTTAGCTCCAAATTTAATATTGCTTTCCTTACCTTTGCCTCTGCTCTATGTATATCTTTAGCAAAAGAATTTTTAATGCTTGTCTGCATAGATTTTTTTTCATATTTCTCATTTTACATAATTTTCTTTCTTTAATCAAAGCTTTGTTTGCTCTACATTTGCTTAAGCTGCAGATGTAGCTGGCGGTGACTAGACGCTCCTCAATCAAAAGCTCCGACGCATATGTAACGCTGAATTTTTATGGAAATCCATAAATAAAAGCGCACAGACACATGTTTACATGCTCATCAATTTGGCTCGCAAGCCAGCCACTTGCAGAAGACAGCCAGAGAGAGAGGGAGAGTGATTGTTATGAATAAGACAGTCCAACTGGCAGCCAAACGTCAGACGCGAACATTCGTTAATCTTGGCAGCGAGCGTTGACAATAATTCACGGCACGTACCTGCAATAAACGACGGCTGGCAGAGGGCACAGAGTAAAGCCAAAATAAACTCTTAGCCAACTTAGGAATCCACTAAAGTACTAATTTTAACAAAGTGCTGCCAGGAAACTAGCATGGCAAACTTCACTTTTAAGGCAAACTTGGTCGAGAATTTTGTGTTGCCTACTTTTAGGCAAAAGTTCTTGGAACAGAATGTGAGCAAACCAAACAAGTCCCTAATCTGCTTAAATATTGTAATGTCGTATAATCAAAAGCATCAAGATTCATGAGCTGCCTCATTGCTGGTGCTCGGCCGCCCACAAATTAAATCGCATTTAGAAGTCAGTCGGTTCGCGGCAAATGTGCGTGTCCTGGACTCATACAAATTTCACAGGCCTGCTTCGTGTTGACATTTCGGCTAGATTGAGTTATAAACAAATACGAGTACTAATGAAGTGTTTGTTTGACTACACATAGTCAAAAAAACGAGGAGGCAAAGCAAACGAAAACGTCAACAACTTTTATTGTGTGAAGCTGTTTATGGCACAATGAGGACACGCAACGCAAATTAAGTCATGAAAATCCTCGATTGAGTACGGCGGGGGCTGGCGGCATTTAATGAAACCAAATCGACAATCCGGACAATGGCCAGCAATCTCTTTGCGGAGCTGTTGTATAAATCCCGAAACATCTGCCTGCATCTCATTTGCATAATTTGTCAAAACGAAACATAATACAAAGTGCTGCTGCGAGTGTATAACATGGCCTGGCACACATTACGTATGCGTAATCTTGCAACACTCTGCTCACAATACAACCATAAACACACACATACACAGGGCTAACACATGCACGCACAAAGTGCAAAAAATTTCGCCTTTTTTTTTTGTTTTGCGACAAGCAACGAAATACATGCAAATCGAATACGAAAAAGAAGTTACAAAAAAAAAAAAGAAAAAAATAAGAACGAAATGCGAGAAAGCGATAAACGCCTCTAGGACACGGGCAACAACAAGCGGCGGGGCCATTGGGGACCTTGGGTGCATGTCGTGGGACCGCAAGCAGCAGAAGAGCAAATCCCACTAATACCCAAAAACCAAATGGATGCCGTTTGTTGCCAAATCCGCCCTTTATGCTAAAATCAAACAACAATAAAAACGAAACCAGCAAGAAATAAAATTGGTCTAGGTTGGCCCTTCCTTGCCTTTCCTTTGGCCCTGGGAATCGAAAGAGTTCCCTTTTTATGGGCATCGCCAAGTTGTTGGATTATGTTTTATGGCCAAGCAAGAGGAGAAAGGCGGCAACAGTCCGTAGCAGCCTTTAATTAAGTACGAGATCAATAAAATTTGTGAGGAATGCACTTGACGTGCGATTAATTAAAATTTCATTAACGCGCGCTTTGACCAGATGACAATTATCAGCGCTTGATGACCCGACACACACACACACACACACACACACACATGCACACACGCCAATACATGTATCTTGCTCAATGTCAAAGGGAATCTTTGTGCAGCGCGAAAGTCAAGTATTTTGTAAAACTTCAGGGGTGAAAAATAAATGCGCTGCATCAACCGACAATCGCATTTATTTTTATTGACATTTATTGCTCCAGCCCCAGCGCCAGCGCCAGCTCCTGCCCCAGCCCCAGCCCCAGCGCAGCGGCAAGCGAGCAGCGAAAAACCGCTAACCAGGAGCAGCAGGAGCGGAAAAAATGTCCAACCAAGTCGAACGATTTACGTGAGGAGACCGCGACGGCTATTAATGCCAAACCATTTCCAGCTCACCTCACCCTCACCCTCAGCCATAAAGACGAAACGGAAAAGCGCGCCATGCACAAAGAAAATGCCATTTTCCGGGTGGCCATAATGAATACGTAAAAGTTTATTGCAGCAGGCGGCAGGCAGGGAAATGAGCATGCCAAAAGGTGCGCCCAGGTATGCTCGAACTGTGTTTGAATTATTTCGGAAAACTTCTGCGACCTGGGAGCTGGGAGCTGTCAATCGCAGGCAGATCAAAATACAAAGTGTGAATAGGAACTGGCACTCAAGTTATACAAAACAGCTTTTACCGGTGATTAAATTTGACAAAGTCATTAATATAAGATATTTAATATGAGAGGTATTTCAGATAGCCAGCCTCCTCCGCGCATAATGCACATCATTAAAATCCAATTAGCATTAAAGCGAAAGTAATGGAATCTTTGGCGAGCCTGTTGCTCGAGAAATGCCAGAAAGAACTTAGCTCCGCCCACAGCTGCTGTCAAGTTTAAAAGTTAAGCCAATGGCCAAAAGCTCAATTTGAATCAAGCCACAAAAGTTTAAGTTAAATAACACAATTAGCCCAGAGGGCAATGACTCGCACGCCAAAGGGCTAAACAATTAAAAGTCTGGCAAAAAAGTAGTCGGCAAATAATTAAACTACAGGGACAACTCAAACGGTTGCAAGGATATAAATTCACCTACAATTTACAGTTTGTACAATTTGCCGTTGTTGTTGCTGGTAGTATCTATCAAGGTTTGCATCCCGTGGCTATTGACAAACACCGTGCACCTGTGCGAGCCCCAATTGCAGCCAAAGGCAAATAATAAAATGCTTCTCCAAATGTAAATAACAATGAGAAACTAGAGAAACTGGAGACAGTTCAAGGAAAAACGAAGCACAGAACAAGGCCAACCAAACATTTGTCGTTCAACTGTCCTGGATACTCTGTAATTGGGTTTCGTATATAAAAAGAAGATTAGCTGCTGAGATTGAAGTTGTAAGTTGAATATATATCATCAATCCAAAGAAAGAGATATATATCATAGGAATAAAAATATGTTATATATATAAATATAGAATATAGAATATTTGAATATTGGAAGTTTCCTCATATATATAAACAAAGCTTCATTGCCTTCACATGGTATGTATAGAAAATATCTCCAAGCTCTATGTGTGTGACCTAAACAAGCCAGAATGAAGTCCTAATCAACAATACTCCAATCGGAAGGTGTACGTTATATCTAATTGGCATCTGCACAGCTGTTCTCAACTACAGAAATAATCACCAAGCTAAATGTCTGTGACCTAAATGCACTGCTCAACAATGTAAATCTTATCTATAGCTTATAATATCGTACATATCTGCCCCATCGAAACCAATCGAAATCACCAACTTCCACATAATGCCCAGCTTCCATATACTTAACCAATTCCTCTCATCTTAGCAGGGTATCTCTGCTCTACCCCAAATTGCACGCCAAGCAGCCTTGCTAGTTGTGCTGCTGGCCTGTAGCTTAGCTGGCCAACAAAATTGCACAAATTGCTGGGAATCCATGACAGTTGTTGCTGCGGGCCGTTTTGCTGGCCCATTGAACATTTCGGAAATTGGAAATTTCGCACTTGATGATGGTCCACAAATTGGCCCACAATGAAGACAAGGCGCAAGGCAAGGCGGGCCACTACAACAAGCTGCCCAATTTCAATGTTGCGTGTGTGCGGGAAACGGTTGAAATCAAACAAGAATTTTGGGTTTTTGGGGTTTCGGGCGAGACGAAGAGAGAGAAAGAGAGGGAGAGAGAGAGAGAGGGGCAGAGATCTGTGGTTACAGCCTTTGACCAACTAAAACGCAGCTCTGCACACTTTTTGCAAAAAGGGGCCTCCACCTGCAGCTATGGTGATGGCTGGTGGTGTTACATTGATAGAGTTCTCAGTTTGATTTCATTGTCACATTGTTGCCGGCAGTTAGGGGACGTCTGATTGATGCCATGTCGTTTGATTTCCCAAGTGTGAGCAGCGGACTAAAGCCCCTATTGCACTCTCATAAACTGTTTATGAGTGTTTGTCAGTCCACTTGTCGCTCTGTCTATCTCCCTGACTCCCTCTATCTCTCTCTCTCTCTCTCTCTCTGTCCTGCTCTATAACTCTAGATGTGCCTTTATCTCCATCCTCTGCAATGCATTTTGTGTGCTAAGTTTGTCAGACAGCTTTTATGACCTGGCACACATTTTGCTTGACTGCCCACATCCGGCTCATATTTTACAGGGTGTTAAGCGACAATTTGTGGCACATCAGCACGCTTGGCCCGGACTGCAAAGGTAATGAGTTTTTCTGCTAAGCCCTTCCATATATTTTATTCTCCAGCGTAAAGTGGGGATTATATTGCTGCTATTCATAACACGATTAACTCTTGAATACAGCGCACAGAAAGAGGATCGTAATGAGGCCATATATATTTCTTTTCAATTTCAGGCACTCAATGGCCTGCAAACAATTGACAATATCCGACTTTTATTTCCGCCTTTTCCTTGTCAATAAAAAGTTGTCCCTTGTGAAATCTTTGCCTAAAATGAACCTTGCCGGAAACGTGATTGAAGTTGCTGAAATATGATGCGCCAACTCCATGATAAATCAAAATAAATTACGCTTAATTAGCTTGACAAATAGTCTGTCAAAAAGCTCCATGAGCATTAGCAATAGATTGACGTTTGACAAGGGAATGCAAGTCAAAACTAATTGAATTCGAAAAACTAAACTTGAGCAATGCATTGACTAATTAATTAGCTGCACAGCAGTTGCTTGCGCTCAGATATTTCCAATCAGAAACTTTGAATACACTCGACGCGCAGCGTCATGGCGGCAGCTACTTAGATGGTGTTAGATGTTTCGCATAGCATGCCACAAACATAACACGCGCGCATAAACAACTCACGCTATTTTGCACACTGAGGCAGCAGCTGGTGGGAGGCAAGCGCCTTACAATGGCAATCGCAACGCGAATTGCGCAACGGCGGCTTTTGAGGTAGATGCCTGAGTGTTGAGGTGAGCTGGAGCCTGGACGGCAGGTAGAGGAAAACATTCAGTGCCGGAAATCGTCAACAGAACAAGCAGCACACACACAGACGTACACACACGCACACCCACGCACACAGCAGAATGTCTTAGAAGCGTGAATTTGCCGCTGGCTCCCTCTGGGTATTCGCCGTTGTACACTTGTGGCAATCTGCCAGGCAGCAGCTGGCGGCAAATGCTGCATGTGGTATGTGGGGCATGTTTTGCATTTCACTCAAAGAGAGGGGCAGGGAGTGGGAGGAGCTCTCTTGGACTCCAGCTGCTTTTCGGCCATATGCTCGTACATATGCCAGATTTAAGCAGTTCTACGCAAATTTATGCAAACTTTTTTTGCCACATAAATTGCACTGTTTTGCCCCACTTGGTTTTATTGTGCATCTTTTTTTTGCGATAGCCTTGGCAAATGGAAATTCAATTAAAGTGACAAACTGTCCAAATTTTTGACATGGCCACATATACCAAAGCAACAAGAGCAATAAGGGGGAGGGTAAAAAACCCAAAATGAATTCAAATGAATGCCCAATGGACAGTCACTAACAAGCAACAAACAAGCAAACAAACAAAAAACAATGCAACACATGAGCAGAGCAGGCGAGAGGGTATTCAAAGCCCATGCATATTCATTATGAACAGGAATCTGAATGCACATTGAAAGGCCAATCATGAATTATGAGTTGTAATTGAATCAAATTGAAATCCATATCGCCAGCATCCCGAACTTAAAAGCCCAGTGAAGCTCAGCTTGAAGTGCAGCGCAGATGTGATAAGAGATATGACTACTCTTACGACTTCACTTTTATAAATTTTATTTAATTGCCTTGGCAAATTGTTTCTCGCTAAACCTCTCTAATAATACTATAATCAACATTACGTATACGCCACTTGAGCCATTCGCTGTGATTTATGGGGCAATCGACGCAAATGGGCAAACGATTGTCATTTGATTTGGGCAAAGTACATGCCAGACGCTTCGACTGGCCCTCTGCCAGCTGGTTAGACAATATGCTGCATGTGATTTGGCCAGACGCAGATAGACTGAGCCAGCGCACAACATTTCGAGTGACTTTTATGCGCTGCACATTTGGCAACAGCTCAAAGTTCAATTTGCAAACACAAAATGCTGGCATAAAACTTCCAATTTACTACAGTGGGGGGGAGTGGGAGAGGGCGGGCGGGCCTGGGAGCAATCAGTGACAGCTGCATTGACCGAATGACTTTTAAAAGTATCCTCGCCGGGCAATCAGCATTTGTCATTTGTATTGTATTGGCCCCGAAACAAGGCCAACAGCCGCACTGGCATACAAATTAGCCAGGCGGATAGTACTTAGTAGGGTACTTGGTACAGCTGTAAATTCAATTGGAAATCGCCTTTAAGGACACGAACACTCATTTGCACATCTTAAAGCGCCGTCGTGCGAGCAAATCCCAATCAGCTGAGTGTCGGGGAACAGCTCACAGTTCATTTGAGCTAAGCAAGTTCGATGGTGGCGTTTTTTGAATACCGCCACGCATAGCAATGGCTCAGCGCTGGCAACGGTGTCAAACGTTTGATCTGGAACAGATTGAACAATCAATTACGTGCTGGCATGCCACGCCCACCCATCTATACCTAGGCGTGCCTTAGAGTCCGCACTTTGCGCACCGCAACGACAAACTGCAAAAGTAGCAGCAGCAGCCGGGTAGCCGGGCAGCCGGGCAGCCAAAAGCCAAAAGCGAGAAGCTGAAGAAGAATAACGCGCATACGTGCCGTTGTCCAGGTAGCAAGCAGCTGCCGTAGCATGAAATTGACCCGCGATGTCGGGCTTTATAAATGCATGTGTGCACTTGATGCATGTGAGTGACTCCTGGACTGCTCTGGCAAGCAACTCCGAGAGCTCTCCTCAGTACGGGGGTTATGAGAAATGCAAGAAATCAACCAAAAGCGAACGTGCGATGCATGCAAAAGCTGCCGGTGAACGGATTGTTTTCTTATATGTCTGCAGTTCAGTGCCTGAAAAATGCAATCAACTTGAGGCGAACGCAGCGCAAGCCAGAAAAAAAAAAAAAATAAACGTGTAAACGGCTATGAGTGTGCTTGCAACATGGCGCACTAAGGCAAGCGGAGCAACACACACACACCTTCGGGGGCAAAGCCACAGCTCGTGCAGCGATTTTCATAATATAAAAAATACTCAATGGCTGTTGATAACAAAGATGCACGAAAGCTAAAGCAAATGCAAATGAAAATGTTCGCTAGTATTTGGGCATTAGAAAGCGCAGTTTTTGGTAGAGAATAACTGTTGTGGATGAAAAAGTGTTTCATATATTTGAGCTGGGGCGAAATATATATAAGTTATTTGATAAGAATTTTAAATGAAAGCCATCGCTCTCTGAAGCAACGATCAGTTCAGCTCAGCTGAGCTCAGCATTGACTGCTGCGCTCACTCCTCCTATCCTGCCCTTCTGATACTCAGAGAAAGAGCTCAAGTCAGCATATAGTTTTGTTACTCATAATCACTGCAGCCTGCCCTATAATTAAATTTTATTTACTATTAAAATGCTCAACTCAAGTGAAAATCATCAAGACTTCAAGTACGCTTAAGCAAGACTCAAGTCTCAAAAACTGCTTCATATGTTTGTAGAATAAAAAAGGAATTTTATAAGCTATACAAATGCTTAATCCAAAAGAGCATCTTCAAGATTTGAGCAAGTCTTTACTAAGTTAAAATATAAAGCATAACATGCCAACTCAAGTCTCATAAGACTTGCCAGAGAAACTTATCGAACTTATGCTCCACTCGGAGGCCCACACACATTCATAACAATCCCCACATAATTGTTATTATCATGAAGATCATGCCACGTTTTGTTGTTGTTAGAGCGACTGATGTGCGCGCTCTGTCGCGTACGGCGGCAGTGGCATGTAAATATTTCACATTATTTATCCCTCGGGTCCGACGCGGCCGTCTGTCAGTTTTGCGGCATTAAAAATGCAAGGGCAGCGCTTTGCACGAGCGACTGGCCAGCTGACAGTTCGTTTTGGCCAGAATGGACAGGCGCATGTTCAAATGCTTGGACAGCTGGCCGAAATGCGTGGCCAGCAAAAAGTGAGAAATGTGAATTTAAATGTGCTTTGAGCCATGCACAAGTTGCTGGTCAAATCAAATATGAATATTAATGCGAGCAGCAGCCATGAGATGTGAGGATTACACAAGGCAAATCCTTAAGCTTGAGTCGAGCTGCAGCTAATGTATTCAATTAGCTGTTAGAAATCGCTGGGCCCGCTGCCAAAAGTCAAAGCCCGCAAACCCCAAAGCCCAAACCGTAAGCCAAGTTAACAAAACAACACAGGCGCGCAAACAATTTGGGTTAGGGCCAGACGGGGCAGCGCCCGCCAGGTGCTGGGCTGATTGTATTGGTGGTGTCTGTGAATAATTTTGGCATTATTGCCTGTGCTTAATTCAAATGAAATTAATTTCAGCAGGTAAACTTCGTGACGTGCCGCAGCAGCAGCAGCAGCAGCAGCGAGGGCAGCACGAGCCCAGCTCATTGTTTTTGGTGATTTAATGGCTCGCTCTCTCTGTGTGTGTGTGTGTGTGAGTGTGTTTGTTTGCAAGGGCTGCTTGTGTGTGCCGTAAATGAATTCATCCCTTGGGCAACATTTTATGGCATAATTTGAGGCGTCCGGAAGTGCGGCCGTGCCAAAAGGTCAGTGCCTGTCTGATGTGGCATGCCTCGTGCCCATTCTGTTGTCACTCCACCCACTCCCCCTGGCCCCCCGCTTCCCACCTTCATGTGGGTGTGAATATTAATGCTTCATATTTTATTTTCAGCGCTGTTTTCGTGCTGTTTCGCTTTTAATATTGTGCCCTCGACTGTATATATATGCAAGCATAAGTAGGCATGCTTGAGTTGGGGGCGTCGCTTGTTGATTTTTGGGGGCTGAGCTGTTGGAACGCCCCGCAGCAATAGGCCAAAATTGCGTTTACCCCCTGTAATTATTCCAAGCTATGTGCGCTGCCAATGAAGTGCTGATACAGTGCTAAGCCTTTGGCAGGCAAACACTGGAGCCCCTTGACCCGGGAGTGGCCCACTCCCACTCCCATTCACCTCAGTTGAGCCACAGAGCTCTGGGGTTTTTGCACCTCTCAAATGCTTAAGAACAGCACGTTTTTAACATTCACAACGAGTATTTGAATCCGCCTTTGTCTGCTGGGAAATGCCAGAGCGTATCTGCTCATCTGTCCCTCCGTCTGTCTGCCTCCGTGTGTCTGCCTGTCGCTGCGCCTGATTTGTAAGATATTTTGCTATTTTTTATTGCCACACAATTTCGACTGTGCCGCGCCGTCTGACTGTGGCAGCGACGGCTTTGCTCCTGCCATTGAGTGGATTAAACTGTAAATATTTAATGCACGCGATTTGTGCGGCTTACGTTTGTCGGCCTGAGTTATTATTACGAGTCTCTCCAACAGCAACTTCCTTGCTCTCTCTTCACAAACACACACACACACATATATTTTAAAGCATTTCACTACGTTGGCCTTAAAGTTTTGGCCACACAGCTCTTACACATCATCGATTATTAGTAAGTAAGCCGAAAAGTAAGCAATAAATAAAGTTTGCCAAACTTCATAACAACGGCAACAGCAAGGATGACTCCATCATTGTGCATGAAAGGGCGAGCTCACACAATGCACTCCATTGGCTGATGGATAATGTGGCCAGCCAGTTCAATGGTTTGCAGCATAAACGATTTTGTATCTAACAGATACGAGCACAGAGTATCTGCTTTAAGAGCTCTGACAGCTGCGCATATTAAAGGATATTTGCAGCGTTAAATAATTAAGTGAATATCTGTTTTTTTCTATATCTCCCATTGCCAGGTTAAACATGTTAATTATATAGAGAAAAAAACTTGGCATTTTTGTATTAAAATGAATAATAAACGATTCGAATAATAAATAATTCAGCTCACACACTTTTTCATTTGAATTTATTTAAAATGCTCAAACTATTCGAAAAGTGTGAAATTATTTAACGCTTATTGAATTGTTTAATTTCAGCTTGTTAAAGCAATTGCAGCCAGCGCTGGGCGACAAATCAAGTCTAATGTACATAGACCCATCCTGGCACACCCACTGCCCATATATGTGTGTGAGCCCCCTGTACTAATTAACTTGGAACGTGTGCTTAACGACAGCTAAATGAACTACCAAAAACAGAGACAGGCACAACATAGAAAAGATAACGACGCACTCATTATCATTCCACACACTCGCAGCAAGGACACAGGACTACACGTTGCACACGCAAAAGATTTTTGGGGTAACGCACAGATTGACATAATGACAGCGTCACGCCCACCAAATGATTGGCCCCCACCGATCGAGGCCGCAGCAATTATAGAGCCCAGCCCCGGAGCCACATTGCCAACAGAAGCAGGCCATCATTTGATGCGGCTTTAAAGAGCCAGCCAAAAATGCTTGGCAATCATTTGGCCAAGTTAATAATCTCCTGCTGCGTTCGCAGAGGGAGAGAGAGAGGGAGAGAGAGGGAGGGAGAGGCAGGCAGCAGCCATGACATCTAGAATTTCTGGCTGGCACACTTGAGCTTAAGTTCTGGCATTTAATGAGGCTTTCAAAACAATTATGTAATGCATGCGTGTGGGTGTTAGCAAATAGCTGAAAGTCTGCGTGTGTGTGTGTGAGTGTATTTATATTATTTGATATTATTAATATTTCAGACATTTCTTGTTTCAGCTTAATGGGCAGCATTTAAGGTGTGAAAGCCTAGACCAAGAGTGCTCTAAATGGGAGGTTATCGAAACTGCGCCAAGCAACTGTTTGTGGGCAGATCGAGAGATAACTCCTACAGTGAAAAGTAATTGATAATGATAATTGATAATGATAATTGATAATGAAACGGAAGAAGTTATAGGTCAATTGAAACATGAGCCAGTCGATACTGATTAAGAATATATATTTTATAGTGTTGGCTAAGCATCCACATTAACATTCTTAAACCTGCTAAGCATAGTCGCCATTCTCAGCATCCCAAGCATCTGTATGAATCTCAAGCATTCTGCATATCAAAGGCTGCTCATCCATTATAATTTAAATTGAATATATAAAGATTCAGTAAATATATTTATATATATATATATTTATATATTTTATCTAGCTTAATATCAACTTAACTAGATTCAAGCTTAAATTTAATTAGCGTTTAAAGCCCGAAGCCTGCCTAAGTCTACGCTGATACTGTTTGCCCAGTCAGACTTTGGCCAGAAGTCGTCTGCTGCTGCTGCCTCTGCTGTCAACTGCGCCACCTTCTGGCATGATGAAGTATGCATTGGAAGGCGCCAGCGTGGCGAGTGGAGAGAGTAGCTGCAGCAGCACCAGCAGCAGCAGCAGCTGGCTGTGGCTGTTGAATGCCACAAGTGTGTGCGCCTGTCTTGAATGTTAATATTTGCGCTTTCAATTCGCAGCTCGCTTCAAGTGACAATTTATCATCGTGATCTAGCTGTCTGCAGCCCGCGCCCTCTCAATCTCTCTCACTTTTTCCTTAAAGCTGCCTTTAAGGCCCAAGTAGAGCTGGCGTCGCATGTAATTCAATTTGCTGAGTCCGTTCTGCCAGCTGCAATTATTTAAGGCTTGCTCATGCACTTCCTGTCATTTGATATGAATTAAATGCTCAAATTCTTATGAATTCTCAATGCCCTAACAAAAGCCAGCACACAACAAAATAATGTTGCCATTGTGCTCGGACTGCAGCTGCTCTTTCAGCCATATATCGTACACACAGTCGCACTCGCATTCGCATTTAATGCTCTTATATCCTTTGCTTTGTCGGCAACAATGTGAAAAATCCAAATCAAAAATTTCACTTTTCACAATTTTTGCCATTTTAATGTTTTTTCTACTCTCTCTCCCCTTTTTATGCTGGCTTTATAAATTTTTAGCAATTTTATTTTAAGTGCTTTTGTGAAAATGGCTGAGCTGAGCAGAAATTTGAGCAATTTTATTATTGTATTCAATGTGTGGGCCGGAACATAGCTCTATTATGTAGCTAACAAAATATTTTCCACATACCTGCCGGAGCACAACAATTCATTAGGAAACATGCAAAACAGGATGTGCGTCAGTAGAACATCCCGGCAAATGAATTATGAATTAGAAGCATGACCTCCCTCCTAGCAACGGCGTCTTAAGTCGTTAGCCAAAAGTAATTCTTATAAAAGATATTATTTTTATACATATGGCTACAGGGTATCCACAACACACATTCAAACTCTGCCTGCGCAAACTTATAAATTGAGTGAAAAAGTTTTAAAATGAGTTTATGGCCATGTTTGCTATTGACGTGCAGCAAATAGAATAAAGCAAAGAGAGAGAGCGAGAGAGAGACAGAGGGAGGCTGAGGCAAACTTAACTGCTGCTTACTTTATTGCTAACAGCTGTTGAAAGATTTTGATAATATTAAATATTCAAATAGGCCATCTCGAATGCGAAACCCTTGTAAAGTGTCCTTAAAGTTTGCACATGGATTAAGTTGGGATTTGTGTGCTAACAAACACAAAAACCTCAGGGCCCGGCTTCTGTATCGTGTTTTTATAAAGCCCTCGTCTCGTTCTCTTTTCTTTTCATTCTTTTTTTTTTTTTTTTGAGTTGAGTTGAGCTGAGTCGGGGGTAAGGTCGTTTTAGGTCTCTAAGCGTTTGTGTATCTTTTAGGGTTTGTTGTTGGTTTTACGGCTAACCGAGCAAATCGTTTGAGTTGGTCATGCAAAGTGCCAAAAGTTTTTATGCCTAACAAAAATAAGAGAACGGGTCAAATGGATGCTTGAGTGAAGACATATTAATAATGGACAGGGAAGTGCTTACTATATTAAAAGTTTTTAGCTATATTGCTGAAAGATTATTAACATGTGTCCATCTCTCTCTCTCTCTCTCTCTCTCTCTCTCGCTCTCTCTGTCTGTCTTAGTTTAGGCAACAATTAGCTGTGGCAATTGAGAGCTTTGCCTAGCTAAGGTCAACCACAATGGGATTATTTCGCATTTAGCTATTGCGGTAGCGCCCTCAATCGAATTGAATCGAATTGAATGCCAAAGACAAAGACATAAAGAGAGAGAGAGAGAGAGGGAGAGGGGGAGAGAGTTGGGTGCAGCTTGTGGGTGGTTGGGCGAGTTTATTGTGCTCTTGCTTGTTCTGAGACACTACATTGATGCAGCAGCTGCAATTGCGTCATTTTACAGCAATTCCCACACACGCACACACACACGCAGACATTGGGTAAAGGGGAATCCCGCTCTCAATGTGTGTGTTGATTTAATTTATGGCTGCTCTGCGCTGCGCTGCGCTCCAACAGCTAGCCGAGCAGGCTGTCCGCCGTTTCAGATAAATGTGTCTGCGCTTCGACAATGGGTACATTGGCCAAACACAGAGAGAGAGAGAGAGCGAGAGAGAGAGAGAGAGACACAGTGAGATCCACAGTGGCCCAAAACGAACTCATGTTGCACTCCATGCGAAAACTTTGCGGTTACAAGCTGACCACAGCTGACCGAACCGACAAGGTAAACTGCACTCCCGATGACGAAGTAGATAAGAATAATTTATGGTGATGCCACATGAGTTGCGAGTGTGTGTGTGTGTGTGCAACATGCGCAAATTAGACATGCAGACAAATTTATTGGCCTAACAAATCTTCAATTTCTTTTTAGTTTTTCTGTTTTGAGATTTTCATGCTTCTGCTGGCTATTATTATTGTCGCCCGTCTGCACATGCTGAGCTCCATTAAAATATTGTTTGCAAATTACCAAAGTTTAAGTTGACGCTGAGATATGGGGCGGATATATTTATTTGAAATTATATTGGAAAATGTCAAGCGCTGCTGAGTCAGAAATGTGGAAGGCAAAGTGTGAGCTTTTATTATTAAAGAGTTTATGCATGAGGCATAAGTTTACTTGATATAATATAAAAATCCATTATATTGTGACCACAACTTTCAGACAGTTCAGTTCGCCCAGCACTGCATGCATAATAGCTTCATAAATATATAAATATAAATGTATTCTGACAAAGTCCAAGTTTTAGACAAAGCATTAACCTTTTGCCCTATCAAGCTCTCAAGCTTTCGCTGCCATTCTAATTGTTTGAGTTTATCATATTCATTTTGGACTCTTCTCGCAGCTATTTTTGACATTTCAATTTAAACGTCATGCCAAGTTATTGTTATGCTGCAGCCCAACCCGCTTAAATGTTAATGAAGCAGCCATAGTCAAGCCCCAGCCCCTAGCCAACCCCTAGCCAGCCGCCAGCCGCCAGCCGGCCCCCACATCTACTCAAGTTTTATAGTTTTCCGTGTGTTTTGGCGTGGCGCTATGAAAATAATTTTAATGGCATTTAATTTACGCAAGTGCAACAGTTAAAAGCTTTTCACTTTTCACAATGCCAAATCTGATTATTTTGTGCTTTGTTTTGCATTTTGGCAATCCCTGCGAGCGGGGGTGGGGCAGGGGGCGCGCAAATTAGAATTGTTTGGTCAGCTGTTTGAAGCGAGTGCACGAGCTGCAAGCCCCATGATAAACGCAATTAAAGCAAACCTCCGCCGAAAGCCTTAACTTTGCAATCACACAGTGTTAGGCAGGAATTATTAATGTGCTGGCGAAAAGTGAGTGGCACAAAAACAAATTCAAGCCAATCCAACAAAGTGCAAAGGACATGCCTGAGTAATGAGTGCTGGGACCATAAACTGCGGCCAGAACAGCCCGACCGCAGACGTTGCCAACTTAGCATTTGCCATACGCCATACTCTATGCGGCTTGGGCCACTGCACACTGGCCAAGGCTCTGTGCAAACCAAATGAAAAACATTACAAATGTGCGGTCAGCTTTAATGTAGTATGCGAAGAAGTGAAGGCGGGCACAGAATTGTTTAAGAATTAGGGGGATATGAACTTGAAGCCGGGCCAAAGATAAATATTATATATAAATATATTTATATAATATATATTTATGAAATTGCATCGAATCTATCCCTAGCGCATGCAACTAAATAAATTTGCTTGAGCGCAAATTAAAAGCAAACAACGTGTTCAAACATTAATGAATTCCCATTCACATATCAATTCGGATTTTCCTCTTTATATTTTTTACATTTCACATTTTATTCTCGGCATTTGTCTAAAGTGTAATTGGAAAACTGTTTGCTATGAATTCGCTTTAATGGCATGCAAATTGTAAACGCTGCTCTGCATTGATGCAGAGTAAATTTCATATAAATATATACAGCAAAATAAGACAACAGCGAGTGGGGAGGGCAATGCAGAAGCATAGAAAAAGTAGTTGAATCAAGTTTTTACTGAGCTCAAAAGTTGCTCTTGGCTTATTGCTTTCCAGTGCTCGTCAATTATTGAGTTTCCTTTCTGGAGTCGATTGTTCAGGCATTATGCTTGATGCGAATCTCAATAGCAAAAAGCTTGCTAATTCTGCGTTTTACAAGCCAAATTCCGTATTATTGTAATCCAGCTGAAATTCAATCAAAACTCCGCCAATTGCGGACATTTTTGATGTGGCGCACCATAAAAAAGAAACCAAAAAAAGGGGGAAGCAACGGAGGAAAAAATCATGGGCTATGGAAATCGCAGCAATTATCTGCTAGCGCACCCACACCGAGTAGCAAACACACACACACACACACACACACAGTCTGCCTCTCTCTCTCCCACACACACACACACAAATACTTTGACAGTCGGTTTTCCCTGCACAAAATGTAACAAAAATCAGGCGAACGGAACAGGAATGGGAGAAAAAAAAATAATATTTACTTTTGCCATGACAATGTCGTATGGCAGCCCCCATAGCCATCGCCCTGCTGCCGCCACGCCCCGTAACTTTGATGGCGTGCGAGCTGTTCCAGATTATCGGGCGGCAGGGGGCATGGGGACGGCACACAAAAGTGCCTGCCAGGCAGTTGGTTGTCTGCCGCCTGCCTGTCTTTCGACGTCAGGCAGTGCGGCTGGTGGCTGGCGGCTGGCGGCTGGGTAGGTGTTAGCGGGGTATTATTGGCTTCTGATTGGGGATTATGTTTTTAATTGACAAACTTGAATAGATAACGACGTTGTCAGCAGGCGAAAGTCGCATAAAAAGTGCCGACAAACGAATGCATAACAAGCAGCAACTTGTTGTTGTCGTCCTAGTCGTGCCTTCGGCCAGGTCCTTGTTGTTGGAATGGAAATTGATACGCAGCTGAAGGCGAATGGCATATCACAAGTGGAGGTGTAAGCAATAGCTTATTGCATCTGCAATCACAGCGGCCCCCAGCTAACGATCTGCCAGATTACAAGCAGATACATTTAGGTTGTCGCCGGCCGTAATAACTGAGCAAAGGGGCTGACAAAGATGCAGCTCGGATTATGCCATTGACGAATGAAGAGTGGAGACAAAGAATCTTAAGCTGATTAACGAAGGTAGCAAAAAACTCAAGCACTAATTGGCAGTGCAAGGCAACCTAGAGTTCTGTTAGCTCCAAGTAAACTTTATATCTTAAAGTTCATACTTCCCATTAACAAATACGCCTGGCTGAGCTGATAATTGCATAATAAACAAAAGGTACACAACACTTAGCACATGCCTCACGCCAATACGATTATGCACATAAGACAGAGCCATGAACTCGAGATCTGCACACACACACTGTGCTACAAAAGTGGGCAGCAAATTAAACCAGCAAACAAAACAAATGCGTAAACATTACAACAATAATTTGCGAACAACAAATTTGCTGAGCCGCAGCTGCAATTAAATGCAAATCGATTCTGCTTGTAATTCGCCCATGCGATAAACACTCCAATTGCAGGTGTGTGTAGCGGTGAGTGTATCCATATGCCAATCAAGCTGCAGTTAATGACGTTTTCTTGTTATATATATGCCGACTCGGTCTAGCAGAAGGCGTCGGCTTGACATAACTACAGCTAGCTAAATGCTTTATATTGAAGAACTCAATAGCTATCAGAGCCAAAAATAATTTATTTAAAATAATCAACTTATTTTTTCACGTATTAACCTATGCCAAACACCACTCAAAAATACTTTTCCAACACATTTAACTATTTTTCCCACATTTCTGTGCCTATTCCAAATATCATTCAAAAATTTAAAAAAAAATGATTCAGAGTAATAAATTTTGCTAATATTCGCTGGAAATGACCATGCTGCGCCCACACATATGTTTCTGGCCACGCCCACTGGGCACGTGTAAAGTGCAAAGCGCAACATCAGCGAAATGGGGCAAATGGCGAGCGCAGCGACCAGCGACTAGGGCCAACTGGCGGGGCGAGCTAAAGATTACCGTTATTTGTATGCAAAACAGCAGCCCAAAACCGACAACAACAACAGGAACAACAACATTATGCGACAGTGCAAGCCAACTGCCATTCAAAGTCAGCCAGGAGCAGGGCAGAGCAGTATACAACAGGACGCAGTAGAACGAGTCGAATCCTGGCTGCAGATGGCAACTGGCAGACTGAGATGAAAGACGACAGAGAGAGGGAGAGAGGGAGAGAAACGTGTTTCAATTTTTATGACATTTCAATGCAGTTTATGTCAGCGCAACGAGACAACGGCCAACGAACTGAGAGATGGGTTCAGCAATTGGAGGGGGCAGGCGAAAAAACCTCGTTAAATTTTTGACAATTCAAATTTAGCTTGAGGCCAAGCCATGGTATGTGCAACATATTCTGGCTGGACACTTTGCCACACAGTTCAAATCAATTGAGCAGCAATATATGTATACATATATATATAGGTATATGTAAAATATGTTCCGTCGCTTTGAGGTATTTCATTTTACAATAAATATGCCATGGCCAAGGCTTTGAGCAGAGAGTACGACCCCTTAAGGAGTCTGCTTAGCTGCCAGCCAAAGGTTGTGTATATTATAGTTTAAGCTTCTATCTCCTTTCAATTGGCACCTGTCGAGAACACTCAACTCAATTGCTCAATGTTTATTTGAAATGATTTGCCGCACACACAATCGGCTTTTGTAATATCATAATTCAGCTGGAGTCTGCACTCAATGGGCTTGTTTTGAATCCTCGCAGTTTATTTCAACTGTCTACCCCTTTGTGCAACGGGCCACAATGTCAGAAGCAGAAACGGCAACAGCAACAGAGCCTCAAATGTTTTCGCTCGTCATTTATCATAATTAATCAAGCAGACATAATTCGCATACTGAAGATACAAATTAAATTACTTAGAGAAACAATTGTATTATTACAATCCACGAGATATCTTTATATATATATATATATATATATATATATATATTTATTAGATGAATGATTGGACTTAATTTGGCTTTCTATCTAAGCAGCTGTTTCTAATTGCTAGCTAAGTGGTCATTAAAAGCGCATTAGAATGAATTCTAATATGAAACTATTTATATAGGGCTAATGGAATATATGGCTTGATTCATTTGTGGCTGGTATTAATACAAAAACTATATTTAGTTTAGGTATAAATACCTTTCACGCGCATCAAGGAGTTGATATACTATGCTGTATAGATGGTTTTAAGCAATCATTTGGACACTGTATGCGCTATACTACACAGGCAAAAATGTAAGCTCTAGAAACATCTTTATACCCTGTATAATCAGTTCAAACTCTTAGAGAATCATGTTTAATCATCCATAGGCTCCACTGCTCAGTCAGTTGAACTTCTTCAAGAATCTGTTCACCTGCCGCAATCAATCATGTCTTCTGCTACTGCATCTGCACTGCCCATGCGCAAATTTGCTAGGGTATCATAAGTAGCATTGAGTCTCGCTTAAGTGTGCCAATAAATCTTGAGCCTAACATGTGCTGAGACTCCCCGTCAGACGTGACTCACATATAGACAAAGCTCAGCCGAAGACGCTCGAAAGTATGCAACACATTTTGCGCCGAATGTTTGTATTGAAATGGAGTCGCGCTGCCGGCGTTCGCTCTAGGCAACTGGTGATAAATTAACGCATTTGAAGCAGCACAACGAATGCGGCCATGTTTCAGCTTTTAATAACACAAATTGCAATCGAATATGCGACGCGGCGAGCGCCAGCAGAAACGTAGCTGGAATGCGAAATGAGCCTGCTAACTCAATTTGTTGGCTTAAATGGCAGCAATAGTTGCACAAAGCATAATTAACTTATGTAAAGAATTGCAAAAATTAAAGAATCCAATTGGAAAACGGCACAGTTCAATAGCACTGCCAACTGATGGACGGCTATCGAGTGCAGACAAGTAAACAACAGGACATCAGCAAATAGTTGCAGCAAATAGACAGAGCTAACAAATTTACACAGCGTCAGCGCAACTGCCAGATACAGATACAGATGCAGGAGATAGAGATACTGCTACAAATGGCTGGCTTAATCAAACAGTATTTATATCAGCCTGCAGGTAGCTGCTGCTGCTGCTGCTACTGCCAAATATAGTGCAACAAAATCCAAGGCAAAACTTTTGTCCTGAACTGGTCAGCAAAATAGCAAATAATAAAATAGCTCGGCAAATGTAAATAAACGTTTCGATGCCACCATTTCCCGCAAACGAACAGATATAGATATGTGATATATATATACGTGCTGCGACACGTATCTATGACAATATCTGTGGCCCATTGTAGCTGCTGTGTCACCTTTCGGAAATTGGAAATTTCGCACTTGCTGATGGCCCAGCAAATGACAGAGCGTAGCAGCCAGGTAAATTGCGAGCGAACCTTATCAAACTGTACCTTTTGCTGGGCTGGCATTGTAGTTTGCCGTGGCCCTCATTCGGCATACGCCCGCCTTCAGCCTTCAGCTTTGTTGCCTGCAGTTAAGCGCTGCTTTTAGCCAGACCGCACCCGCAGCCCAATTGATTGTCACTTGAGAGCAACAGCAATTGATTGACATCATGTCTTTTGATTTCCCAAGTGTGAAGCTATGCGAAAAAAGCAAAGTAGAAGAAAGATACGAGGCAAAACAATGCAACACAATGCCGCAGCTGTCAAACTGCGTCATTTGTATGCCACATGTGGCAAGCTTGGCAGCCAGAGCCTGAGCAGCTGCAGCTTGCATAATAATGTAAAAATATCTCATAACTTCATTAGAAAATTTCCATAACTATAAATTGTTTATCAATAAAGTTTTGTAGGGCAAGTGAAGTAACTTTTGGTCAGGCCTGAAGTATGAAAGAAGGCGAGAGGCAACTGGATAGAAAGAGAAGACAGGAGAACAGCTGCCAAACAAAGGGAAGAGAGAGATACAAACAGTAGATTATCTGTCTCTTTTGCTATATTTCTATCTCTCTCTGTATCGTGTGCTCTATCTATATATCTGTACCTGTCTTTCAAGTATTGCCTTTCTATGCGATTTTCACAAGTTAAGCTTAAATTTCCCATTTTTTTTTTAGCACATATTTGAAGAGATTTAGTAAACTAGCAGATTCCAGAGCCCTAAAATATTATTTTAAATATTTTATTACATATTCTATACTATTTATTTCATTGTTAATAACAGTTACACGACATCAAAAATTCCACTTAAAAACCATTTAAATATTTAAATTGCAGTTGACAAATAATTTCTGGTCTCAAAAATTTACATGTCAATCGAGTTCTGGGATTTGCCGTTTAGATTACATAGTCGCATGTGCGAAATTTGATTGCGATGTTAAACTGATAAACTGATAAACTGATGCAATTTGGCCCAGATACAGATACAAATCAACGGCCAACTGTTGCACGCAGCGTTCCTCCTTCAGCTGCAAATCGCTCGATGAGCGCGCAAATTCAATAAATTATGTTTCAATTTGCGAGCCAGCAGCAATAATAGAGAGAAATTGCAATGAAAAACGGATGAGGCCATGGCATGAAAGAGAAGTATTATAGAAAAAGAAAATTATAATTAAATTTTAAATTGCAATTTAAGCCGCTTAGCAGGAAAATTGCGAATGTTTGCCGTGCTGAAACTCCATTTGCAGCGAGCTCAAAGCACAAGAAATTTTCACTCTTCCAAAATGCAAACAGAATCTTTTAATGCTGCGCCAAGCCATGAAGATATGTATATATATATATATTAAGCATTAACACGCCTTTGTAAATGTTAAATGTTCGCCTAATTGCATTTGCATATTTTGATTATATTTAGGGAAATGAAAGTGCTAAATGCATTGAGCTTGAGGATATACCAATTCATGTGAGCGAGCGGAGGTGGGAGCGTTGCTTATTGGATGCACTGAAGCAAACTCGAGCAGGAAATTTGAGTGCAACGGATATGAGCGGCAGGCGGGGAATAACTTCAAGGGATTAGCGTGGCCCAACTAATGAATATGCGTTTTAATGAAGCTGATTAACTTTCTTGCCAAGGGGACAGTAATTGAGCTCAGTCGCATAATTATGCTCAATTAGCAATAAACAGTTACTAATTTCATAGTAATTATTTTAATTGTAGTTCGTTTGATTTATTATGAGCGTGCAACTGACGCCACCTGGCGGCTGTTGGGGCAAACAACCAAGGCGCCATCTACAGCTGTGACGTTAGCTTACAGCTGTAAGCTTTACAGCACTGAAACTTAAAGCTTGTGAGACGAAGCTTGGTCACATTTTGCGCTAAAGCGCCAAATTCAAACAACTCTTCTTCTTTATACTAAAAATATTTATGTTTATTGATTGTCTTTATAAGATTTGGGCGATTTTTGTACAACTATGACTATGAGATGATTGAGCTTACAGCTATTTTATACATATTACAATAAACGTAATTATTAAGTTCACATGTATGGCAACAAATGTTTGCGTGCTTTGATAATTCACATATATATAACTGTGTATGTGTGTGTGTGTGTGTGTGTGTGTGTGTGTGTGTGTGCTTAAAGCCAATAGACAAAAATCCAGTAGAGCGCATTGAAGGCCAAAAACATGCCTGGGAATAGCAGACGCGAGCGTCTGTCTATCCACATGGCAATCTCTTGTGGCGTCATGGTTGTAAATGTGGGCGCATCCTTCTCTTTCTCCTTCTCCTTGTCCTTCTCAATGTCCACAATGTGATCATTGGCGGAGCGCGCGCTGCACACGGAGAGCGTATCGGCGCATTCGGTGCGTATGATGGGCAGGTTGGGCTGTGAAGGATTATAAGGGATTATATAAATATCTCAGCTATTTACTTTAGTTTATATTTACTTACATGCACTGTTAGATAGTTGTTGAAGCCAGGATTCACTGTGCCATTGCCATTGCGCACGCTCTCCGTGCTGGAGACAATATTGTCCAGGCTGGAGCAGGAGCGCGCCCTGGATTCGTTGCTCAGACTGCCGCCCATTTGACGGCGCGAGGGGCGCGGCGTCAATGTTGATTTTATAATATATTTACTATTCACTTTCTTCAGCTCAATGTTTTCCTTGCGTCGCCATATCGTGTTCACAAAAGCGAACTCCACCAGGCTGCCGAAGATGAAGAAGGTGCAGCCAATGAACCACACCTCCGACACCTTGATATAGCTGACCTTTGGCAGGGTTTTGCTCTGCGACGAGGACAGCGTGATGAAGGACAACATGGTGCTGGTACCTGCAGAGGGAAGGATATGCTTGAGTACTGGCATAATTGAGATTTGTATAGTGCTTAGCTTACCCAGCATAATGCGTGGAGGTGAAGCATCGGCCTGCAGCCAGAAGGACACCCATGAGATGGCCACAATCATCATGGAGGGCAGATAGTAATCTAGCAGATAGAAACCAATCTCACGCTGCAAATTTACTGTATAGCTAAGCGAGCTATAGTTGCCCTCTGTAAGAAAAGCCAAGTTAAGCCAAAAAACTCTCTTTAATGCTTCATCAAGACTTACGGAAGGCGCCATGTCGCATATTGACCTCATCGGACAGCACAACGGAGGTGTTATGCCAAAACTGGCCCAGATTATATTCAGTGAGTCGCATATCGGGATCAAAGGATATGGGCGCACGATCCTCCCATTCCAGCAGTAAGTCGGAAGTGTTGTACATCCCTGAAAAAAAGGATATATAATTCATATTTTATTTATCCAACAAGAAATCTTCTTCCACTTACAGCTCTCCAGCACCGTGGAGCAAAACTGCTGATCGAAGGGGAACTTCTTGAAGTTCATCCAGCAGTAGAGCGTGGCTTGAATGCGCGTCGAGATGATCACATTGCCATCCCTTGATATGGACGTTAGCACATCCTTCTCGTCGGTGCCCAGTATGCTGGACTCTCGTTCGTTGGCAAAGAATATGTGCGGCAGCCAGAGGCGTTCGCTCAAGTGCTTCTGGCCCAAGATCGTTTCGCGACGCTCCGGCGCAAACTCCTTGTAGGCCAGCCGCTTGTCCTGGAAGCTCAGCTGCAGCAGTGCGTGCACCTTGAACTGCAGCAGATCCGAGTTTAGATTCTGCAGCAAGTACACATAGATGCGCATCTTGACCACAATGGGCAGGCGCTTAGACGTTATCGTGTCATATTCTGCAAGGAGGAAAATAGTTAGAAATTGATGATGGGTTGGGCTAATCCAGCGCCACTTGCCTATGGGCCGCTCCAAGCGATCGTAGCGGCAGACGTGCGTCATTCTTTGGATCAGTTCGGTATACTGTAGGCTGTCCGCATTGGCCAGCGTTGGACAGTTCTCGTCCACACTGCTATCATTGGCGGCGCTGAAAGATAAACAAAAGGGTAAATGAACCAGCCGAGTCGAAGCTAATGCGGCGTATGAGTAATGTGAGCTAACAGCGCAAGGAATGTAAATTTTATATATATTTAATTTATCTATTTTATTTGCATACTAGAAGACAACGTGGCGTATGAGTAATGTAAGCTATGAGCAAGAAGAGTTCAGTTTTATTTATTTATATAAATATTTGTATATATTTATTTGATTTTGTTTCTTTATCTTTATTTTTTTTTTATTTCTGTGATTTTTTTTAATTTTTTAAATATATATTTATAATATATATTATAAGATCTATATGAATCCTTCTTTGCACAAGTAATAAAAGCAACTACCGCAGGAAATCCAACGCATTAACTAATAAAATATACATCTATTTATTTATTTATATTTACAAATGTGCATATTTGTGTAATATTTAAAATACATCTGTTTACTTTGCATATTTGCAGGCTTGCTCACAGCCAACCCGGCGTATGCGTAACATAAATCTTGCACTTGACTATTAACTGTTTATATTTATGCAAATGTTTTTTGCTCAAGCTCAAGCTCGTCTTCACAATCAATTTGATTTATGTATTTTAACTTTTATGTGATTTTATGTTTATTTTCTCTTGTTTTTATAAGCTTTGGCGTTCAAGCAGTTAATTTATATTAAATTGCAACTGTTTGCAATTAACTTCAGACTAAAACGGGCTAAAAAAATAGTATTTGAATTTGAGTAGTTAATTCAAACGTGTAAGCGACTTTTAAGTACAGTTAACTTTATTGCCAATTGCCAGTTGTTATTGGTTATTAGCCCATTTGGCTGGGCGGGGCCAAGGGACGCAGCCACTGGGCAGCTGTTCAAGCTCATTTGGAGCTAAGCCTGTCAAATATTTGCCAGCTATTATAGCTAATATTTTTATTGTTTAACCCGCTTATTGTGCTACTAATATAATTGTCGTTGTTGTTCTTGTTGTTACACAAGCATACCAATTCAATTACTGCACTTGGCCTGATCCCTAGCCAGAAAATCCGTAAATAAACTACGGCAGCTCGTTTATTTCTGGTTTGCTTTTAAATATTTACCTATTGACATTGCATTTAATGCCAGATAATAATAATTTTCCATTAGTTCTCTAACCTTCTACACCTGAGCACCGAAAGAAGGCTTGAATTAATTATAAAAAATAAAGTCTGGCGAAACGTAATCATTTTTTTTTTCTCTCTATTTTTGCACCTTCAAATTATGCAAATATTTGTTTAATGGCGTCGGCGGCATATATAAATAACGGCATATTTATGGGGCAGTTCCCAAACGTAATGTTACTTAATATATTAGGAAAATTTATATACATATATTTATTTATATACTTGTATTATTTACTTTGGCTATCAAGCAGTTCGGTAACATCTTCTATGTAAATAATTTTGA
This sequence comes from Drosophila peninsularis, assembly GCA_035047485.1. Taxonomy (NCBI): domain Eukaryota; kingdom Metazoa; phylum Arthropoda; class Insecta; order Diptera; family Drosophilidae; genus Drosophila; species Drosophila peninsularis. The sequence continues at coordinate 8,464,920 of JAWNPN010000090.1, forward strand.
TATTGAATTTGATAACCGCCTGGTATTCCCGGGCAATCTTGTTGTCTTTATCAGCTTACAGCATAAGGAAACATGTTCTTTACAACAAACTGCAGCAATTTCTTATTTCTTATCAGTTTTATCAGTTGTGTAACTGTAAGTGTCAACATCTTTTATATAGAAAAGTTAAAGTAAATGTAGGAATTTTCACTTTTGCCTGCAGATAAAAAAAAACAAATTCCAAATATACAAAGCAAAACAAAGAGCTAGGATAGCAACCCGAAAACAGCGAAGTATGTGGAGACAAAGAGCACAAAGAAGCGCAAATTTCAATTAGCTATTTCTGGCCGAATCGCCGTATAAATTGGTTGTATCTGACAAATGGAAACATATCAATGCTATTTAGTTTTATCAGCCCCAAATTGTTTTGCTCTTGGGGAGCACTTTGGCATCGACTCTATTTGTAAATTCGGTAAGAAATTAAAATTTAAGTTGACTAACGAGAGCGGAAATATGACGAATATATGCCAAATATTATCTAGATATTATTTGCGGGTATTTTCCTATCTCGCCAGAATTCAATTAAATTTACTTACCCAAAAGTCGTTTGTACATTGCCGCACACAAATGCTATGAACAATAATTTTATCAATTCTTGCTTCATTTTCTAGCAATTCGATATATATTTTGTTTTTTTTCTTTAATTTATTTTTCAGCACTTTACTTAATTTATTCGATTTGCATAATGCTCATGTTTAGATGTTTTTGAAGCACTTGAAACAGTTGTTTTGTCACCTCGGCGCACGATCTTTTATCCTCGCTTCGCTGCACCATTCACTTCCAGTCAATTTTGGATTTGTTTTATTATTTCATAAGTTTAATTGATTTAAATAATGCGTTTTCGATTTGGGTTTATGTTCTAATGGCGAGGACGTGGACCTGTTGCTAGTCGTTGGCGCTTTGATCTCGCGTCGCGTTTGCGCCTCGCAGAAATACCTGATTGCGCTGCGTTGCGCTGCTCTGCTGCCGTCGTTTTTTCGTCGGCGTCGGCGTCGAACAGTCACAAAGCACTGAGCCGAACGCTCAGCAGCTGAGTGCCTGGAACAGGTGAGCAACTGAGCGGCAGAGCAGCTGAGCAGCTGAGCAGTTGAGCAGCAGAGCAGCTGAGCTGGAAGCTAGCGAAATTTTTATTGTAACTTGCCGCAGTTGCCCAAAAGTATTGTGTGCTCGCTTTGCTGATAAGGCAGCCAGCCAACAACAACAGCAACACCGATAGCAACAACAACAACAGCAACAACAGCAGCAGCAACAGCTCGACTCTCGTTTCTGTCGGCTTCTGAAGGTACTCCCGGTGTGCGACGTTGTTAGCTGTCGAACAGCGTAAAGGCAACAAAGCAGGGTCGCCGGAGATCGTCTCACTTATAAACTGGCCGCAGCATCAGCAGCAAAAGCCACAAGCGGAGAGATGAACGACTCCCAGTTACTCTGTAACATGAGTAAATGAGCATGGCTGAGGCTGATAGGAGCAGAAGAACGTGAGAGTTGTAGCTGCTCAGCTCCATGCTTCAGTTTTGAGAGCTGCTTTAATGACTCAATCTGCCCAACGCAACTCTCTTCGAAGAGTATATACAAAAGAAAGTAATATATATGGAAATTTAAGTTAATGCCTGCCCCACATTCCATTTGCTTGACATTAGCACGCTTCTTAATCATCTGTGGTGCAGTGGGTATTGCTTCAAATACCACATATAATATCTATAGCAGATATCGGAAGCGTTACATAACTATATATATATGTATATTGAGTAAAACCGGTCCAAATCTTGGAAATGCGTTCTAGTCAACGCAAATAAATAATAGAACGAATTGTATAATTAATGCACATCGACAATTAGCAAATATGCAAATTGAAGCAGCATTTGGACAGATGCAGCATTAGCATACACACACTTAGTAGAGTGTGTCTGCTTGGTGTGTGTGTGTGTGTTCAGGTGTTTCGCATCGAATTGTAATTAAGCGATTAGCTCAGGCCGATTGGCTTGCTTCAGTTTGTAATATTTGCCCAAGGCACACGCTACGCTGCGGCTTTAATCATGCGCACATGATTTGAGCACATTAATTATGGAGCGTAGCATATAAATTAATTATATAACTTGTTGTTGCAGTTCAATAAACTTTTGTAGACTGTTTAAGTCTTATCAGCTTCCAATTGTTGAAGAACAATCATCGATTATGCCATTTTTTTTTTTTTTATATTGGTTGAACAAACTTTTTTGTATACGATGCTGCCAGCCGGCTTATGCTTAAAGGTCGCCCTCATACCGCTATTGTATGGGCAAATCAATAAGCAACAACAACAAGCAACGATCAAGCGACGCGACGTGACATAGAAATGTGTGTGACAATAATTGAATATCGCAAATGGCCAATAACAGCAAAAAATGAGTTAATAACACATTGGATGCGACAGTAGCTGAAAGCGCGGATCAAGATCGTGTCTTGCTGTGAGCTGTTTGTTTAATTGAATTTGCTTTGCTGTGCCTAGGCATTGACTGCTCAAATGCCAATATCTTGAACGCATTATAAATTGAATTGAATTTTAATTAAATGGCAGACTGGCTAGAGCTCTGATGAGGTAGACAGATAAGCAGAAGCTGATGAAAAGGGCTGCGCTGGCATGACATATTTGCCAGTTGTCTTGGTTTAGCTAGTCGCTGGCACTCTGAGCTTAATTTAAAATTCTATTTTTAGGTGGAATTCAATTGAAATGCCATGTAAAGCTTAAGCTTAGACAAATGTGTAGAAGGTAATACTAAGCTGAGCTAAGTAATACATAGTAGAGGGCTAAATACTTAGGTCATAATTGTCATTTGTCTAGGTTCATCGAGGAGCTTCGATAGAAGCTGATTTTATAGGCATAATTGAATAGATGTTGCAGTCAACAAGCTAAAGGGAGAGCAGGCTAAAATAAATGTGAAGAGTCAAATGATAAATGTCATTGATTCTCTGTCTACTGATTCAATGGAAGGGCTTATGAACTCATGACTTGATTGATAATTGTATTTCCAGCTGAAGCCTCTATAAAGGCGAAGGCTTAAGAGTTTTCAGAAACTGTGACTAATATAAAGAGTCAAACATCAATTAATATTTGTCTAGGCTCCTCTACTCTATGCCTACTGAGTCGATTGAAGCTTCGTTGTATGACTCGATGTATAGCTTTATTCCCAGCTGAAAACTATACATATAGAGGCACAGGCTTAAGAGCAAAAGCTGAGAGTAATATAGAGAACCAACTATCACTTATCAGTCGAATCGCTCATTGCGCACTCGATTCGTTAGAGTTGCATTCCTAGTCATATACACACCACATACCTAGATGAAGGTAAAGGCTTAAGAGCTGTGCAGCAGCTGAGAGATGCTGAGATGCTGCGATGCTGAGAGCTAAACTTCAGTTGTTATATGGCTCGGCTGACCTACTCTCAGCAGATCGCTGAAAGCTGCCCTTAAGAGCCGCTTCACACACACGCATGCCCACAAAGATGCAAGAAATCTTATGCATATTGCCATAACTGACTACTCTTTGAGCTTACCTTCCAGCTCAACTCATTCCATTACCACTTCTCTTTTATAACTCTGCTTCCTATGAATGTGCCTGTGTATTTTTGGCAACAAGACGCGCGTCAATTAGATAACATTTATTTATATATGACTATTTAATGCATGAAGAAAGAGTAGGAGCATCTTGGAGCACATCATAAACTTAAGCTCTTAAGCCAACTGAACGGTAGACACAATCTAACACAAGCTGTTAGATAAAATGTGTTTGGGACACGTTTCAACAAATATTAGTTAGTCGATTGCAACAGGGCGGCATCATAATAAAGCATACTCACACCTTTCAAAGCATTCCGCTTTGGCTTTCAATTTCCTGCGGACAAAGCCACGCAGACATTAGATTATTTCATGCAATTTGGTAAGCGAATTGTGCTTTGAATCTGCGTCAATTTGCTCATTGGCCAGGTGAGCTGGAATTTTCTTTTATTATTTTGCTTTATCAGAACTTTAATTAAACTAAACAAGAAAGCATTTTTAATTATTGTTCGCTCGCAGGTAAATAAACACAATTTATTTTTCATATTTATATATAAATATCAGACGCTTTCTTGTGTCGTCATGCGCAATGTCAGAAAGAAATTCGCTTATCACTGCCTGAGTGTGTGTGAGTGGGTGTATGTGTGTATAGGTGTATGCTCATACAACATTTACTCTCCTTACGGCCTCAAGATCGCAGAGGTGTTGCTTGTTGTGTCTGTGCTTTGGGCAGGGGCGGCACAACATGGCCTATGCATGTTTTCGCCCATTTAGAGGTTAAGCATTTATTTATTTACTTTTTTTCGTATACGTGATGTTGTTGGCTTTATTTTATGGGTCGCCGAAAATGGCAAATATTGACAATTTGCGCTTGCCGAAACGAATTTAATTATTATATTAATGAAATTGTTGCGTTGCCTCTTAACACGTGATTTAATTCGATTCGCAACGTCGCTTTGTACTTTTGCCGCCCAGCCATGACCAAACAGCAGATGCTGTACCACGATCTAGACATTATCTCTGCCATAGCATGACTCACAGCGCAACTAACGAGGTGGGCGCACCCGGCAGGGGGGCGGGCCCACAGCCAAGTAGTAAATTCTTTATCTGCTGCGGAGGATGACAACGACAGTTACTTGTGTTTGATGCCGCTTAACAGGGCAAGCAAAGTCGAAAGAACAGAACAAAAACAAAAGCAAAAGTCTTATAAATAAATTATTAATTAAAAAAGTGCTTGTGTGCTAGGTAAATAGTAACAGTAAAAATAGATAGAATTGGCAAATACCATAAATAGACGTGACACTGGCAATGACTCCCAATTAAATGAAATCAAAATTCAGATTTTGCACCCGTTCCCCAGATAATCAGAACTGGACTCGAGTGCGTGCTAAAATTAAACCAATGACCGTTACATGGAAACACTGCAGTCGTCCTAAACGGGGCTTTTATCACCTATTTTTGGGTAGCGCTCGAGTGGCCCACAATTAGGGATTTGACTTTATATATTTATATATATATCATACATATGTTTGTATAGCTACATGGCTAGCGCTTATCAGTGTGCGGCGCACGTTTGCTTCTAGGTGACGTCTGTTGTGCTTTAATACGATTTGTTAGCTTTGGTTTATTTGTCCGGGCAGGCGTAGAAAGTCATGTCTGATAGTTGGACTATGCGGCGTATGCGTAATCTTTTTCTCACCGAACCAAATTGAAGCAAAAAAAAAACGGAAGCTGTAAAGCTGTAATTGCTGGTAATCTCTTAAATGCTAAGCGAACGACAACCTTCACACGGACAGCTTAATCAATGAGTCAGATGCGCTCAGTCTCATGACGTTTTGCCGGCAAAAGCGCTGTGCGCTCAACCTGTCGCAATGTTTTGATTGTTACGGCTTTGAGAAGTGTGTTAAGCGGGCAGATGAGTATGCCGTAGCAGGCAGCAGGAGGAAAATCTTGGCTCAAAGAGAGAAAAAGAAAAGATCGGTCTATATGTCAAATATGATTAGGGTATATATGAAAGGTACTTTAAATATGAATTAGTTTTTAAAAATCTAAAATATTTAAATCAAAATTCAATCTAGAAGCAAACTTAAAGAAAAAGTTCGCTTCACCAACATTTGTCTAGTTTAAACAAACTTATACATTTTTGAAGTGACTGAACTAAATTAACTAATATTTCCATCAGCATTTATTTGGTATTTAAAAGGCTTTAAAATACTGAAATCAATAAAATAAAATATAAATAATATTTTTAAATTTAAATATAACTTAAACCTAGAAAAAACATATTAATCAAAATAATTTGGCTCATAAAAATCTGCAAAATCTTGCCAAAGGTACTAAGCCAGCCCTAATCTACCACAAAACCTTTATTTTTATCACTTCTCTGCTTGTTTAACAACAATCAATCATATTCTCATACTGATTACCAATCCGTAGCATCATAATGTTTACCACACTAATAGTCGACGCTTCAGTAAACAAAAGAAACAACGAGAACTTCTAAGCGGATTGATTAAAGGCCGTCTTATCTAGCCCAGTCTAATTAGAATCTAGTTGGAATTGAATATATTATTTATGAACATTATCTCTTCGGCTTGCTATAAATTATTAAAATAGATGAATAATTAATTTATTTGTGGCGATATCTTTAACGAGCTGTGAGTAATTATATTCCTTTAGATACTGCATGGGGTTCACCCAGCTCCACTTCCAGCCAGATAGACAATTTCAACATTGTCATCATGGCTCTTCATCGTCTTCATGATTTTTTGTGTATTTCTGTGCTGTAAATCAGTGTTTTATCTGCTTGTCATAAAACAGTTTAAGTACTACAAATGTATCACGTTGCGAATGCGTCAAGATTTACTATTCTAAATACACATATAAATGCAAGCAACATAAACTAGAAGCCGCCAAACGGCAGCTGCTGTTCATACCTGATCGACCCCACCGATTGCCCTCTCATCAAACCTCAGCCACAGGTCGACGAACAGAGTTCGAGTTCGAGAGGTTGGCTCGTCTTATATAAAAGCGAACCTGCCGCAGCGTTTCTTTAGTCGGATGCCTGATCTCATGGTGGACGGTCAATCATCGGGTCTCCTCTTCTGCAGTGTGTGGTAAGTATTAATAATAGTAAATATTATTAAGCAAACTTGTTAATAATATTAAGCAAACTATTGTAATATTATAAGCATTTGTTTATAGTCTTTATTGATTGGTAATAGTCTTTATGTTAAATATATATAAAATTAATTAAGACATATATATAAATTTAGTCAGAGATGCGCCAGCTGTTGGCAGAGCCAGAGCCAGCCAAGCAGAAGCAGAGTCAGAAACAGAAACAGAAGGAGAAGCAGAAGCAGAAGCAGAAGCAGAAGCAGAAGCAGAAGCAGAAGCAGAAGCAGAAGCAGAAGCAGAAGCAGAAGCAGAAGCAGAAGCCGAGATCAGCCAGAGGCATAGCTGTTGGCAGAGCAGAGTGCAGCTGCAGTTGAGTCAGATCAGGAGCAGCGGCAACTTGAGCCAATGCACAGCCATTGGCAGAGGCAGAAGCAAAGTCACAAACAGAAACAGAAACAAAATTAGAAGGAGAAGCAGAAGCAGAAGGAGAAGCAGAAGCAGAGATCAGCCAGAGGCACAGCTGTTGGCAGAGCAGAGTGCAGCTGCAGTTGAGTCAGATCAGGAGCAGCGGCAACTTGAGCCAATGCACAGCCATTGGCAGAGGCAGAAGCAGAGTCAGAAACAGAAACAAAAATAGAAGGAGAAGCAGAAGCAGAGATCAGCCAGAGGCACAGCTGTTGGCAGAGCCGAGTGCAGCTGCAGTTGAGTCAGATCAGGAGCAGCGGCAACTTGAGCCAATACACAGCCCCTGGCAGAGGCAGAAGTTGAGCCAGAAGTTGAGCCAGAACTCAGCCACAGGCACAGCAATTGGCAGAGCCAGAGAGCAGCAACGATTGAGTCAGATCAGGGGCAGAGACAAAACAGTTGAGCAAAGCCACTACACAGTCAATGGCAGAGGCAAAGACACAAAGCAAGACGAATTTTCAGATTAACAATTAACACGAGAATTTTGTATATGTACATATATAGATGTATTTACATATATATGTATGTATTAGCTGGTAAACAGTTGTAACTTGATTTAGTTGAAGTTATTGTTTAATACGCTGTGATTAGGCGCCTTTTACGCTTATAACATAATATCGTTTATTACTAGCATAAAAGATCGAACGACATACGCTTAAGTATTCCACAATTAGAGGTAAATAAGTATTTTATAGCAAAACTCTTGCTGTTGACATCTTCGCCTTTCCCGCAGAGCCGCTGCTCGACAGTTGGTTTCTTGGGAAATGGGTACACGCACACATATGCAGTGTATTCAATAGACTAACTATAAACTAACACGAAAACAGCCTTCTATCGAATGGATAAGGAAAGCACATCTTGGACTACTTCGTCGCTGGCTGCACCTGTTGCTGGTGATCGCCGCTGGCTGCAATTGCTGGTGACTTGGCAAAGTCTTCAAATGTATCTTTCAACTTCTTCAGGCCTCGGCCCGCATAGCAGGGCAGCATGTGAACAAACCGGAATGAGTTCTTCACGCCCTCGTTGTAGTAGTGTTTGGCCAGGAAGCGCATTTCGCCAACCCGGGGCAGCTGTGGCAGCTCGAAGGGCAGCTGCTTCTTGGCCTGCTGCACATATGGAGTGATTTGGCCCTTGATATCTCTGTAGAGTTTATCCGTTTGTTCCGTATTGCCCCAGACACCAGCCTTGCGGGTGTAGTAGACTGCTCCAGCGACTATTCCGCCGCGTACCAAGAGTCTTCACAAATATGCAAAAAATCAATTGATTAGATTTAAGGTTACGTAACTCTCGTTAAGCCAAATGCCCTGAAAACTTACCCAATTACCATTTTGCTGTTATTTGCTTATATCCTACGGAAGGGGAGCGTGTTGGGCTGATTCTTACTTTATTTCCAGACTTGGCCAAGTCTGGTCGTAGGTCGTCAATTCCTATTAACTATGAGTTCCGCGAAATTGTGTGTATGGCAGAGACAACAACAATTGGTGATGCAAGTTAACATTGCGTTTAGCAGAGCTATGTTAAATAACAGAATTGCTCCACACCCGGCCGCAACACGGCTCCACACCAACAATAATATACAAAAAATATATACACTCCACACTTAACGAATTAAAAAGTCCGTTAGTAAAATTTCTAATAAAAAATACAAGTATAAAAATCAAAATTTGATACTAACATTATACTTTGATGTCTAAATCAATACAGAACGAGATCAGTTTTAACACACATATATAATTCCTTTTATTAATATAAATATTTTGTTTGCATCTCTAATGAATGTGGATCTCTCATGCAATAAACAGTTAATATAAAACTTCTTGCACATCAATAATGAGTACATATAACATTTTGTTCTTTAACTTTTGCTTTCTGTTTTTGTTTTTTCATAAGTACAAATTCCTTCATAAATAAGTTTTGCTTTGTTTTGTTTTGTTTTTTACTCAACACATTCATAAGAAACATGGATTAAGAAACATTTGTTTGCGTTCGAATTTGTTTTATAAATTAACACTCAGATATAAAATACATATTTATGTGTGTATAAGTATTATGTAAAGTATATATATATATTTATATATACACATTATATATGATTATCAATAATTACTTTGGTGGAAATTACTTCGGATGAAAGTTTTCTTCGGTTTTTCGTCTTTGAAGCTATAGAAAACCAAAAGTTTTGTCGATATCTGGGTTTGTGGAACACTTTTTCGTTTAAACATAATATTTTCTCTTCAATTATGATCAGCTTTTCGTTGCCCACATTGCACTCGGTGCTTTATAAATAACTTTTCTAATTCCTTATTGCTTTTCATTGTATTTGACCGAAAATTGACAATTTTCCTTTGAGAACTTCGTATAGAACGTAAATTTACGAAACATCAGTCTTCGCTTGTAAGCTGATTGCATTATTATATAGTAGTTTATATACAATTTCGAATTGCTATTCCATGGAATATGTTTAGATAGTTTACATAGAGCAAACAGGAAGCAGGAAACTGGAAATAGACTTGTGGAGCTTACCTATTAAAAGCTCAATTAAATTATAACCGTATAATATTTCTTGAGTTTTCCTCTTCTTTAGTTGTACATTAACAATTTAACACATAGACATATAAAATAGTTATTATTTGCTTGTTTTTTATGTTCTTCGATTAGCGCCTAGGGCAACACAGATAACAATACGTAGTTTAGTTGGAATCGTTATATAACACAGCTAACACTCTTTTATAGATATCTTTAGATTCGATTCTCGTAAATGAAGGGCAGAATTTTGTAGTTTTTTTTGAGATCGTATTAGACGGTTTCTATACTAAACTTAAATTCAATTTTCGGTGTCCAAATTTGTTTTGCACTTTCATCAAAAGTCGCAGTTATCGTCGAACGTTACATAATATAATAGATCCGTGCTAAAGTAACTGTCGTTGGCTAGCGGTTACTAAGTATTCAATAGACCTTATCAATACAACAGACACATTTATAGTAATTATCTACATCAATTTTTCGATTTGGTTTAGGTTGCATTTTGGATTTTCTCAAGCTCTTCTTTGGGTGAGTCTTCAGCCGACTTGGGCTGTGTAGGTGGAGGTGGGGGCGGAGCTCCCTCCTCGATATCTATGGAGTTCTCGCGCTCTCTTATATCCGGCATTTTGAGCGAAAAGCTGCTCAGCTTACGCTCCGCCGAGCCCAGGGAGCTCTGTGAGTCCGCCTTAAGCAGCGTCGAGCGGCGCTCATTGATGACCTTCAGGGAGTCATACATGTGCTCATCGTTGCTCGCGGAGCTGCCGCCGCGCTCCAGGGAGCGCATATAGAACACGGAATCATCCCGATCTTTGGCTATGCCCGGCTTGGGTCGATAGAACTGCCGAGAGCTGTTGCTTCTGTAGAGCGTCGCTGGATTCGACTTCTGCTGCTGCTGCTGCTGCTCTTCCTGCTGCTGATGCTGCGGCTGATCTGCGCTGCCGCCCAGTGGCAGGAAGTCCGGACGCTGCTTCTTCGTCGGCAAACTGTGTGTGTGATGCACCAGCTCCGTTATCTCGCTGTAGGAGACATTGCAGGCGCTGCTGTCGGTGCACTCCATGGGCATACGCTCATCGATTAGCTCGACGCTCTCCTCCGGCACAGCCGGCTCCATGCTCGACTGTCCCGACAACTGACGCACCGGGGGAGGCGGCTCTGAGCACACGGACAATTGGCTGCTATTGTGCATAGTTGAGCAGACAGACAGTTAGGCAAGTCCTTTGTGCAGGCATAGAACACTTACCGGAACTCCTTGTCAACGGAAGGCGTTGCCGAGGGACCGGAACTGTAGCGCTTGGGTGAGCGCAGTATCGACTTGGGCATCACTTCCGGACTATGCAGATCCACCTGAACGCGCCGTGAATCAATGCTCGAGGTGCGACTAGCTACCGAGGCACAACGCGCCGTCCAGCGGCCGCTGTAGGAGGAGTCCGACATGGTGGAGTTGCTGGAAAAGGGATTTTAGGCAAAGTTGATTGAAAATGAGCTTTAAGCTAATACAATGCTCTTCTAGTATTGTTAACCGCACTTACCGCCTGTGTCCCAGCGGGCTGCAACGATCCCGCGCTGCCTCCTCGTGCTCGATGGGTCGCTGGCGTGCCAGCACATGGCGCTTGGCCGTATCCGAGCGCTTATTGCGCTCGGCGCGCTTCTCGCTGCCCGCGGAGCTGTGGCCGGCTCCCACAGGCCCGCCCATGCCGGCGTCAAAGGACGAGGCCTGCCAATAGACGCGGCTCGCTGCCGGCGGCTGCAGCAGAGTGCACGTGGAGTACTCCCGCGTAGCGCGCTGTATCAAACTCGATGAGTTGCTGATGAGCCGTGCATTAGAGCCACCGGCGCCACCAGCGCCCCCAGCCAAGCCGGCTGACCCGCTGGCCGCCGCCGCTGAGCGGTTCTGTCGAACGCGTCGAACGCTGCTGCTCGAGCAGGATTGTTGTTGTTTGCGTTGTTTGTGTTGGTGGTGGCGATGATGGTGATGGTGACGTTTGCAGCAGAATTGTTGTTGTTGTTGCATAAGTTGATGTTGCAGTTGTTGTAGTTGTTGCAGTTGCAATTGTTGTTCCAGCGGCATGAACAGATTGGAGGGATTAGTGTCGATGCAGGCGTGTGGATGAGCGTTTGCATGGATGGCGGACAAATCGGGCACGGAACCTGTGAACGTGAGGCGACGCAGCTTTGGCGAAAAGCGTGCGGATGCGCTAATGGTTGGGATGCAAAGCAGACAGAAAGAGAGAGAGAGAGAAAGGCAGTTTGTGTGTGTGTGTGCGTGTGAGAGAGAAAGAGATATGCAATGAGGCAGCCAATTGCGAGTATTTACAAATTTCTTATATACAAAGTTTACACAATGCGATGCTTCTATGAATGTCAAATGTATGCACGTTCTCTATCGCTAAGTACCTGAGTGACTTGGAGAACTTGATGAGCTCGGCGGTGAGGGCTTCGCGGTCGAAGGGCTGCGCCTGCGTCTGGCCGGAGCCGGCTGCCCCAGCCACCGCCTGCAGCTGCTGATGTGGATCGCCGGGCGAGGAGCGAAAGACGCCGAAGTGCTGATCCCAGCGCGTCGACTGATATTGGGCACCTGCACACAGAGATAGCCATGAGCAGCTGTGTTGGCCTCAAAGCCTCATCCAAGACTTACCCATTCCACGGCGCTGCGAGGCGGAGCTGCCTTGATTGCTGCGCGTCGCTGTTTTGTTGCAGCTGCCGGCGCCGGCACGCAGCCTGGCCGGCACCACCTTGGCCGCCGAGTCGCGCGCCTCGAAGGTCATCACACAGGAGGCCACCACAATGAAGCCGCCGAAGCCCATCACAATGGGCCCCACGTAGGCGAAGTTGTTCAAGTGGAAGCCCTTCAGATCGTTCTTCACGCGCACCGTCACATTGCCGCGCAGCTCGGAGCCCATCGAGAGGTGATCCGCATAGTAGCCCAGCGTGGCCATGCCAGCGCCCACCAGCATCAAGGCCAGGCCCAGGATAAGCGCCCGACACGCGTGCCATAAGCACTTCGAGGACATCTTGCCGCGCACCACCTGCACATTCCATGTGGCGCCCGAGGCCGGATGGGCCCGACGCAGATTGCCCAGCGAGTGCTTGCGCCGTGTGGTGCCCGCACCACCGCTGCGACGCGACGGCATTCTTACAACCACATCGACGTCTCGCCCAGTGCTGTATTTATAGCCCACCAGCAGCTCCTCATCAACGGCTGCAGCGCTGCAGGACAAACAAACAAAAGCTGCCATTAGCTGAGCACGAATTTGCGAACAAGGCAATCAGGACGATTGTTTGTCAGGGAATTGCTGAAGGTAAGGGATGTAAAGTTGAGGAAATGGCAAAGGAGATATATCTAAAAAAAAAAACCTTAGATCTTCGCTTACATCTTGCCACACCTCTTGATGTAACTATTCGTAGCTTGTTCATTCATGCCTTCCCTCGTCTCTACCCTCCTCATCTCTACCCTTAACTCTACCCTTAGGCTATTACGCCCTTCGGACATTTCATACTCAAATCCTCATTATTATTATATATATTATATATATCTCAACTTGATTCTACATGAATTCCCTATGCTCCCTTTTTGTTGTTGCAGGGTATATAACTAGCTCTCATACCCTTTCCTCTTAGGCATAACAATTTCAAATCCTCTCGACCGCCCTAAAAACACACAAATTCTAGAGACACTTGAGAGTTTCCAATAGCAAACAATTGTTAAGGACTTGCTACATCCACCTGTTGTTTGTGTACTGTACAGTGAGGTCATCTATGCGTGACTCGGGGCTGTTTGGGCAGAACGCAGTTCAAGTATGCGCTAGTCGCGTATGTGTGTGTGTGTGTGTGTGTGTGTGTACAGTGAACTAATTGTGCACACAACAAGACAAGAGTCAACAATAACAACAACAATGTCAGTGCCAAGCAGCCAAGAATAGCTGCAAACAGATCTTATAGAGCAACAACAGCAGCCACTTGTGGCAAAAACACACGCACACAGATACAAACACACACACACACAGCGTAGGCTAGGCATCCGCACAATTAGTGCAAATCCCAACTGTAGGCGAGGGCCTGATGCCAGCTGAAGCATCTGATAACAAGCTTTTCATGCAGCTGGCTGACTGACTGACTGACTGACACTTTGAGCTCTGCAGACACCTGCAAATTGAACGCGACATAAGTGTACCCAGAGTGCCAGCAATTTTCTAGACACTCGTGCCTTTATATAACTGTCAACAGCATAGGATAACAACACACACACACACACACACTCACACGCACAATGCATAATTAATTACTTACGCGTCTCAGCTTTAATTGATTCTTAATTTTCCTGCGCGGCCTTAAACGCTTTTCCAACAGATTTTCATTTTGTCAGGATTCTTTTTTGTTAACCTACGGAACTTTTCTGATTTTTTTTGTTCTTTTGTTTGACCTAAAACAACTTTTCTTTTCACGTTTACATGTATAAGAGTGTATGTGTGTGTGTGTGTGTGTGTGTGTGTGTATACTTAGGTATTCATTAGAACGCTTCACTTGTTTTTTGTTAGCTGCTTTGTCTTAATTATAAAAAAATATGAAAAAAGCAAACTGAGTCTTGGCCAATTTTCGCTTTTGTTTGATTCTTTTCACGTTCCACCTTGTGTATGTATATTGTGAGCTAAACTTTAAATTTTTTCATTCAACCGAAACGTTTTCGCACTTTAAACTATTTGCAGCAAACTTTGGCTGGCATTCGGCTGCGGTAAAACTCTGTCAAGGACGTGGGACGTCTGCCAGCGACCAGCATCCAAGCATTTCTGATAACACAAAAGTCACAACAGCGCCAGGTGGAGATTTGGCCTAAATCGAGAGCGTGTATTAGGGAGAGAGAGCAGTTCGAGTGCGCTCTGCAAGCAGTGCGTAAAGGCATAAAAATTATGCGTGCTGCCAGTGGCGCCATCTGTGGGCAGCTTGCAGCTGTTATACGTATAAGTTGGCTGGGTTAACTTATAAAATGAGCAGTATAAGCTACGCACACTGCTACAGAAACTTATTTAAAGGAGTTAGTTATGGAAAATAATGATAATGCAAATAATAATATATTTGTTTTATATTATTTCAGATATTTTAGAGAGCAAATCAAAATTAAAATAAATAAAATTTTTTCAACTTATATTTTATGAACATAAAACATTTAAAAAATTTAGATATAAAGTAAAAGATTTTTTAAAATTTTTTATATATGATAAAAATAGTTAAAAAGCTAAAATTTCATTAGAATAAAATTTAAATTTATAATTAAAATAATAAACCATTTCCGCCCCTTCATCTGCACTGCTTTACCGAACTTATGCCTAAATCAACTCCCTCCCAACCCCTGGCCAATTCGGAATGGCGAAACTCAACACGGGGCAAACTGAACGAACGAAGCTTTTGCTGCCCCAACCAACCCCAGTCGTGAGCCGAGCGTGTAAGCCGAGGCATTGGCAGAGATTTCGCTGTTTTGATGAGTTCGGCAAGTCAACAACAATTCAAATTCAACAATCCAACTGATTTGGCTGCCTGCAGATGGACAGTCATAAACGAAGTGTAACGGCGTCTTGACGTTCCCAACCAAAACACGCTCCGGCTAAAACCAAACAAACGCTCGAACAGCAACGGAACAACGAACATCTTAACGGCGTCCTAGTCGAGTGGCAGATGTAGCCCAGACCCAAACTAAAAACAAAGTTAACTTGCGTGTAATACCATGTGAAAGCGCAAACTATTCAGATTTCATATTCTAACGAAAGTTTTGCCGTGCAGAGGATATATGCTAATTTCGCTGTGCATGCCATCAAATTGTAATAACAGCAAAATAAATACAAACAACAACACAAATAAAACAAAAAATAATATATATTAAATATTCCATAGTTGTCAAGTGATTTGTGCCAAGTTAAACAATAAAGATATTCCGTTGCGTTAAATTCAAAGCGCTTTAACACAATCGAAAGCGGAAAAAGAAAGGAATTTGGGCGTAGCTCATAAAGGGGATTTGCTGTCGCGCTTCAATTTTTTTTATGCCCTCCAGAAAATTTGTTGTGGGCGCCGTTTGTGAAATTGAAATTGTTTCTTTAAGATACACGGCCAAGCCTGATATACATACATACTATATATGTAACTATAGCGGGATAAAAATAAAATAAAAGAAGCTGCCCGAAAGAATTCAAACCAATCCACGTTTCGGTCGAGAAAGCCATTAATGCTCTCAACCGCCTCGAACATATTTTCAATTTTTTATTCATTTTTTTGGATCGCAAATGGAGTCAAATAGCTTGCGGTTTTTCTGTTTATGTCTGAGTGGACAGCGGCCTTATGTCTGTTGATTTTTTTAAATCAGCAAAGCTTGCACATTACGCGCATTTATTGACGAATGTAAATTCAACAGGAACAACATGCAACATGCCTTGTAAATTGTTTGTTTATTGGCTTTTGTGTGATGTTCGTCTAGCTCTTGTCTTCGTTGTCTAAGCTCTTGAAATTTTGAATATATATATTTATATTTAGACTGGACTTGATTACAATTTTGATTGCTTGGGGGCTTGTCTTGGGCATATCTTGGGAATTAATTTATCTCTTACAACATATACATTACTATTTTAGAAGAGAGACTTCTTCAAACTTTAAATTTTGAATATATATTCATACATACTCTAATCTACTCCAGTACATACTGTGGGTTCATCTACAGATAGATAAATTTACAGATAAATAAATCAGATATATTAAGCTACAGATAAATTGATCTACAGACAGATTGAGCTACAGATACATTCATATACAGATAGATGCATATGCAGATAGATAGTGCAACTGCTTGATCAACTGCTTGATCCACTGCTTGATCTACAGATTGTTACAATATATTGTTATGCACACTCTACTCCTTTAGGCAAGCCTCATTCTCAAACACAACTGACTTTGCTGCCTGGTTACGTATTATGCAGTCGTTAGCGCCCAAAACGTTCTTAATTGTGTTTTTGTTTGGCTTTTATGTTGCTGCTGTAATGTGAGCTAAATGTAAATACATATACGAAATGAAAGCATAACACAGCTCTATATATACATGCAGCATAAAAGCAGCTGCCAAAAAAAAAAAGGAAAAAAAAAACATAAAACACAAAATAGTTTATGGTAAAGAGGCTTTGCTGTCATGGCAAGTCGAACACGTGTCTGTTCGTCTGTCTGTTATAGAAAACTACTATTTGGGTCACTTGCACAGCATAACAGACATATCATAGTTAAAGCAAAGTCAAATCAATTCAATTTCGCCTGCAACTTAATGTTTCCCAATTAATTTCAGCTATAAAAACATATTTAGTAAAAAGGCAACGACCACAAATCAAACAGTTCAATGCAATTACAAAGGAAATGCTTAATGAATTAACATTTTCAATTATGTAAATAAATTAACATTTTCAATTATGTAAATGTTATTAAAAATCCAGAAACACAGTCCAAAGCCACAAATGCAAATGTAACGAAACACCAAAACCAATTTGAACAACTAAAAACTGAAAGCTGAAAAACTAAAACTAAAACTGAAAAACTGAATAACAATACCAATAACAATTGCATTAAGTGCTCCGCAGCAAGGGCGAAGTGGTGCTAAAAACAACGAGCTCAAATGCAGTTTGTGAAATGTGTTTTAGTTAAGGCAAATTCCACGCAGGAATTCACGAATACAAAATGCGTTTAAGTGCAACGACAGCAGCAGCAACAACAACACGCATTAAAACCAAAACGAAACAACAAACGCTTCAAGCGACAACCGCAACAACAACAACAGCAGCAGCTACAACACGCCGAACTGAATGTTTCATTTGCAATTTAATACAATTATTTATACTAACAACGAGCATCGTTTGCACCGCTAGTGCCATGGGCAGTGGTTTGCTCCTGGCCCAGGCCCAGGCCCATGCCCTGGCCCTGGCTCCGCCCACTCGGCTTCGCTTGGAGGAGCTGCCCACAGACTACGATTCCTCGATGCTGGCTGCGGCGGCTGTCAGTGCGGAGGCAGCAATTGTTGCTGCTGCAGCTGCAACTGCAACAATGACAACAGCTGGATTTCAATTAAGCACACACACACCCACACACACACTGGCGCAGCTGGCGACCACGTTACGGGTTGGCTACGGTAAGCATCATGCCAACTCCATTTTTGTGGCTATCCATAGACTGTCAACTGCTAATTGCACCGCCCACCTGTGATGCTACCTGTGTATTTATGGGAAAGCAAATGCTGGGCAGGTGCTAGAAGGGTTGGAATTTTATCAGCTTTAAGCTATGGGGAATATGGGCAGGCACAGCAAATTTTCTATTTTCCCAGAGTTCAACTTCAGAACAGAAAAACTTTTAAGGCCCATTCAGCTTGCATCAATTTCAATTGATACTCCGTCACCTGCTAATTGAAGAACCAGACTTAGATCTTACCTGTCTATTAGTCTATTAGAGTCTCACTTTAGTCAAGATTTCAGCACCAGCTGATAGAACTGTTAACATCCAGGCAGCTGCTTACACTACCAACTCCAATGTTATCCTATCAGCTGCTAATTGAACCAGCCACGCCATCAACTCTTGCCCAACTATCTCACAGCTTGAAACTTTAGCCAATCGAAACCAAAAGTTTGCCCAACACTTTGCAGCAGAAATGAATCTTTAATGAATCCGCACATATGCCAACCCATAATAAATAGCATACTTTTAGGGGCTTTAATTTTTCTCCTTAAATAAAACAAACACCTGCTCCAAGCAGCAGTTAGCAATTGTTACCATTGGCCATTATATTTTGCCCGGCTATTATGTGTTAAACACGCATCATAAATAAAAAAAATAGGGAGAAAGAACAGGCTGAACTAAAGCAAGATCATTGACGTGTAGCCCGTTATTTATAGACTCATTAATCTCTAAAGTAATTTTTTGAAAAGCTTACGAAATACTCGAAATCGCTGCCAGCTTTAACCTAACACGAACGCAGTTGACCCCCCAGCTGACGGAAAAAAAAACGAAGTAAAATAAAATAAAATAAAAAGAGGAGAAGAAAATGTTCCCGTCAATGCTGAAACTTTATTACAACATATTAATCAAGTCCCAGCTAGATGCAGAAACAAAGATATGAGCGGGCGTGACGAAAACTAAATACCCTGAATAGCAACAAATTGCGGAAAGTAAGAAAGCTTTTGTTAAGTGCTACAGTGAAAGAACAGAAGGTCAGAACTATAAATTAAAGGGAGGCGGGGAACTGAGTATTAAGAAATGGGCTAAATAATGATTTATTTTTTATTTATTTAGCTAGAGAATGTCTAGGGAATAGAGGGTTCTTTTATAGATATAAAAATCTGATTATATCTTGTACAATCCATCAATCTATAAACCAACTATGATTATAAGGAGAACTCATATGCTTTATAGATCATATGAAGCTCATAGTATATCTATTGGTTCTATAGCTCTGTGGTTCCTTGAGCTACAAAGATAGATGAGACTAGACTAAATGAAGAACATAGATCTTTTCTATAGAAACTCAGTTCAAGTATTATTAAAATATCTTTTAAAAATATAAAAATATAATTTCTTTAAATAAAAACGTTTTCTCTATACAATTAGCATGATTTACAAATATTCCATAAAAATATGTCATATATAAAAATGAAATTTGTTACCATACTATAAAGAGCAATTGAACTGTCTAAAATCTCAGCTAAGCTTGCCTCAATACTCAATGGCAGCCAGCTTAAAGCTGTCAGAACAATCAGAACAACGCGTTCAGCAGAGGGCGTGTAATTTGTTCATCTAACTAGTTGGCCAAATGTCCTTAAACTCAATTTCGCTTGTCTTTCATTATGCGACATAGATTCCAATGAAATCGATAATTCCTATGCCGCCGCGGGAGCAGCAGCAGCTGCTGCTGCTGTCGAGGCTGGTATTGGCTTTGATGCCGATGCTGATGACGTTGAAAAGTCGGCCGAGGATTACGTCATGGCCATGGAGGAGGCACAGGAGAGGCAGCACCGCAATACAACGAAAAACGAGAAAAATGAGGCAGCTGAGCCGAAAGCAGCAACGGCAGCTACGCCGGCCGCAGCATCCATTGGCAGACAACTAATGAATGCAAAAACACAAGATTTATTGTCCTTATCGCAGCTTAGTTCATACCAAGCATCAACAGCCAGAGCCCCAGCCGCCGTCGCTGTAGCGCAGCGCGAAAAGAGCGCATCAAGTCTGAAGAATGCCATCGGCAGCCTCTCTGGCGCCACATCTGGCGGTGCCACATTTCAACAAATTGGCTCGCAGCGCGTCAATGGAAATGTTCCAGCAACACCCAAGCCAACAGCGGCT
Organism: Drosophila peninsularis; assembly: GCA_035047485.1. Lineage (NCBI taxonomy): Eukaryota > Metazoa > Arthropoda > Insecta > Diptera > Drosophilidae > Drosophila > Drosophila peninsularis. The sequence continues at coordinate 8,484,942 of JAWNPN010000090.1, forward strand.
AACACCGCCGGCCAACAGGTCGCTGCCAATGGCTCCTCGTTAGCGTCTACGCAAGCCACAGCAGCCGGTGCGAACAAGACCCATGTGCGCACCTCGGCCAAGAAGGTCGAGAGCAGATACGTACTGCCCAAGCAGCAGAAGACCGATGCACCCATGCTCAACTATATCTTCGATACGCACTCGGCAGCCAACAAGCATCATCATCACGATCAGAGGTGGGTTTTCTGAAATTTATAATCTTAGCTTAAGTAAACTTTTGAGTCTGCACAGGGGATGGGTAAACAATAAAGCTCTTTATATTATTTGATTTAATTTTTAAGAGATTTTAAAGTCTGCAAAGTTTTTTAAAAGTTTTTTAAATATTCAAAGAAAATTAAATTCTTTTTATATATATTTTATATTTTATTTATATTTATATATTTTTTTTATTATATTATATTTTTATAATAATTTATATAATAATGTTATTTATAATGAATATATAAGAACAGTTTATAAGGATCTTCTTGAGAACTACCTTATCCACCATAACATACTTCAGTTTTTAAATTATAAAACTTTCTTTCCATTAAAAAAACTTTTAAATTATAGTAGACAGCTTTTATAACCTCCTCTAATAGCAGCGTAAATCTATAATTTTCCTAATAGTTTAGCTGTAAATAGAGTTTATGGAATAGTTTAAACCACATACTTGTGGCACACCCTCTGAAGTAGTCGTGGGTCCGCCACCCACAGCAACAAGCAGCTTTTACTGAAGGTCGTTTGCTGTTGTAAAACATTTTGAAAACTTAAGTTTTTAAGACTTTTGCTACAAGCAATAAACATTAAGCATAAGAACGCACAGACCAACGGAAGCATGTGTCTGTAGGCTTACTTACGTACACCTGCTGACCAATAAAAATACATACTATATATATATATCTACCCATATATGTACATGTATGTATGCACGTGTGCTTACCTTTTACTTACATCACATATGCTCGCTTCCCTTTCCAGATATGGCCCCCATTTTGAGGACGTGCAGCGCGTTGGACAACCAACGAATATGACTGTTCAGGCGGGTAGCAGCATTCATTTAAATTGCAGAATTTCATTGCTGCAAGATAAGACTGTAAGCATAGCTACTTACTATAAACTCGTCTAGCTTTACGAAAAAAGTTTAAGGCTCTGAGATGTGTCAAGCAGAAGAGTGCTTGCTGCTTATAAATTTATGACTACATGCGAGAATATACTATAAAACTTGCAGTTACTTAAGCTTAACAAGTGGGAAGGAAGATGCAGAAGAGGCTTGAATTTATGAAAATCGCATAGAAGGGCGGTAGATATAAAATATGAAATGTGAGAGGGAGAGGGAGACAGAGGAAAGTGAAGAAAATTATGGGGAATTCTGATTTGTAAGCGATAAATGAACAATAAGAGAGAGAGAGAGAGAAACAGATAGAATAGGAGTGAAGAAAGAAAGAGAGCGAGAGAGAAAGAGAGAGAATGATACAGAGACAGACACAAATACACAAATAGACAAATAAATACATTGAAAGGGAACGCGAAGTATCAAGAGAAAGATAGAAGGTGTTAGAGAGAGAGAGAGAGGTAGAACACAGAAGTGTCGTTTCTTCACATTTCTCATAATATTATCCATAATTGAATGCCTAAAAACTATCGCCCTTCTATGTGATACTCATAAATAAGAACAAGCTCAAGTGACTAGTCCAGAAAATACAAAAATATAAATTTAATGTTCGACAAATAACAAGAAATGGCTATTGACAGGTCTCCTGGGTGCGTCGCAGCGCGCAAAATGAGGAGAATGCTCTGGACTTGCTAACTGTGGGCCTGCACGCCTACACGGGTGACAAGCGCTATAAAATGGAGTTTCAATATCCCAACAACTGGCGTCTGAAAATCATAAATGTCAAAAAAGACGATGAGGCGACATATGAATGCCAGATCTCAACGCATCCGCCCCGCGTCATCCAAATTAATTTGCACGTGAATGGTGAGTGCGGCCAAAGAGAGAAACTTTACTTCAGTTAAGTCTATACACTTGTGTAACAGCTCCAAAGGTGATGATTGTGGACGAGTATGGGGATCCCTTGCAGGAGAAATACTATGAAATTGACTCCACGCTGCAGCTGTCCTGTGTGGTGCGAAACGTGGCCATGACCAGCTCCGTGGTGTACTGGAAGCACAGCGAAAATGTGCTCAACTATGATGTGACACGAGGTGGCGTTAGGTGGGTCTGCTCTGAATATACTCTATTCCCCATATAATATGAGATATTTGTTTATGCTAGTGTGAAAACCGAACTGATGGAGGATGGCGCCAATTCCACTTTATCCATTGCCAAGATTCATAAAGCGGACTCTGGGAATTATACCTGTTCCATAAGCGAATATCAAAATTTTACGATAGTGGTGCATATACTAAATGGTAAGTTTAGATAACTATAGAAATATACTAAGTACTTGACGCACTCCCACCCTATCTAGGCGAAAGCTTCGCTGAGCTGCATCATGGTGGTGCAGGCGGTGCACATGCCAACTGGCAATATATACTTGGACTGTATTTCCTACTGCTCCTGCGCTGGGTCGCCAGCACGAACGTTTTCACAACCAGGTAAAGTTAACAAGGGCGCCTACCTATATATACTATATATAAAATAAATGAATAAATACGATATAGGCATAAATTGTTCTCCTGGTAGTCTTCTTGTGTACATTTTTGTTAATTAATTGTAAAGATTTTGGATAGACAGACACACATAGCGAGAAGTTATTAGAAATAACTAAAAACTAAGTTTAAATTAAAGCGAAATAAGTTCAAAACGTAACTAAACTGAATTGTTGTTCTAAGCAAGTATACCATAAGTGAATGCCTATTTAAATTGATATAAAATGTATTCATTTATTCGTTTGATATTCGTTAGCATCGATTTGTACATGTAAAAGCGCACATAAACTTAAATTTATTGAATAAGTCAAGAGATTTGCGTGCGGCGCAAATGATGCCAACGAATTTCGAAACATGAAATAAAACATTTATAAAAAATAAATAAATAAATACAGGAATGTAAGATAACATGATGAATGCTAAAGGAGTGCGTGGTCTGGGCAGCTCCCAGTCCCATTTACCCATGCACAGACGAGTACTATTCAAAGGATACCGCAGCATAGAGATGTGTAATTTATTGCTTACAATATCTAGGATATAAGCCGACATATGATTAATAAATATAAAATTACACAATGATTTGTAAACGAGTTTCTTAGTTTGTATAATCAAATGCGGTAAGTTTTTCAATTTAATTTAAAAATCTCAACCATTTTAAGGAATTGCTTTACAACTTTAACGTAACACTTTCAGTGCTGATAGCATTATAGATAAATGTATTATCGATTGGCTTGTATTGTTTGGTAATTATCTTGATCACCTCCTGGGCGGCACAGCCTCCTGCAAGCGAAATAAGTCGTTTAATAAACCGAGTCGATTACCTGCAACATTCATTTACCTATAAAAGCGGACACAGCGTGGAGCTCAGCGCCGCCGTAGCGGCATATCTCGTGCAGAACATCATCGCTGATGGTCACATGCAAGCCCAGGTCGTTTAGCATTTTGCTGGTGATGCTCTTCAGACGCACAATGTCCTGTTCCACGGAGCACTCGCCCGGAATGCTGCCGCACTCGCTGAGGAAACGCTCATAGGCACGCAGTGCAAAATTATAGGCGGTCAACGTGCCCTGAAGCTCATTGTCCTCCACTGCAAAGGAATGGAATAAAGTAATAGAGTTATTATTGTATTTATATATAGCTAATAAAATATCCTACCCAACGGTAACAGTCGACAGTTTTTCTCGTATTCATCGGCAATGCGCGTGCCGCGCAGCACAGACAATCCTGCGGCCTCGCGACATAGCAGACGCACAGTGCGATCGTCTATGCTTTCCGCTGGCAGCGACAGCTGCTTCAGATAGTCTTGGCATTTGTGGTAGACTTGATCGGCGTCGTGCAGCGACTGTTGGTGGTAGATTTGCTGCAATGCTATGTACGAGTCTGTGTTGGCTGTCATGTCGGGCAGGACGCCTGGTAGCGGCAGATAACCCTTATTTTCCTCCACCACAAAATGTTTCAGTGCCTTGGCCATAATCCAAAAGACATCGTTCTGTTGCGAAAGCAAAATAATTCTTATTCGCTGTAAGCTATGCAGATTAGGTAGTTTACCTTTTTGTGTAACTGCTCACAGGCATCGTCCTCGAATATGGCCTTGAGAGTGCTTGGCACCATTCCAGCGCCAAATGCAGTGTTAACTGCCTTTATAGCCTCCTCATAGTTCTCCTCATCCTTCTTCATTTCTGCTCTGATTGCCTCGCGCAGCTGAGTCTTCTCCTTGTAGCTGCCAGGCGCCAAGCGCCCAGCTCCGTGCTCCTTCTGCCAAACTTTCAGATATTTGTACAGCACTAGCAGCCAGGGCACCTTACTCGTAATCTCTGTTGATTCCAAATGATCACGTAATGCTTGAAATGGCTGCTCCAGACGCAAATCAAACTGGCGATTATCTGGGTGAGTTTCTACAACGCAGTGCTCCTTAATTTGCAGCCGTATAGAGCCGAGCATGCCTAGTGAGCGACAATAGACAAACGGCACATTCGACTCCCATAAACGGCGTGCCAGCTGCAAGAGTGACTGTTCGTTGAGATTCGAGGCAATCACAAGGTCAAAACTGTCGAAGAAATTTGGACGATTTGCCAAGATGTAGTCGACACTCTCGTCCACATAATCGCCAATCACATCCGGATTGAGCTCCTGCAACAGCTGTTTGCAGGCAAACGCCTTCGATTTTCCCAGGTAGCTATTATCTAGAAAAAAGCTATTCTCCAGCTTATAAATACTACGAAAGATTACAAATTACCGTTGCCTTACTTGTTGCCCAAGTCCTCTTCCTTGACAGTGCTACCATCGGCCACAGTGAAGCCTCCAATGCCCGGCAAGACGAGTCCCTTGGCTGTCTCACAGCCGACAGCCGTCACGTTGACGACGCAGATTGTGGCCAACTCTAGTAGTGTCTGTCCGTGATCACCCCACAGTCTGTTGGTGGCATGTTACAATAATCACTCTGTATTGGCCTATAAACATATTTACCTGATTTGTCTATCATATTTTTTGCTTTTATCGGATAATTCAGGCGACTTTGGAGGTGCAGGCGAAGACATTTTTCAAGCCGGTAGCAAAATAATATATGTACAAGTGCTGTACAACGTAAAACACAGTAACTATCGATAACAACAAATGAATTAATCAGATAATCGCACGAGTTGGATTTAAAAACTTTTATTCAATCATACATTGTACATTTCACATCGTTAACATGGTATTTTGTTTTCAATTTAAAATTTATTACGTTTCAATTTTGTATCTTAATTAACTACATACAAGAAATCAGTCTTTACAAACAAATTGTATTAACTTATAGTTTTGTTTTTCGCATATCGGCAAAAATAATACCATGTTGTGAGCAAAACAATAAATGTTTCGGGGACGTAATTATTAATTTAATTTTCTATTGTAGAAAATCCTCTTACAGATTGTAGTTTTACCATAGCTTACTCGAGTCGATAAATTAATTGTATAATACCGCATCTCTATTTGATTTTATGGGCAATGATAGCAGCTCGCTTTCCAACACTAGCTCCAGTAGGGCACATATGTTTTACAATTACGCTTTGGTACATCATTCGCGTTGTAATTTCACAACGACTTGCGTTTGTTTGCTGGCTACATTTTTTAGCTGGTAAAAAGAAGCAGAAGAACTAAATACAAATTAATATTATCACCGAGAGAATGCCAGCCAGGAGAAGCACTACAAAACCGTCAACCAGCAACGGCAGTGCGTCAACGAGTCAACAGATGGAGGATCCCGCATACAAGTTGAAAAGAAAGAAGAATAACGAGGTAAATGTAAATAAAATGTGAAAAGAACATCAATGTTGCTAGCCTAGATGTGTCCGACCCCCAAAATAGCATCTCAGAATTTGTTACACTTTGTTTAATATATGTGATTTGAATATTCTAGGCAGTGCAGCGCACGCGTGAAAAAACAAAGAAATCCGCCGAGGAACGCAAAGAGCGCATTGATAAATTAAGAAATGACAATATAAGGCTGGTGGAACGGATCGAGTCCGAAAAGAAACACATTAATATGCTGCGGGACATGATCATGCAAGGCAAAAAGAACGCACAGCAGGATCGGTTAATCGACGAGATTTTAAAATCATCTGAGGACGACGACGACGAAGACATCACCCAATCAAAATGACGAATGAACAATTAATCTTAATTTACTTAATATTATTTACATATTTTTAAGCAATTCCCATTTACTAACCGTCATAGACGTCGAGCTTTTCCATGTGCAGTGAGAAAACCTCATCCATTTTTCGTTGTTCAATGTAATAAACCAACGTAAAAAATTAAGCAAAGTTCTTTTACTCTTTTTTTTTTTTTTTTGCTGCCTGCGCCAATATCCCGTTACAGCTGGCTGTTCAGTCTTTTGCTCTATGTTGTTTCTGCTTTGGTCACTTCCGCCTTCTCACTGTTGGGCATTGATTTATTGCACTTTTTACATGCGAGAGTGTGTAAGTGTTGGTATACGTTATATTAGCTCTGCACGATTTCCCGATGTTTTTTATGTATATTTTATTGAATATTTCGAATTTCATAACTTTAAAGTGGAACTGTAAAATTTAATTAACATCCCCCGGCTAGATTTGACAGCAATTAATACATACATGGAACGTCACATGCTAAACTTGCAATGCCAAATACACAGCCAGCTCTGGATTTCAATTAAATAACAAGTTTAATTGACGATGACTGTGCGAGTAGAGAAAATTCTGTGCTTTTGTAATCGCACGGCTGGCCATGTCATTTACTTTTTTGCTTATTATTCCATTTATATTTCACGTAACTTGTTTTTGTTGGTTTGTTGTTGCTCCATGGCCTGCTTACAGAATCGCTTGGCAGCCAGCTGTTACTTAACAGTTGACTTAACAGTATTCAACATGATTGTATTTCCAACCTGTATCTAACATTAAAATACTATAGAAACACTGTTTAGAGTTGCTTTGAAATAATGTTCGATTAATTATAATTCGTGCGCCGTCACAATTTCAAAACATTCGGAATTTAGTATTTATTTGTTTATTTCATTTTAGATTATGTCACCAAATTTGTCACAGTAATAATGCTGCTACCGTTGAATGATTTTGTTTCAAACCATCAGTCAAACTCAAATATACATCTGCTGAAGCGCCAAATTGCAGAGAATGGAACAAAAACACAAACCCAGCTCTTTCAAGTCTTCCGATTCCGGATTGATAACACAACAAATGCCAACGATGTCCAAGTCCAGTAAAGCAGTAACTAAGACTACTAGCGACAACCCAGTAAAGGAGCCCATTAAGGATGGCGCTGTGCTCCAATCGATTCATAAATCAAAGGGTTTTCGCGGCTTTTTCAAACTGCCATTTGGATCAGGCAACAAGTCAAAATGTCAATCAAGTAAAAAACAGACTGACCAAGTCAATACTCCAATGGATGACGACGCCATACGGCGACTAATTAGTCTATATTCAAAATACGAAAATCTGTACAATTGTAACAACGTGCAATATGGCAATAAGCAGATCGAGACTATATACTACTCGGACATGGCGCGTTCCTTTACCAACAAGACGGGCCCACAGATTCAAGCAACGTTAATGGAACTGCGTGCGACGTTTGAACGTGAATACGCCCTGATTGAGAATGCGCGTCTCAGCTATGGTGAAATTCGGATGCCCACAATTAAGTACTACAATGAGTTTCTATTTCTAGTGCCTTTCATCACCATAGACAGGGAGACGGGGCAGGGATCCGAGGGGGAACAGATGGACATGGATACATCCTCATTTAGCGGTCATAGCAGCAACGACCTCAACACAATCTCAGGCGCTAAAGATCTGGTGCCGTACAGCATCGATAGTATTCGAAATAGATGCGCTTCAAATATGCCAGGCACCCAATTGGTGGGCATGAGATCAGGAAACAAAGAGAAAGGCCCATTCGCTAATAATATAGATAAATTTACCAAATCGAGAAAAACGCCGCTAGAAGCAAAGTCGAAGAGCGAAGAGAACGATATGATATCAACGTCACAGAGAAAAGACAAATCGATGGAATATACGGAATCCCAAAGGAAATATAAAACGGATAACGAATCGCAATCACTAAGTTTTGATAAATCCAAAATTGATGCGGTGTCTTTGAATTCAGATAAAGCCAAAAATGATATGCAATCCCTAGAGGCAGACAACAAGGCACAGGATAATGCGGGGGTAGATAAAACGGATTCGAAATCGCAACCGAAAATTGAGAAACAAGATTCTGCGGATAAGCAGAAAGTAACTGTTCAAATCCAAACATCTGAGTCGGAGCTACGAAGAAATGACAACGAGAACCAGCAACGCAGCATTCTCTGCAATAGAAATCTGCCATCCAAATGCATTGCCATCCTGAAAACTCCCTGCCAGTGTAAAGCACTTCCCCAAGCAGCAACAAATTTGAATAGGCAAAGTGTGACTCTTGGACGGCAAGGCACAAGTGCAGCACGCTGCAGTCAGGATTCGCGTGGTGGACCGGCTAGGAATAATGGACATCAGCTGGAAATGCTGTGCGAAATGATAAAAGCGGAACTCAGCTATGCTCCGGACTGCATTTACTTCGATGCCAAGTGGCGGATTATTGAGATCCTGCGCGAGGTGAACAAACGTCAAATGATCTACAAAAAGGGAGACCCAAGTGTAAGCCGTAAAAATGAAATCGACGCTTATTATAAAATTCATAGCAAGGCTCAAACTTCCCAAAACATGCGCAACTCGAGCAACAGCTGTCCGTACTGTGCGAATGGAGTCAATCACTGAAATCGCAACTCAAACAGTCTTATCAGTTGCTGGCCATGACCGACTTTCATTAGATAAGCGAGAGTTCCGCTTTTTTGCTCGCAGTTTTCCAGCAGCTGTAAAGCAAGATGGAAGCATTTGTAAGCAGCTCAAAGTTGCTCAAGCATTGGCCAAGCATTCTATTGGGCTTCCTCATCGCGTTGGCCATTAAATACATTAAAGTCTATCGAAGGCGAAGGTTGGAAAAGTTAGAAGGAGAAGAGAATGTTGCAGGTAGTAAATTTACTAAATATCTTAACTAAATCAATCTAATGTTCTCTCTTCTAGTGGAATTCACTGCGACAGATGGCGACATCCAGCCTGCTTTGGAGGAGAAGCCACATGTGCCATATGTGCCTGGCCAGAGTCTTAATCCGAATGGTGCCAGGCGTTTCTATGAACTAATGAATGATCGCCGCAGTGTACGCGCATTTAAACCCAATTGTAAGCCATCAACAGATGTGTTAAAATATTGCATACATGCGGCTGGCACGGCGCCCAGCGGGGCACACACCGAACCCTGGACATTTTGCGTGGTCGAAGAGGTGGCAGTGAAGCAGGCTGTGCGGGAGATTGTCGAGCATGAGGAGCAAATTAACTATAGCACACGAATGCATGCACAGTGGGTGACGGATCTGCGACCTTTGCAAACCAGCGCAATCAAGCCATATCTTACGGATGCACCGTATTTGATTCTAATATTTAAGCAAACGCATGGGACAACAGTGGATGGACGCAAGAAGCTGCATTACTACAATGAGATATCAACGTCCATTGCCACTGGCATACTATTATGTGCTCTCCAGGCAGCTGGACTCTGCTCGCTGGTCACCACGCCCCTTAATTGTGGTCCGGCTCTGAGGCGTTTACTTAATCGGCCAAACAACGAAAAATTATTAATTCTGCTTGCTGTAGGTTATGCCACGGACGAATGTACTGTGCCAGATTTGGAACGGAAAGGAATAGAAGACATCATGGTTAAATATTAATAATTGTTTGCCAATAAATAATTTAAAAATTACAGTAATCTGATTAAAAAATATTTCAGTACGTTGTTTATTTTCATAGCAACAGTAACTCATTGCCATTTCAAGCGGATTGTAGATAAATGTTGCAGTGGTAAGTGTTATTTCTCAGCTGATTTATCATTTATTGTGAATGGCTACCGATAGCCGCAAACTATCGTTATGAGTTTATTAATCATTTAAATTTGGTCAACATTGAGCCAGAAAAAATTAAATATATCTTTAGTTCTGATAGAAAAGTAATTTTATTTCTTATTCATATAGCCCAGGAAATAATTAATAATTTTATCGTAGCCAATTGGTGAATTGGTTGCTATCGATATGGAGGAAGCGTAGACGCATATCGATTACAGCGCATACCATTTCATTTTATAAATAACTTCAATGTGTTCGGTCGCGCTGTCGGGAAATTATCGAAATTACCAAAGATCCCAATGAGTTAATAAGTAAATATAACAATTTACTTTTAGTCATATACAGTTGTAGCCGTTTGTGAAAAATGCGGGATAAAATTGAGTTGATAAATTACAATAAACGTGTGCTTTATTGTCGATGCAACAGCAAATAAGTGGCAAAGAATGAGAGCGCAAAGCAGATGGCAAAGAGCGTCGCGCCGCATTGGTGTTGGTTTTGTGTGCGTGTGTGTATGTGAAGTAGAAAGCGGCGGTAAAAACTTGTAAAAATCCACACGTATTATACATAAATGTGTATGCAAATATATAAATAAATTAATTTCATTCTTAACTCCACTAAAAACGATTTCATCCTCAAAAAGATTTGTAATAAGCCAGTCCTATTGCACAGTGGAATCTGCAAGTCAAAACAAAACAACCGTGAAACGTAGCCGAAAACGCCTGCGTGAGCTTGTATGTGCGAGTGTGTGTGTACGAGTGTAATAAGAAAGACCCACAGCAAAAAGGCAAAAGAAAAATAGTGCATACGAAGAGCAGGCGCAAAACGCAATTGATGAAATTTGTGATTATCAGAAATTTGTATTAACAAATGGTTGAATAATATATAAGCTAGAACTTTCAAACTTCTAAATAACAAATATATAAAACGGCAACGTATACATATTTGAAAACTCTAAAAATATAACTATTGGCATCTAAATTCTCTAAGCAAGCTTAGTTGATGTTGCCGACATATTTGCGCCTTTTGTTACTGTGAGGTGAGTTGTAATTCTTTATAAAGAGTTTTTTAGTAGAAGCTTGTGTTCAAACTGTACTAGAGATGCGCGCGTGACAAATATAAATAAATTTAAGTCAATATAATCAAATTATTTAAATCAAATTTAGTTATTTTACAGAAATTTGTGAATCTCCATTTTGTATTGCATTAAAATCTAGTGAACTTAGTTGTTTTACTTACACAATACAAAACAATTACACACGATTCACAAAAAAAAGTAAAATTTCTGTTCGTGCTTCAAATTTGAGCTGACACGCGCCCATCTCTAGTTCAAACTGTACCATATTGTTGACTGACTGGCTCGCAAGAGGAAATGAGAGAGAGAGAGAGAGGGTGATAGACTGAGCGTAATATTCGCTTGCACTCAGCAGTTCCCTCTTTTTCGCTTCTTCAGCAACTTGATAATCAGCTGCTACTGGTACAAATCACATTGAACACTTATTACAAATAGCAGCCCTTCACTCAAAATGAGTCGCCTACAAAAACAACAACACGCTCAACATCAAGAACGCAACCAGTGCGAAATCGTGAGTAGCAGCACAAGCGGCGCCAAGAACAACAGGCGTAAACTCGAGGATATTCAAATGGTACGGCCAGCGCAGCTCATCAACGGGCACACAATATCGTCAAATGGAAATAGTACGACGACAAATAAACGACGACGTCAAAGCGACAATGAGCCTTTGCAACAGTTGACAAATGGAACCAGTAGCAAAAATGTTAAACTGAAGCATTCACACAATGCCATGGAGACAACGAGCAGCAGCTCGGGGTCCTCCACTGGGCAACGGCACAACAACAATGGCAGAGCTGTTAATCATAATAACAATAATAATAATAACAACAGCAAGAAACAGAATAACAATGTAAGCAACACGAATGGAAAGCAGTACAAGACATACAGCAGCAACAACAATAAGAAAAAGAAGCAGACCGTAAATACTAATACAACAAACACACCAATGGAATACAGTTACCGTAATAACATATCCACCATACCTACACCGCCGTCGCCAGCCTCACCGGCCTCGCCGCCGCCCCAAAACACAGTTTCGGACATTGTATGTATTTCGGATGCGGAGAGCGATGAGAATGATTGCACCGAATACTACGACCACGAAACGGAGGAGGATAGCGACCTGGAAATCGATGAATCGCCCACCACTAGCAGCAGCAAGCAATCCAATAACAACAGAGCGGCAGCGGCGGCAGCAGCAGCCGCCACACCACCTTCAACATATACAATGCCATCGAGTAACAGCACGCCATTGGATCTGGAAAATGAGGCGCATCAACGGGACTTGGAGATCGTAACCGACCTGCGTTCTTATGGTGAGTAAATACTTTTCTGTCTAGACATGTGGGAGTGGGGGTTGGTACACTGGGCTGGTCAATGCGACCTCGTCTTCTCTCAATCCTTTTAAACTGGGGCACATGTATTCAACCTTGACACAGTTGCCTACAAATATATACGGACAGCATGAATGGTTTTATTTGGGTGTTTGTTGCGTTCACCCATTGCAATTCACCCCAAAACTAAATTCACCTGAACTCACCACACTACGAGCAACATTCGACGCTCAGTTGTGACGTTGGCTGTTTGCATATGTATGTATATATGTAGGCTTCTCTGTATGCATGTAAGGAATTGATTTACTTGAACTTGACAATGCAAATATTCCAATAACAACTGCATATGCATGCATGTATGGATACACACATATTTATGTAAAACGTGTTAACCTTTTTGTCTAATTGGCAGTTGTTATTTATCTTTGGCACTTGTTAAATTGAAGAGAATTTTTCTCTCTTTCAGTGCTCTGTTAAAAGTCAATTTTGTCGTGCCCACATCAGTCGACGACAGATCGTGAGCCAGATCTCTCACTGTAGAGCCCAAGTGTTCTCTTCATAACGGTTGTTGAGCGTGCGTGTGTGTGTGCATAAAAATGGCATGAAGTAGAAGACTGCTGTATGTAGGCTTACTACTGTGTACAGCACCGCGCCCATCACAGAAAAATAGCTCGTTTACATGAATCTATCAGATAAGCATGTTAATAACATGAATCTACTCTTAATGCACACTTAAATCGTTTTAATGAGCTTGCAGCTGTTTATCATATATTTTTAAATATTTGATTTTCACATTTTTCGCGTACATTAAACTTTAGCTAGTCAAAAATAAAGAGAAAAAACAAAGCAACAAAAACCGCATTGAGGCTAAACACTTTAAAAGCCTGCCATGAAAATACATGCAAATGCATGTACGTATGCATGTGTATGTGTGTATGTACACAGATACATACTCAAGGCCAAAAAACGCTTGTTGAATGTTTTGCGGTTTAAAAATAAAGTGTATTAATAAAAAAATATTAAATTTACTGATGGAAATCATGAGCTTTGCTAAGTATGCAATTTGTGATAGTATTTGTTGTCAATTATATAATAATTATATAGGTTTTAATATTGTTGTTGTCAGAACAGACTAATAGATTGAAAATATATAATATTTTTTAAAAATAAAGAAAATAGTTTTTACTTAGATATCTAGTCAGCACCTACTGTAGCTTGTTGGATCAATAATTTCGCTAGCTATTCAAAAACATTTTTCTTGAAGTGTTTTTAATAGGCTCCGTCAGCCACCTGCACAAAGAAGTTCAGTTCGTTGCACCCAGCTGCCAAAATAAAAAAAATAAATAAATGGAAATATGTATGTTACTTTTGAAGACTTATTAGAATCATGAATTTGCAAATAAACTTTTATTAAATATGTATATAAAAATTATATGTAACTGGTTTATTACAAATTAGCAAGGTAGATTCATTAACCTTTTGAGCGTATGTCAATGTACTGAGAATATTTCACAAATTTCGTGGGAAGTAAAAAAACGAATGCACAAAAGTAAATCGTTTATTTTTCAAGTTACTTTTATCACTTTATAAGTATTTTTAATATTTTCTTTTGAAATGACTAATACTAACAACGAAATTGGCACGCATAGTCAAACATACACAGCGCAAAGAAAGGCCACAGGTTCAAGGACAAATGTCCAGCAATGGCATTCAACTCGCTCTGTATCTATCAATTGTTGGCGGTCACCTCTCTCCTCTCTCTCTCTCTGCTCTGCTCTTTGACAAATGCTGTGTTCATTTGGCAAACATTCACTGTGCAAGAGAGAGAGGGAGAGTGAGTGGTAAAGTTAAAGACTTTGGTCGTAAATACAAATTAGTCACTCGGGAAATTTGATGAAATATATACACACATACATATATACATTTACATACACATGTATGTACGCTGAGTTTTGTTTGCACTCAATTTTATTTTTTAAATATTCCTTGCTCAGTGTCTGAGCGCATCAGTGTAACTGTAAATTGTCAAAAAGCGAGACAGGGCCAATGAACCGTTTGCCCATAGGCAGTGAGAGGTTGAGCATGGAGAGCGACAGAGAGAGTTGGTTAGCAGAGTGCCTTTGATTGGTTGCTGTAAATTCTTTTGCTCTCATTGTGCACACACATTTAACGTTCTCAGTGGGTCAGCCACCTGCTGCAACGACGCCCGACGGTCTTTGTTGTTGTCCTTATGACATTTTCATTCGACTACAATCGTCTATATGCATTGGTGTGTGTATATGTATATGTATGTATAGTGATAACAGTGTAGACAAGTAATATTTTGCTATACTTGAATTAAGTTGCATTCTCAAGTGTCGCAGTCGCACGTGCTGTTCAGCTACTTAATTGAGATAATGCTAATCACATGCCTCAGCTACATGGTGCACAATTAGGTAGTTTCATATATGAATGTGAATATTTGTGTGTAGTTATTATCGTTTATCCATTAATGTATGCTCGTTTATTCTTGTTTTGTATTATCCTATTCTTAGTTACCATTTCGTATGCGCTAATCAATCTGCATTTCCATTTATCTTTTACAGTTAAACTGTATAGCGATGAGCGCGTGAGCTTAAACGACTTTAAAATCATTCGCGTGCTTGGCACGGGCGGTAAGCATAAAATAACCTATTGAAATGACAGCAAATATCTTGAATTTCTCTTTAATTTCCCTTTAGCATATGGACGGGTTTTCTTGGTGCGTAAGCTCACCAAGCACGATGCAGGCAAACTATATGCGATGAAGGTACTCAATAAGATAACCGTGGTGCAAAAGCGCAAAACGGCTGAGCATACAAAAACCGAGCGTGTGGTAAGTAAAGCATGTAGAAAAGAGAAATTAAAAGCCAAAAGCACCATAAAAACAATGAAAGCCCTTGCGAAGATGCGAAACGTGTCCAAATCAAAGTTTTTTTCGGCATGATCCGCGCAGCTAATTGAAATAAAAAACCTCCAGTTGTTGCACGTACACAAAATTGAGGTAGAGAGAAGAGAACAAAAAAATCAGTGGCCGCAGCCAAGAACCAAGTGAGAATCCAAACGTGCTTGCCACACAGAAACACATACTCAAGCTTGCTCAGCGCTCACTCAACTTGTTGCACCGGCAAAAAGCTAACGGATTACCGAAGATAGTGTAGTTGACCGAGAGAGCTAAAAGAAGAGAGCAGGCTGATCCGCTACGTATGTATGCATGCACAGTATGTATGTATGTGTGTGTGCAATCCACAACCGGTTAGCGGCATTGAAAATAGAAAAGATAACAATGTTGGTTAAATAACTGCAAACAGGTGTAGGTGGGTAGAGAATGAGAGACAGAGAGAGAGAAAGAGAGAGTATAAACTAGCCAACAAGGGAAATGCTTTTTGCTAACAATTTACAAATTGTGCAATGCTTTTGCTTGTTGCCTTAGTCAGCTATACGCACAGATACGCACACGCACACACTTACATACACTCGCACGCACACGCACACGCACTTAACGTACTTGTTTTTCAAGGTACACAAATAACAACAACGCGGCGTATGACGCTTGTGCTACTAACCCAGATCGCATAGTTATACTGTAGGTGTGGGAGGGTAAATGAGCAAGAGTACGGCTATTTACCGGCTGTAGTATATAAATTTCCTGCTTGAGCTCTCCGCCCTGTGTTATGTGTTGCCTCGGCGGCGGCTGCTGCTGCTGCTGCTATTGTTGTTGTTAGTGCCAAAAAAGGAAAGGAATAAAATCGTGAAATGTGAAAGTTGTATATGCAACAAGACGCTTGCCTGACAATTGTCTATGAGAGCAAAAAAAAAAGAGAAAGATTAAATAAATGATTTCAATACGAAATTAAATTGTACCAAAAATATATTTTCACTTTTCATGCAGGCACAAAAAGTAGGCCTATTTTCATGTGTGTGTAGAGATGCCATGGGGCATTTGCGGTCTGTTTGGGATATTTATGTTGGGGAAATTCCCAACCAGCTGTTGTGTACAGTTAGCGCCTCAGTCGCACAGCCTAGCAACATCAAAAATGGGAAATGCCGAGCGCCGCACGAAATTAATAAATAAACAAAAGCACAGAAAACAGTAAGCGTAAAGATAAGGCAAATAAGCTGCAAAGCAAACTGAAAATCTAATCGATATGCCATGGCGTGCATATTGTTATCGATTTGCATTAGTTCCTTTTCATTTTAATATCCTAACTGTAATAATTATTTGAAATAAAAATCTCTTTAATCCTTTCAGGTTCTCGAGGCAGTGCAGCGCAGTCCATTTCTGGTTGGCTTGCACTATGCTTTCCAGTCATCATCAAAACTCTATCTAGTGCTTGGTAAGATTGAAATGCTCTAAAATATATCCCAGTATATATATTAACTTGATCTTTAAATTTCTAGACTTTGCTAATGGCGGTGAACTGTTTACCCATCTCTACCATGCGGAGCACTTTGAGGAGTCCCGCGTGCGGGTTTACATCGCTGAGGTGGTACTGGCGCTGGAGCAGCTGCATCAGCTGGGCATTATATACCGGGACATCAAGCTGGAGAACATTCTTTTGGATGGCGACGGCCACATTGTGTTATCCGATTTCGGCCTGTCCAAAATACTCACGGCCGAAAATGAATATCGTGCGCACAGCTTCTGTGGCACACTGGAATATATGGCGCCGGAGATAATACGGACAGGACCGCCGGGTCATGACAGTGCAGTCGATTGGTGGTCGGTGGGTGTCCTGACTTTTGAGCTGCTGACCGGCGCCTCACCATTTGCCACCTCCGATGGCCAGAGTCAACAGTCGGAGATCTCACGTCGCATACAAAAGGAGCAGCCATTGATACCTTCAACGTTCAGTGCTAATGCTCGAGATTTCGTGCTGAAGATGCTGGAGAAGAATCCGAAACGACGATTGGGCGGTAATCATCGGGATGCCAGCGAGATAAAGGAGCATCCATTCTTCACTGGCATTAATTGGCAGGAACTGCGCGGCAAGCGCCGCAAAGCGCCCTACAAGCCAACGCTCAACGCCGAGGATGACGTGCAAAACTTTAGCAACGAGTTCACCGACCAGTTGCCCGAGGATCCCGAATGCGATTCACCACCCTCGCGCATACGTCTGTTTCGTGGCTACACCTATGTCGCGCCCGAGCATTTGGAGGAAATTCGTCGCGACAATCTCTGCCAGATTGAGTACTGCAATCCGGATTTACAGGTAAATATGCTCAGTGACATTATCAAATCAATCTAAATCTGAATTCCCTTGCAGAATATACCTTCACGACCCGATGATCTGGAGCTGGGCACACGCACGGTGAAAGGTGCCTATGGCACCTGCTACTTTGTGGTTGATGCTTCGGATATTGTGTTTTTGGCAAAGGTCATACCGCTGTCCAAGTTTCGTGCGTCAGAAGTGGATGCACTCACATCGTGTGCCTTGGACACGCATTGCCACCGCAACATTGTCAACTATCACGGCACGTTCCGTGACAAATGCGAGGTCTGGATAATTCAGGAGTATTTGTGCGGCGAGGAGCTGGCCAACCATCTGCAGACCCGAACACTTGATGAGCCGACCTGCCGCAAGATCTTTCTGCAGCTGGTGGAAGGTGTTCAGCATGTGCACTCCAAGCATTTCATACACGGCGATCTCAAGCCAGAGAACATTATGTTCGTGAGTCGGGACAGCCTGGATGTCAAGTTGGTGGACTTTGGCAATGCCTGGTAAGATCAATACGCCCACTATGACTCGATCGATCTTTACTTTTTCATCTCTTTACAGCTACAACAGTCGATTCCAGAGCTGGCGCGATAAGCCACGCTATACGCTGGACTATGCGCCGCCGGAGCTGTTAACGGATGCGAATGTTGTGACCTATTCGCCAGCTGTGGATATTTATGGGCTTGGCGCTACGCTCTACACGATGCTTGTGGGTCATGCGCCTTATCGCCAGTACGTGGGTGATTGTGATCACAGTCCTGAGGTGCATCACAAGTTGCGCAAGCTCATCCAGCGGGAATCGTTCAATAAGCGCTCAAAGCGCTGGCAATGCGCCAGTACGGAGTTCAAAGAGTTGGTCACCTGGTGCTTGCAAAGGGATCCTGCTGATCGACCCCAGATAGGCGACATACTAAACAGTGATTGGCTTCAAGAGAGTAATGATGCTGACATAGACATAGTACCACAGCCAGAACAGCTTTTGGTCGACTTGAGTGAAGACACCATGGAGCAGCCAATTGAACTGTCGATCACGAAGGAAAACAAAGATCATTTGGTGCTGGCAATTCAAAAGAAGCTAGCCGCCCAAATGAGTGGAAGTGCGGGCAGTGGTAATCCGCCCGGCGGGCTGACAGCTGTAGAGCCAACAACTAACGAGGATGTTACGCAGTGCGTGAATGAGCCTGACTTTGATGCGGTAACCGATTTTCATGGTTTCGATGAGCTTGCGCAGACCTTGCGACTTCCCTCTGAGTATTACACTGAGCTGCCGCTCGCACATTCACACGATAGCAATGTTACTAATCATCCAGAGCCCTTAGCTACAATGTTGCCACCTGCTGCACTACCGATTCACGCGCCACCGCCCAAGGTCCTGGATACGGAGACCAATAATCGTCCACGCACGCGCCAACAGCAGCGTACCGAGCTTCGGCAAACAGCTGGCACGCCGCCGACGGAAGAAGACTCAAAGGCTGAATTGTATCTGCTGATGCAGCACTTATCGCCATTGGTGGATACACCGCCAGCGGTGAAGTCACCTGCATTGCCCGCGAGCAATCGCCAGTCGCCACGTCCCCTAAGTGATCTTTGTGGCTTTGGCAAGACGAAGTGCACTTGGCGCAAATCGCGTGCCAGCTGGCGTCACTTCTGTCTGCTGTTGAATGGTGTGCAGCAGGTTCTAAAGCATCGGTTCAAAAAGGAACGGCGTGTCTACTGTGCGCTCAGCATTAAGACGGAGTGCCCGGATGAGGCGTATGAGAAGCCATTAATATTCCCGCGTCCACGGCCGCCAGCGCTGCGCAGAGTAAAGCGACCGCCGAAGGTGCCGCGTCCACCTACGCGTGTGCAGCCGGAGAGAGCGCGTGCGCTACGCCAACGATATGTCTTTGAATGACATACGCCGGAAATGAAAGTTGATCCGGTGACAGTGGCTGCGCCTGTCATCGAAGAGGATGAGCAGCGGCTGCTGCTAGCGATGCTCTCGCCGACCTATGGACGGCGGACGAAATGGCAAAGGCCACGCTATCAGCAGCGGAGCTGACGGCAGATATTGACTAGAACTAGGACAAGAAGAACGCAGGACTGCGGACGATTGAGACGGCGCAACCTGATGGCAACAATTTAATAAAAGCGAAAGTGCAGAACACACACAGATACATGCGTAGTTGTATAGATGAGGTTGAATGTGGGTCGAACGGTTGGATCATGGAGCAGCACCAAAGATCCTGTCAATAGAGATTTAAAAGTTGTTATTGTGAAAATCTTAAGTATAAGTTGAATACGACTTCGATTCATAACTGGAATAACTAACTCCGCACACACACATACACAGACACACACACACAACATTTTTAATTGCATTGTTGGCTTAGTTAATTGTTTTTTTTTAGTGTATTATTGTACAGAGTCATTAGGAAAGAAACAAATTTGCAAGGTCTTTAAGAGAATGGTAACTGTATATTTTGAATTTTTTGGCATCAAATTTCGAAAATTATATAAGAGCAAAGATAGTGAATTAAGCTAAATACCGAGAGAAGTAAAAGCATACATATTAATAGTCGTATACATACATACAACACACAAACAAACATATAAATAAATATATATATATATATGATTTAAGTTGTGCTCTATGTTAAGTTTATAAATAATTGTTAAACGAATGCAGTCGCGACCAGAAGGCAGAAGAACAACTAAAACATAAACTAAAAACAAATGAATTGTTTTTGAAAATTGAACACATATTCATATTTTGAATAAAAATATGTAAAAATAATTTCCATTTGCCAAGTGTGAAATATATATTTCTATATAATTTAGTAATGTCAAATCTCCTATATTATGATTGACTCTCCAAGCATTGCTATAAAATAATATTAATTTTACTTTAACTATTGTTAAATTATGTTTTCATTGATTTGTTTTACTGCATTTTGTTTTGTTAGCCAAAAGAAAAGAAATTGAAATTTCCCCAACATAAAAAAAAATAACAAAAATCCCAATATAAAAATCTTAAGAGCGTTTATCAATTGTATGAATTCAAATGAAATAAATTTTAAATGCAAAAATTAAAAAAAAAATTAATTTATATATTATTTTATTTGATTTTATTTGTTTTTTATTTTACTTCAACTCTGACAAGAAGAAAAACTAACACATATCTACATTCATGTTTTTTCTACATTCTATATATTCTATAAACTTTTTGTGAATGCGTTTGACAAAGAGCTCATGAACCCGAAATAGTTTAGTGTAAAGCGAATAACATTTAATAACATATTAAAGTTGCCTTTAAACAAGTTGCCTTAGAAAACAAACAACAAAAACACTAATGATAAATGTTAAACCAAAAAAAAGAAATATATATAAACACATATGAATTACCACTAAGAGGAAGCCAAAACACAAAATGCTGGCGTTTCGAATCAGTTGAAAGCCCAGCATTATGATTATAATAATTATTATAATTATAATAAAGGAGAATTTTTACAACCCAAGCAATAGTTTCTAAGGTTCCAATAGTATATACATACATCTATATAAATATATAACATATTTTAAGCAAGAAGCGAGGGGACGACAATTAGTTTGCAGTTAAGATAAACAATCAAATCGCAAATATCTTATTTTAGCATATTGTGTAGATTATCTATAAGAATTACACACAAATATAGCGCTCGATAGATCGATCGTCGATTGTCGATTTTAGCTGTAAAAATGGAGAAAGAAACATATAAACCACAATTTAACTTGATAGCGTTTAAGTCACCAAAGTTTGTATATAAAGTTAAAATAAAATAATTCAAATACAAATTAAAAAAGTTAAATCGGCGTTTGTAGCAGATACCGAGTAATCGATAAGGCTTAGAGTTTGTAAGGTGATCCTTGTGATCTACAGTGAACTAGTTCGTTCGGTTGCACATAACATAAAAGTTCTTGCAATCTCTGTAAAGAATAGTCATTTTCAGTAGTTATCGAGCAATCGATAGGACTTACGGGCTGTGACCAACAATGAACTAGTTCGTTTGACTGAACAGCAGATAACATACATCACAAGTTCAAAAACACATCATTATGTGATTAATCTATCGATACCAAATTTATATGTTTTGAAAGAAAAAGAATTCATCTATGAAAAGAGTTAGGCATAAATCATTTAATTGCTTATATACACAATTCATAACACAATTAGTTATCTATATGTGAAACCAGTCGCATTTGTCGCTTTTCAATTCTTAGCTAATTCTAACGTTTTCGCTTATTGCCCACTTTAGGCTTTCCTCCTCCTTTCTTGCCTTTGCCTCCGCCAAACTTTTTGCTTGTATAATTCTTGCTATTGGATCTTCTCTTCTCTTCCCATTTCAGCTGTTTATCAGACGATTTGTCCTTGTTAAAGACTGCATTGCTAGTGCCCTGTCCCTTGGTCTTGCCAGTTTCCTCGAGCAGCGCCGAGAAGTCATCCGCAGCAGCAAAGAGCGAGCTCATATCTAGAATGGGATTGATTATATATATAAACATATGGAATATAGAAATTCTAAATCAATCATACCGTTGCTGTGTTTCAGTTTCTGTGCAAAGTTGCGTTCATTCAAGGCGCCTTCTTTGCGTGATTTCTTCTTCTTGGGCGAATCCTCCTCATCATCATCATCATCATCATCTAGCTCGTCGGGACTCTCAGGATCCTCGCTACCATCACTATCGTCACCCATATCCATCAAACCTTCATCATCATCGTCGTCGTCTTCCTCATTGTCATCCATTGGCTCCAAATCGATGGAGCCCGTCTCATCATCTGACTGATCATCTGCCCCTGCGTCTGACAGCTCATCCTCATCTTCAGCATCATCATCCCATTCATCCATATCATCATCTTCTGTTTGCTTCTTCTTCTTCTTGTCCTTCTTTTTGGACTTGTCTGCGTGCAGCTCACCGCCCAGTTCCTGCAGATAATTCAGCTCCTCCTCATCCTGCTCCCCGGCTTCGCCCTGCTTCAGTTTCTTGCCAAAGAAATCATCCAAATAGGATTCAAATTCATCATCATCCACTTCACCCTCTTTCAGATCATCATCAGCCGCTTCTGTTGCTTCTTCCTCTACTTTTGGCTGTTTCTTCGTCTGCTCCATGAGCTCCGCCTGTTTGCGTTTGTGCTCCAGATAATTGAATATGAACATCTCGTCCTCTGTGCAGTTTGTCTTGGTCAGCGACTTGACCGGCTTGCCACGTGCGCCAAAGGATGTGTATCGCTTGTGTGCTGCGGCGGCGCCATCGACTGCCTGCTGATGATCCAGCTTCTTGGGATTCTTGAAAGCAAAGCGCTCCAGGAAGTGCGGCAAACCAAAGTCGCGCAACGGATCGCCATAGTAATCAATACGTTTCTCTAAAGGAGAGCGAGATGAAATAGTGTCCAGTTGCAACTTAATCTTTCCACTTACCTAGCAGTATATTCTCGGCAAACACCTGCACCGTGGGATGATAATGTTGCCGCAGCAGCAGCAGCTCATTCCTCAAGGCGTAGCCCGCGCCTGCAAATGCCGGCACACGATGATACGGATCGTATTTGCAGGCATCAATGTCGCGCACCTTCGACTCGGTGCCAGCAAGATTTAGGTGATGCCAGGAGCTAGCCACAGGTTCCTTTTCCTTCTTTACACCTTCCTCAGCTCCCTCCTCATCCGCATCCTTGTACACCTCCTCGCCATCGCTGCCAAACTTGTCCAAATCCTCAGCTGTAGCCGCCGGCAACAGCTGCTTGGCATTTGCCGCCATCTCCGTATCTCCAATGCCGCCTACCAGCTCGCGACGCATGCGCAGCAGCTTGTGTAGCACAATCAGGCAGCCAGCTGACATGTTGGGCGGCGCATAGAGCGCCAGCTGGAGCAGGCGCTTGACAAACGCCTGAGCTCTGGCCACATGATTATCAATGTGGATGGCGCGATGCGCAATGTGGAGCAGCTGAGCTGCCGTCTTGCTGCCAATGTTGATCAGGTTCAGATCCATGAGCTTGATGTAGAGCGCATTGTAGAAACGATCCGATTTCTCGGTCTTTACTGTCACTAGCTGCAGTAGCAGTCCCAAGGTTTGCACAGAGATGCGTATGTCGGCCAAGTGCACCAGGCGATAGATGGTATCCTGCATCTCCTTGGTCAGCAGCTCGGTGCTGCCCTTGGCCGGCTGGGCCTCGGTAATGGCCTTCTGCAGGCAACGGAGGATCGCCTGCATTGTGCGATTGTTGACGGCGCCCTTCTGCACGAGCACCTTGAACAGAGCAAAACATATGTTGACCAGCTTGGTGCACACCTCCGGTCGTCCAGAGGGCGCAATGCTGGCGAGGAAGCACAAGGCAAAGTGCTGGGCACGCTCAGCAATGTTGTTGCGGAAGAGCAGCTTCTCGGCCTCGGCGACAATGACGCCGCACATGTTGGGATGACGTTGGGCCACCTCAGTGAGATGATGCAGCGCCTTGGAGGCGATTTTGGCAATGGGATCACCTAGCTTGTTGATGAGCATGGTGAGTATCATTTGCTCCTTCTCCGGGGCATAGGCAAGCAGCTTTGAGGCAGCCACAATGGCAGCAGTCTTGTTGTGTTCCTGGCCCGTTTGCAAGCTTTGCATTAGATTCTTCAAGTACTCATGATACTGATCCTTCAACTCGTTCTCA
Organism: Drosophila peninsularis; assembly: GCA_035047485.1. Taxonomy (NCBI): domain Eukaryota; kingdom Metazoa; phylum Arthropoda; class Insecta; order Diptera; family Drosophilidae; genus Drosophila; species Drosophila peninsularis. Next base: position 8,509,378 of record JAWNPN010000090.1, read on the forward strand.
AAGTACCAATAGGCGTAGATGCGACGTGTCTGCTCCTTGGGCAGCTCCTTCTTCTTCAATACCTTCCAATCAGCGCCACGCGTGTGTATGGAGAGCAGCTTACGCTGAGGCGGCAGCAGCACATCCTGCCACAGATCCGTGAGCACGGCAATGACATCGTTGCTGCTCTTGTTGGATATCTTGCAGAAGGCAATCAGATTGGAGAGCGCCTCCAGATTGCCCACCGGATTGCTCGTCACAAGCAAAGCGCCAGCATTGGCGCGATCCTTGGCTGTGCCCTTGTGCAGCGCCGTTTGCAGCCAGCGCGCATCCGTGGGATTGCCTGGAATAGGATGGGTCATGAAATACATTTGTATTGTATATATATTGATAAAGATTCCTACGCTTATTGAACGTTGTTTTCTCTGAGTCAAAGGAAGCTTTGCATAGATTGAACAACTCCAGCTGCTCGTTCTCCTTCATGTCCAATACCTCATCCGTGCTTGGGTATTCTGTGTGCTGTGGAAATGTAAAGGATATTATATATCTTATTTCTATATATCCTTATTCTTATCTGAATACTTGCCACTTGGTACCATTTCTTTTGGGAGTCGGTATCCTCGTTTTGGAATTGGTGCTTATTCCACTTTTTGGGCGCATTTTCTTGTTCTTCATATTCACTTTCACTCTCGGTTCCTTGCTCCTTCTCTTCGCCATCTTCGTCGAATTTTATGCGCTGCGGTTTCTTTCCTTCACCTTCACTGTTGTAGACCACATGATTGCCTTTCTTTCCAGGTTTCGACTTGGGCTCCTTCTCTGTTGCCCCCTCTTCTTCGCCGAATTTGACTTTCTGCGACTTTTTCACCTGTCCATTTGTCGCCTTTTTGTTGTGCCTCTCCCACTTGGGCTTCTCCTGAGCTTCGCCATCGTCATTGAATACAATTTTCTTGTTTTTCACTGGTGCAGTAGCTACAGCTGAATGCTCTTCTGCATTGCCAGCCTCGCCGAACTTTATTCTCTGCGGCTTCTTTACCAGTCCATTTGTCGCACCTTGATTTTGCGACTTGTTTGTGGGCGCATTTTTGTTGTGCTTCTCCCACTTGGGTTTTGCCACAACTTCGCCATCGTCATTAAACACAATCTTCTTGTTTTTCAATGGTCCGTTGATTTGCACGCCTGGAGCTATGGTTGCCGGCATGTTTTCAGCTTATTTAATCCGTTTTTCATTAAATAAAACAGGTCCAATAATTTAAGCGCTCACACGTGCCGATCTAAAACTGAAATGTGCCATTCACTAGGTAGCGGCTACAAACACATGTGCAGTGTGGCCGCATTTGTAAATCTTTGCCTGCTTCAGTACATTGCGCACACTGGAATACTAGTCATTATATTTTCGTTTTATAGACTTGGTCACACAACCGTCCAGTATTGGTACAATATCAACATACGGAGGAGGTGTTTGCGTCGCACGGGTTTTACCAGTAGATTTTATTTTTCAAAATATAATTAAGCCTCGCGCTTTGTTTTCTGTTGTTGTTAGCTGCTGCTAAAACAAAAGCCGTAAACGTGACTCGAATAAAAGCTCTGTAGCGCTTGTCAACGCAGCAGCACAACAGCAATAGCTAAAGCTTCGTTCCGTGCATTCGCCCCTCGCACAATTTTTTTTCGCTGTCTTTATTTTGTGCTGTCTTTCGTGCGCGCATTTCCATGGAAAACGTTAATTTTTTTAATTTATGCGAAATTACACAAAACTAATGCGAGGGATATGTAACAAAATAAACGCTGGCAACAACAACAACACCAACAGCCGACAACGAAGGGTAAAAACTCAAGAAAAATTTGTGCAAAAAACTGTGACGACGAAAGCAGCAGCAGTAGTAGCGGCAGAGAGCGGGGCAGCAGAGCGGATTGTGCATTAGTGCTCGCGTGTGTGTGTGTGTGTGTGGGGGCCCAACTAAATTAATATTAAGCGGTCTCCTCCTGCTCCTCAATTCGTCTCGATTATGACGGCGATGATGGCCAATTTCCATGTACAACATTGCCGCTGCCGTAGCCAGCTGCTATTTGGGCGAGTGTAAACAAAGCAAGACACACATACGCACATACATACAGGCAAACGAATATAAGAGAACGCAGACAGCGACGCCGACGTTGACGTCCTTCACCTTGCGCCTGCTGCTCTGGCTGTGGCTGCGGCTGCGACGTCTGTCCAAGCTGTGCACACATATTGAGTTTCAGTTTCATCTTCACAACCTGTTTACCAGCAAGACAGGAAGATTCGCAAAGTGCAGCAGCCGACAACAACAACTACAATAACAGCAACGACGACAACGGAAGCGTCAACGCTTCGCTGAGCCACAGCCTGTGACTTTATTCGGCCAGCAGCGGTTGCAGCTGCTCCCAAAAAAAAAAAACCAAAACTCGACTGAAGCTCGCTTGGGTAAGTGTTCCATTTTCGCTGTTCCTATTATCAATCTATTGGGAATTGCCACAACTGAAAATCTTTTGTGTCCTTTTGTTCTGCCAACTGTTCAAATTTCACAGCGGGGGTTGATCACTACCACAAATTTTGATTGCAGTGGACACTCCATAAATGAAACGCTTTACTGACAATAGAAATTGATCAGAGTTTATATTATATTTGAATTAAGTATTGCATTAATTATCCTTTCAGTATTTATATTATCTTCAATGTTGTATTAATCAGTATTTTGCAGTATATTTAATACTATTTAAATAAAAACTACAGTATTTTTTCTATATACAAAGGAAATAATATAAATTTGTTGCTAATATTGAATTCAATTTCCAGTGGAATATCCACTTTCCAGTTTTAAACTGTGTTTTTCTGTGTCGCCGCTTCCGCTTTACAGCATAAATTGTTTCCGTCTTAGTAATTGCTCAATAGTTCAATCTTTTTTTTTTCAAAGCTTATCGTCGTCGGAATTAATCTTTGTCAGGCTCTAAAAATATGGGCTGCACTCATTTTGTACTCAGTAAAACGACTTACCTCCGGCTCTCTTATCGCTTGCAACCGCAACTTTAGCACGCGCCAAGAATTCTTTTGAAACTCGTTGCAGTCGCAACCAATTTGACGTCATGAATGGGTCTGTCTGTGGTTGGTTGTTGTTGGCTCTGTCATATGCTTAGTCTCGGTTTCTCCTCTCCCTCTCTCTCGCTCTCTCTCACTCATGCATGGCCCACTTGTATGCAGCTGCTGCAGCGCAGTCGCTGTCGCTGCCGCAGTCAGAGTCGTCGTGACAGTAACCGTTTATAGCTGACGTAATGCTCTATTGATAATAAAAAGTCGACGTCGACGGCGACGCCGGCAGCGGTAACGCGTCGGCAATTTTAATTTGCTGTTTGTCCATTTTACTGTCATATAGCACTTTCGCTAACAAAGTACTTGAGGACCGTTATGTTATGACACTCTGGGTTCAAGTTCGTTGCGGCTATTCGAAGACCGAGGCGAAGCAAGCAACAAGTTTGAAGGCACGCCCCAACCCCTAGTCAAAATGTTCGAAACAATTCAAAGAGTTTCCGCACACAACATACGTGAGCAGCATGCAAATCGAAATTTCCCATATTTCGTGAGCGTGGGAAGTGCCACAATTAAGTAGAAAAGAGAAGAAAAACAAAAGCAAACAAATTTACAATGTTGCAGCTCTTGTTGCAAGAGTGAATGGGCATACATTGAAACTATGTCAAAATCTTGTGAAAAATACCAAAAATTAGATGGAATTTTAAGTTATTTTTTAAATACTCTGCCAATATAATTCAAATAAATGTATGTATATTGAAAGTAAAAAAAAAAAAACGAAAAATACTAAAAATATTTGAATTTGCAACGTTTATAATAAAACGCATCTGTTTATAGCATCTTTAATGTTTATAGCGTAGACAGAGCTGTGAGAACCAGCGATAACGCCATCGATTATATTGATGAATAACAAAATTTATGATAGATCGATTAGTTTTTTCGATGTGCCGTGGCCGCGACACAAAAATAAATATATTGATTTTCTAAAAAAAAAAACGAATGAAAGGTTAAAAGCTGGCAACGATGATTCCATGTGAGTCGAGTTTTAACTTAATACTTTAACTATCGGTAGTATCGATGTTTGAAACCATCGAGTAAAGGCTATTATCGTTGGTGAAGACAGTTATCTTAACTTTATTTAAAGCCTGATCTGATTTGAAGCTGTCACACATACATATATTTCTGTTGGGTTTTAAAAATTTACTTATTCCTTTTACTTGTTTGATCCATGTACCTTGCAGTTCTAAAAATAATGGGTTCGCCTGCGGGTGGCGATGGCGGCGCTAGCGAGACGGCCTGGCTGGAAGATTTATTGCGTGAGGTGCAGCTGGATCAGTTTCTGGAACGCATACGTGATGATCTGCAGGTGACCAGGCTTGCACACTTTGACTATGTGCTGCGCGATGATTTGGAGCGCTGCGGGCTGGGCAAGCCGGCCATTCGACGACTGATGGATGCGGTGCGCAAGAAGAAGGCCCATCAGTGGCGTAAGAATATTCTCTCGAAGCTGATCGGCGGGGGCAAGCAGCCCTCGTCCAAGAAGCAGCAGCAACAGCAGCAGCAGCACATGCAGCCGGGCGCGTTGACGTGCCTGATCCATGAAAAGGACATCACGCTGGGCCTAAAGCTCGGTGATGGCTCCTTTGGCGTGGTGCGACGCGGCGAATGGAGTGCCTCGCCGGCTGGCAAGGTGCTCCAAGTGGCCGTCAAGGTACTCAAGTCGGACAATCTAACCCAACCGGGCATCATCGATGACTTCTTCCGCGAGGTGCAGGCCATGCATGCCCTCGATCACTCCAATCTGGTGCGGCTGTACGGCGTGGTGCTATCCCAACCCATGATGATGATCACGGAGCTGGCAGAGCGTGGCTCGCTGCTGGACACATTGCGCAAGCAGTGCCGCCATACCTCGCTGACCCACATCTGGAACTGGTCTGTGCAGATTGTCACTGGAATGGCCTATCTGGAACAGAAACGTTTTCTGCATCGTGATCTCGCCTGCCGCAACGTTCTCTTGGCCGCCGGCAATAAGATAAAGATTGGAGACTTTGGTCTAATGCGTGCTCTGCCCCAGGAGGACGACTGCTATGTGATGTCCGAGCATAAGAAGGTACCGTTTCCCTGGTGTGCGCCGGAGTCGTTGCGCTTTCGTCAATTCTCGCACGCCTCGGACACCTGGATGTTTGGCGTTACGCTGTGGGAGATGTTCAGCTTTGGCGAGGATCCCTGGGTGGGGCTTAATGGCTCCCAGATCTTGCGCAAAATTGATCGAGAGGGCGAGCGACTGCATCAGCCAGACGCCTGTCCGCCCGATGTCTACGCCATGATGCTGCAGTGCTGGGATAAAACTCCTGCGGAGCGACCCACTTTCGCTGCACTCAAGTAGGTTTTACTCAGATATATTTTGACTATTCCTAATCCTTGACTTTACTCTTTTACAGGGAATATCTTGCCAGCATGTCGCCGCCTGTGATGCGCGCCTCGCGCAGCTATCATGATGCCAAAGGCCTGCAAATTGAGCTGGGCGATAGCATCGCCATCATCGATGGCCGTTCGGAACTGAAGCTAATCAAGGGCCAGAATCAACGCACCTACGACATAGGCATCTTTCCGCGCTCGCTGCTGGAGCAGCGTCGTCAAAACGAGGTTCAAATGCGTGGCAATAGCTCAACGCATGGTTCGTCCTTTGGCATTTGCTGGGGTGGCGGTGGAGTTGGCGCTGGGCTGCCCAGCAGTGAGGAGCGACAGCGCAAGTGCGCCTCCTTAAAGCCACAATCGAGTCAGTCAGCACAGAGTGGACATGCCAAGGAGCGCAAGTCCACATCGAGCAAGCAGTTCGCCTACAACAAACTTGTCAACGATTCGGCTGGACTGCAGCGTCGCAATGCGGTCAAGTTCAAGGGTCCGGCGGGTCCGCAGCGACCACCACCGCCACAGCAGCAACAGCAACAGGAGGAGGGCATATTGATCGACATCTCGCCAGAGATGAGACCCAGTGTACCTTTGGGAGTAGGCGACAGCTCTTCGCTGCAGCTGGACAGCAGCTTCTGCCTTCTCGATGCGCCCATTGATGTGCCCACGTTCAATGAGAGTGGCGCCGGCACAACCTATTCCTCGGGCCCCAACACGCCCACCTTCTTCAACGAGCAGCCGCAGTTTGACTTCGAGGCGAATGGAGCATCGCCAGCTCGGCTGCAGCCGCCGCCCTACCAAATGCCGCCCACCTACTCCAACACCATGGAATTTGCCCAGCAGCAGAAGCGGGAGCACCAAACGCCCGTCCGGGATCCGTTCGATACGAGCAGCCTGGACGCCAGTGCTGGCGCCCTAATGCTCTACTCGAATGCGCCAACGACAGATCCTGTTGCCGTTGTTGCGCCCATCTATGGCAGTCCAGCTGCGCGCAAGAATCTCTTTGGTCTGGCCAATGGGCATGCGAACAAGGAGAACATACCTGCTCTGGAGTCCGCTACCATGCAGTACAATCTAAGCAACCTCTCCTTGGAGCGGCATGAGGTGGTCAGTCATGTGCAGCAGCAACCGGCTTCTTCGGAGAGCGTGCTGCTGGACAAATCCTTTATAGCTGAGCTAGAGAAGGACATGTACAGCAGCAGCAGCAAGGCGCAGGACGATTACCAGCGCAACTCGGCCCAGATGTATGCCAGCAAGGAAATCGTCTACAAACAGAATCTCACGCCCCTGAAGAATGCCGCTGGCAGTGGCAATCACTCGAATCACTCCAGTCCCACGTCCAATGCCAGCCAGCCCTCGCCCACACCCAAGCAGAACAATGTGGAGACTGCCGCAGCAGCAGCAGCTGCTGTCACGACCACGCAGAGTCTGGTGAATCGCATCTGGTATGAGCGTGTGGCAGCCACGCCCTCCGAGTATTACGCACAGCCGCCGCCCGAGCAGTCGGAGCAACTGTATCAGAATCATTTGCAGACCCAGCAGCTGCCGGAGACGCATCACTCTTTTGTGGCCATCTCCAATCGCGTGGTGGCGCCCAAGAGCAGCGTCTATGCCTCCAGTGCCTCGCTCTATGGCAGCATAGCAGCCGCTGGCGGCGAGCGCTATGATCCCGTGGCTGCCAGCATGGCCGGCTCCACCTACTACGGCCAGGTGCCTAATGGGGGCGCTGGTGGTGCGGCCCTCTATGATGAGGTGCCTCTGGATGACTATCTGCGTCCGCATCGACCAGCGCCGCTGGCACCGCCGCCACTCTCGGCCCAGCAAATTCAGCGGCGTCTGGATAAAATGCGCCAGCAGCAGCATCAACAGCTCGAAGGAGCCCATCAGCTGTACGCCCCCGTGCCGGCCGAGGCGCATCGGGAGCAGGAGAAGCTCCAGCAGCTGATGCTCGAGCTGGGCAGCGCAGCTGTGGAGCAGGATGTGCGCAATGCGCTGCGCGCCGCCAGCGGAGATGTCCAACTGGCCACAAGGCACTACAAGATCGATCAGCTGACTCGACTGGGCGTGGCCGGCCGGCCGCAATGCGAGCAGGCACTGCAGCAGACCGGCTGGAGCCTGGAGATGGCAGCGGAGGTGCTGCTGCAGCAGAGCTAAAGGACGAGCAGCAGATCGGGCACAACATATTTAGTATAGCTTGATATATAAATTAGTATTTGATTGACCTTGTCTATTTTATATTTATTAACAATTAAGTCTCGAATCTATGCGAAATACTCTCGAACTAAAATGAATAATGAATTTTCAGCAAACGACTGTCTGCACACAAAGCGCATATATATTTTAGCTTAAGCAGCGATTTGAAATGAACTTTTTATGTAATTGTTATTGCATCCTAACTGTATATAATTTAATATGAAATTAATTAATTGCACTTATATATGCCTAACAACTAACGACGCAAGCTGGGAACTGCGAAAATACTAATGAGAAATGTCCGCTATTTAGTTAGTTATTAAATAAATAAATTATATGTAATTGTTACAAAATATAAATGCCTTTCATTTTTTATGCAACGGAAACAATTTGAAACTAACGATGAAATTTTTCCATGGACTCGTTACTTTTCAACTCGCTGCATATTCATCGATAACAGACTTCATCGATTGTCAAATTGTGTATCATTAGGTAGTCACGGTATGGTCACACTGCTGAGCTTTGGTTTAGTTGCAATCGAATCGCCGAAGGTAAGAGTCTACGTAGTCCGCTTGCCTGTTGTTTTCGCGAGAAAAAAACAACAATTATTATGTGTGTTTGTGTATGTGCGTGCGACTGTTTGTGTCACCTAAATTATGACGCATACTAAGTGCAGGCGCATATCAATGTGATAAAATATTGTGCAACACTTGAACAAGAAAAATAACAAGAAATCCCGAACACTGCAGTGCAGTGCGATACGCGAAAAGAAAAAAACAGCAACCCAGAATACAAGAAGCAGAGTGCGTGCACTCGGTGTATGCCCGTTGCTGTGTATGTGAGTGCGCGCCAGTGTATGTGCATGTGTGCGTGTGCGAAATTATGTAAAAAAAGCAACAATAGGCACTTTGGCTTATTGTTTGGCCTGGCATCAAATGGTTTTTGTTGTTGTTGCAACGGTTCGTTCTTTGCCAGCGTTTAAATTCAATATTCAAACTGATGGCAAATGCATATGTGTTTAATATATATTAATGTATCGACAGCCATAAATAAATGATTGCTTTTCAACAATTCCAATTGACTCTCGCGCTCTCCCAATTACGAAATGCAGCCACGCTCTCGCAATCTCGCCGTCTCCCTCTCGCGCGCTCTCTCTCTTGCGAGGCTGCAGTGAATGCCAGTGCATGAAAAATTTCTTGACGGCGGTGGCCGGTTTTATTTGTTGTTATATTGTTGGCGATTGGCAGCACTTTTAAGAGTCCTATCAGCAGCTACCCGTTCCACCATTTCCCCATTCCACCACTCAAATTCCTTAAGCATTTGATCTACCTGCCGCTGCCACAGCCGGCGTCGCTGCTGCGACCGTGGACACGTCTGCATTAAACGTTGCTGTAAACTCTGAGAATTGGAAAACGCGCTCTCTTTTTCTCTTATTGCTGTTGTTGTTGCTTGTTTGTTTGTTCACAGACAATTAGAGCAAAGACAACGAAAACGAAACAAAAATTCTCAGTTTTTACTCTTCTTTTTTTGTTGTATTATTCTCGCCCCATGTTCTTCCGCCGTTGTTTACAATAATCACAGTGGCAAACGGATCAAGCAAAAGCAGCGCAGCAGCAGAAACTGGCAGAGTCAGAAAACGCAGCAGCAGCAGCGTCAAGCTCCAACAACAAAATGAGTTGGGGTACTGAGCTATGGGTAAGTGTTGTTGTTATTATTATTATTTTATTTATATTTTGTTTTATGCTTCTTTCCATTTGTTGTTTTTGTATGCCAAGCTTAAAGTGCAAGCGTGTGTTTGAAGTGTTCTCTTGCTCACGCTCTCGCTGTCTCTCTCTCTCTCTCTCTCTCGCACTCTCTTGACCAACGACGACTTAAGTAGAAGAAAAAAGATACTCAAACTGGTTTTGCGTGTTTTATGTAAATTGCGCGCCGCAAGCGTGGAATTCTTCTCGTTGTTGCTTTTGTTGCTGCTGCTGAATTCTACATTTTTTGTATTTTTGGGTCTGTTCCAGGCAGCCGTCAACTGATTTTTTCTTAACTGTTTTTCCACGGCCTCCTGCCGCCACACAGCTGTTTTTTTTTTCTTCATTTTTGCTTAACTCGTTTGCTGACACGCCCGTTTTTGGCGTTTTACCTGAGTGCCGCCCCCGCCAGCCGCCCGCCTGGGCACTCAAATTTGCTGCTTCAGCTGTTCAGCGCTGCGGTTGGACTTTGTAGTTTTTAGTGCTTATCACGTTTCGCCTTCTTCGTTGCAATTTCTTTTTTTTATATCTCTGTCGATTTCAATTTCAATTTCGGGGGTAGTTTTTGGCGTGACAGCCGGCACAGCACACCCTCAAACTCTCTTCAGCTCTATGTAGGTGTGGGCCAGTCAGACTATCAGACTGCCTGTCTGTGTGTGTGTGTGTGTGCAGCTGGTAAAGTTGCCACCGCAGCAGCTTCGCTCTGCTCTGCTCTCTGGCAGGATAAAATTGCATGTCTAGACAGTCGCAGTCGCAGTCAGCGTTATCTATTAGCTTTTAACCCTTTCCCTTTCCCTTTTCGCTTTTCGCAACTGAAATGTTTCCGCATTTTGATAGTTTGCTAAACGAAAAACTGACTAATGCGAAAGGAAGTTGTTAGCTTTTCGGATTTAAGCTGGAAGAATGAATAGATGCGAATTGCATGCGGCGCATATTGCAAGAGTACAGTATTGACTCACTAATGCAAACACTCACGAGTCCAGGCATTCACTAATATATACGTATATAATGTGAAGAATCATGGTAATAGTCGAAACTATTTGTGTCTGTATTATGGAGGCTTTACTGTCATTTAATTATGATTCTATTTTCCCTAAGAGTTAAACAAAATTCCATTTCCACTTATATTCCACCAGCTTTAGTTAAATATAAACATAAATTCACTTTCCACTTATATACCACTAGTTTCAGTGGAATATTCAATATTCAAAGAGTCTCTTTTGATGCCTTGACATTAGCAGCTGAGTGTCCAAATATTCTATTGATGATTGCGTCAAGGCGTTTTCTCTGCGTCAATCAAAAGTTTACAACTCAATCGCAGTTCATTGTCTGAGAATCAACAGAAATGAGTAAAAATCAGTAGCTACTCTATGGCCAATTATTGTTATTTCTTTTGCCATAAACATTTCAAAATTTGCATAAACAATTTGCGCCATAGAAAAAAACAGAAACATTTCTTTTGTCTGAGACATGGCAACACGGTATTTTGCATATCATGCCAACAGTGCACGGAGGAAGGGTGGGGGATAGAGGGGAGAGAGACAGCTGAGTCTTAAATACGTTTAATTGATTTAAACACGTAAACGAAAATATTGTTAATGTTTTAAAATGCAAATTGCAAGCTTTAAGCGGGTCAATTGCGAGGCCTGCATAAAAATAGAAATAAGTATAAGAAACTCAAAATAAAAACCAAAAACCAAAAGCCAAAGCCAAAGCCGAAGCCAAATGCAATCCAAGCGCCAGTCAACTAAAGAAATAACAACAAAACTTTCTTTGCATTTCTTTGCTTTATTTCCACACTTTTTTCTTTCTTTTTTTTTGTTATGAACAAAATTTTCACTTTAATTAAATTTAAAGCATGCGCCGACGTCTTTTTTAAGTCCATTACAGCTTGGCCCATTGCATATGCAAAAAGCAGAAAACAAAAACTAAATCAAATAAAACTGTCATAAAAACATTCATTATTTTAGCTGAATTTCTTTTTTCTCTATTATTTATATATATATATTTTTCTAGGTTGTAGTTGGTGCGTTGACGCCCGCGTTTACCTTTCACACAGGTGATAAAAATAGTCATCCAAAAATCTCGCTGCTATTTTAATTGGGCTGCTGTTGCGCTCGTTGCCATAATCTAAATAAACTTATTGATTAGTGCTAAGAATGTTTCGAATCGATAGGAAATACTCCCTAGTCAGGTGTAGGCAGCAGCAGCCGAAGTTTGTGATCTAAATTTAGAGCTAGGAAGGTCGCAGCTGTAATAATGTAATTTATTTATACATTGTAAATACAGTATGATTTTCTGTACATTTTTATCATTTTTTTGTTTATTAGTATTTATTCTTCATAAATCTGAAGCTTCTTGACTGGTTTATCAGCTGTTTTCTGCTCCCAGTTTTTGCAGCTGTTTGAGCTTTGTTTAAATTATGAACAAAAATTCAAGTTAAGTTATTGTACTTTGTATATACATATATATATATATATATATCTATTTCAATTGTCGATCAGCTGCTGGAAAGCGCACAGCAGGCTCTTGTTTCCCCCTCTAGCTCATTGCCTTACCGAGCTCTCTTTTATCGCTCCTTGTTTTACCCGTTTTGCATTGCAGTTGGTCAATAGGTTTTCCTGACATTGAAATCGTCTGTGCCATAGTCTAAATCATAACTCTCAGCTCACTTCTTGGTCTTTCGTTTTGGTATCTTCTGAGGACCATTTCTGACTGTTTAAGTTTTAATGACACGAGCATTTAGGGCTAAAAATAGATTGTAAAACAACAGTTTTCATGTTTCTCGAGTGACATGCTCGAATGTAAGGCCTTAAAAAATTGGACAAGAACTTGGAGCCATATATCTTTCAGCAGTTCCAATTACTGTTGGCTGTCGGGCCGTTAATTTAGCTAACGTGTGCGCCATGATTAACATTGTGGCACACACCCCTCGCAGAGTTGTTTCCAATTAAAGCGCAGGGCGTGGTCCTGGGGGCGTCGGCGATTTATGTGCTCAAGGCCAAGTTGTCAAGAAACGCATTGTGATTGCAGATTAGAGTTATGTATATATATACTTCGCTTGGGGTCGCACCCTAAGTGCAAATCTTTCGCTTTGGTGCACAGCATCCCATCGATTTTTGCCATTGCCAGAGACCTTCAGAGGGCTGCCAAGATGCTTGGCGCCAACGTGACATTAGGCCAGCACTCGTTCGCCTTGGGATTATGGCAAGGATATAGCAATTCGAGCCACGCGACGGGTGGTTGCAAAAATTCTCGTTGATTTCATTGCATCCGGTGAATTTTCCTTGACATTTCCCACACTCTATTCGATTTTGTTTGCGAGACTTAAGACGCATTTCGTGTTGTCCAAGGGGTTGCATTATTATTAGATCTAGGAAAAAACCCCCATGAAAATTGTCTACGAAATTCGTTTAATTTATAATACATAGCTTAATTTTAGACAATTTTCTATATTTATATTTTGTTGGATATTATTAGATTTTGCCAGAAGGAATTTTAATATTACATATAAAATTTATTTTATTATAGTATTAAATATATAAAATTATTCGAGCCTCATTTTTGCAAAATTTTCAACATTTCTGCTTATATATCAAGATATTTTTTTGTAGGTTGTATAAATGGATGAATATATGATTTATCTCTCTGCTTTGAGCTCTTTGTCTGCTCAGGTAGCCTCTAGCAGCGTCTTTATCTCTCTATCTTTCTATGTCTTCAACTATATATATATATCCCTGTCACTGTGTCTTCAGCAATCTCTCTCCCTCTATTTCTCACGTTCTCTCTTGTTCTCTGCTCGAAACTTTGCTTGATTACTATCTGGCAGTCCGAGATAATTGCATATTCCACTCACATTGTCCAAGTGCATTGTAAAATAATCTCAGTTGTTGTTGTTGTCGTGTGGTGTCTGCTGTCTATCGATTTCAGTAGCCTTCAGCCTTCAGCTGGTGCTGCATGCATATTAAGCAGCCGCCGCTGGCTGTGTCGTTGCGTTTTGGCCAATGCGTTTTGTATGCAAATTGTGACCGTTGCCATTCAAAATCGCGGCGCCTGCGATTTGTTATTTAGAAATCAAATGTGCAACATAAATTCCCATAAAGGCTATATATATATAGCTGATAAGCCGAGCAAATATCTTGGAAATACAAATATAAATATAGAGTATTTGGTTTGGTTTTCTTTTATATAGCACACGCACTTCCTTTGTAACTTATCGCTTGACCAACTTATTTTTTGTTGTCGCTGCAGCGATAAATGCGTAGCGAATCGAAATACAAGAATAGAAAAACAAAAGTCAGAACTAAAAAGAGGAAAACAATAAACAAAAGTGCTTTTGGCGCTTAATCATTTGCAACCAATAAAGAAACAATTAAAATGCAAAGAATGTATTCGCAGAGCATTTGTTTCTCTAAAAGGCGAGGTATTTATGTATATATACATTCGTGATGTTTGGCTGACTGTCGAAATGCGTCATTCACGGTTAAAAAATTGACTTTAAGAGTGTGGAAACAGCTCAGGCTCTTCAATTGATTTGAAAGTTTATAAAAGTTAGATTTATAGAGCAAATCAAGGGCATGACTTAAGCAGTATACTCAGCTCTTGTTTAGTTTTCTTTTTTGCTTTTACTGCTATTTGCTTTGTGAGTGGATTTTCTATGATTAACACCTTAAGTGCCACGCCCCACTTAACCAAACAATTCAATTTGTTTAAACATTATGCGTCAGCGCGAAGTTTACCTAGAAGTTTTCTTTCATTACATGTTTTTGTTTTTTGCTCAGCATCTAAGGATGATTCATACTAAGAGTTTAAAAGGCATTCTTTCAGATAATTATATGTGTTTAATATATGTATGTATGTATGTGCATACATTTCCGTTTTGCGTGTGCAGTTATATATTGGATGCGTCAGAAAAATCTAAGAAACTTATCAGTAAAGCCAATGGGGCATATGTGGTCTGTGACTAAATTAAATGAACCTGTTGCTGCTCATAAAATATATAGGTATATAAATATATATATATATGTATATTTATTTATATATATATATACTCGCAAGGTAACAGCGTGTGAGTTTATTCAATTTGTTGACGCTTTTATCGAAATTAAGCGCCTTATCGCCGCACTTCAAATGACCTACAGCCAAATGATAATACGGACTAGATCAAAGAGCAGTTGCAGTGCTCGAAAAGGCAGTGTAAATGGAGCGAGCCTTTGCAACACTGAAAAGTTAATTGCCTATTATAATTTGCTAGAGTTTTATACAGTTTACCATGTTAGTGAACTCGTAGATATATATGTGTATATATATATCAGCTAATTCTCTCTGCTATCTATCTCCACACACACACTCGCTGCGATATGAGCAAAGGTTAATAAGCAAATATTAGTTTGGATATTAGATACACAGCGTCGTGACAGGTAACTTTTAATATATTATTTTATTTATTTTTTGTGTGTATTTCTCTCTATCTCCCTCTCACTCTTTCTATCTGTATTTTGTGTATTTTGTGTATTTTGTCTAGCCCATAGGCCGCAAACAAAGCCAAATTGATGTTGTTGGCTTCAGCATGGCCGTGTTTGGGGTGCGGTTGCAAAAAAAATAGAAGTAAGAATGTTGCAAACGGGCCTAACTGACTGCATAATACTGGGCTAAGCAGCAAAAATAGCTAAATATATTAAAAATTCTATGAAAACTGTGAACTAGCTATAAGATATGCTGATCATAGAGTTTTTCACAGTATTCTCACTCAGATCTCTATTAACTTCTTGCTGCAAAGCCAATATACCCCTTTTAAGTTTAAAACCCACTTCACATTGTGGGCAAGGCGCGCGTGTTTAATATGGTCAGGCATACCTTTTCGCTGGCGAGATTTATTTTCAATAATTAAAAATACCTAAATGATGAATGGGGCAAACAAAGAGAAAGAATGTTTGTCATAATTGTGAATTTATGCAAAAGCGATTCTTTCACGCTCTGCTGATAAATAGTTTTGTAATTGAATGTATATAAGCTTACCATGTTGATAAGACAACTGCGAAGTCATTCAGGATGTGGCTGAAGGCTGGCTTATTGTGATTGCATTTTGTACTCTTATTATATAAAAATAAAACATTATTAATTACTTTTGGAGATTTATGTAGTCAGAGAGCTAAAGCGCATAATTCATTCACGCCTGCTGACTTTTGATGCCGACATGTGGCAGCCACACGGCCAGCCGAAAAAGCTAAAGAACAAAGAGCCAGAGAGCCCTTGGCAAATGTGAAGCCATTTTATTGTGCAAATCGGCGAGAGATATGGAGAGCAGGAGCGCGGAGAGAGGCAGTCAGCTGGCAGCCACCCTCAAGCAGCTAAGACTTTGTCTCATTTCCATTTCAACTGTTGGCTGCACTTGACATCAAGTGGACAAGTGCCAGGAATAGCGCCTGCAGCTGCGGGAGTCATGGCGACCAGGCCACATGCAACACAGCGCCTGCTCCAATTTCAACAGTTTGCAACACGTTTTCATTATCTGCTTGACAGTTGACGAAAAGCTTTTCCCTTTTCAGTCATTTCCTCAGATCAGACTTTGCTGACTCACCCAGCAACGAGGGGTTGTTTTGAAAAGGGCCGCCACCCTCACTGGCACCAACAGCTGTTGGCTGTATGACTCACATACAGCCACAGCTGACATTGTGGGTGGGCGTCTGTGTTTACTTAGTCCACCCACCACCCTCTCTCTACCCTTCATTCCGCCTGCACCCTTGTCAACTGAAATTGCGGCAAAATGCTTGATTACGATGTTTGCCCAATGCTAAAAGTGGAAAATTATTCCACTGTGTGCTACACTAACAGAAAACAAAGCAAAGTAAACTAATTAAAAGTCTTGCCCAAATTGAAAGAGTTTAATTTTAGTGCTTGAGTAACTTTAGCTATGATTAATTTTGTAAAGCAGTGATTAGTATGCCCAAACAAAGAACTGAGACACACTTTTCGCTCAGTGCATAGGAAGCTGTTTGTTGTAAGCTTCAAAAAAGCTCTCATATATATATATTTGCTGGTATATTTATGCCCCAGGCAAGTTCAAAGGCATGAAAGCCATAGAAAGAGAGAGGGAGGGAGAGAGCTGCAGGAAATTTCCTTTGTTGTGTTATGTATGCTTTGCATGTGTGTGTGTGTGTTGACATCTCATCATAAAATGTTATGTGAATGCGTTTTTGAACGCGTTTTTATCCATTCGCCATTTGCCATAAAGGCAAAGCATGTAGATATATGAGGTCCGCGCCTGCCTGGCCTGGCCTGGCCTGGCCAATTCCGTGCCCGAACCTGGCTCTGGCTGTGGCTCCGGCTCCGGCTCTTTGTCTTCGCGGCACACGCGCGCATCGTCCCTCCTTTTGGGCCAAACAGCTGCCGCACCCCGCCTGCAAATTAGCTTCATTTCCTGTCGCCTGACATGCCCAAGGCTTTAACCCTACCAAAATTCAACGCCTGCTCTTTGTCGTTGTTATTCATAAATATTTTAAAGGCATACGCAAATGGGTTAGACAGATCTCTACTTGGTAATACTCTTTTTTATGGAATATTACGTCTATATTATGTAAATATATGAGATATATATAGACTCTTGATAAAGATGAACTTCTACTTTCCCTAACCATCAACGATTTCTTGCTATCTTCATAACGACACCATTAGATATGTCTCTATCTCTCTGTCAGGGTATTTAGGATTCGCCAACTCCAGCTGAACTTTCGTCTTTTGTTTTTGTTTTGTGGCACGGCTTGCAAAATCTCAAGTCGAATTATTTATTTATCTTCAATTTTTTTTGGTAGTTTTTTTTCTTCTTCTTGCTTGCGTGGGCAAGCTGTGTGAAGGAGTCGCTGGCTGCGCAGTTAACGGAAATCGTTAAATGCTTTTGAGAGCAGCGCGCAGATAAGCCTTCCCATGAGGCAACGTGCGGCTTGTTGCGGCAACATGTTGCCAGGCTGTCAGCTTTATGTATGTATGCATTTTGCAACGATGTTAACGAACTCATTTCTGTTTCTGTTTGTGTTTTTGTTGTTCATAAAGAAATCGATTCTTTCGGTACCGGAAGGGCCGCACAGCGATCGGGGCAGCAGCTGACGAAGGGGATCGAGCACGTAGCCGGCTACTGGGCACGATCACTAAAGTGCTTGACTCATTTCGGGTCGGGCTGGCCAGGCCGGGCCAGGCCAGCGCCATATTGTACGTGGCATAAACACGAATGAGGTCGCTTTCAGTTTCTGCACATAACTGATTCATTCGTCCATAAAAACGCAGCTCCCATAAAGCGTAAGGAAACGCGTGCCACACGCTCTCGTGGCCGAGGGGCTGGAGGGGTCTGTTGGACGCCCTCCAGTCGCTGTTTATGACTATTTTAAATAAAATGCATCAATCATTCAACGGCGCACATTAAAAAATATCATTGGCTTTGTTTTGTCAGTGCGTGAGAAATTGCATTTGATTTAGTTGTGCATAATACGAGGGGAATCATCGACTATCAAGAGTCCGAGTTGCTCATACAGCAGAGGCTGCAGCTTTGGTTCAGCTTGCGGCACACTTTTTGCCCACCGCAATTTGTGGCAAAGCTGCGCTGTGCGCCAGTCGAAATAAGTCAAGAGTCTGAGACGTGTCTCGCTGCCTTTGCTCCGACGTGGTATAATAATATTAAAACTTCACTTGGTTCATAAAAAGACTGAAAAGAAAACGGACGATGGCGTCGGCGCAGGCGACGGGCATAAAAGTTGCGCGTTGTTTGCTGCCAGTGGAGCAGAAGTAGTCAGCAGTCAGCAGGCAGTAGGCAGTGGGGGCTTGGGGCATGTGGCAGGCGCAAGAAGTTGTTGCCGGTGCAATGCACTCCATACGACGCTGTCATTGTGGCAGCTGCCTCAGCTGCCAACTATTTTGCATCACACAAACACACACATGAAAACTAATAAGCGTTGCAATAGTATGTGTGTGTGTGTGTGTGTGTGTGTGCTGGGTCGTGTCATGCAACTCGCTGCACACGTCGTCTACAACGTTGTTGTCATCGTTGTCGCCTTGTGATAATGCCATTATGCTACGATGGTAGCGGTGCTTCCACCGAGCAAGACGAAGCAGAACTAGGAGCAGACTTGCAACAACAACTGCTCTAAGTAGAGCTGTAAGAAGCGGCAGAAGCAGTTGAAGAAACAGCAGAACATTGACTTTGAAGTTGCACCCAATGGGGAGTCGACAGTTGCCGTAAACGTTGTGATGCAGAGCGAATTTCTAATTAAAGTATGCTAATCCATGTGGAAAGATAAATAAATCGATTAATCAGGCGATCGATGATATGTAATCATATATGACGAGTGCAGTTTAGAGCATTATATAGATCATAAATTTACGGGCTATAATTGAGGTGACATTATGGCATATCTATATAATGAGAAGGTAATTTGATAGGAAATGGCGATTGAATGGTTATCGATAACTCATCTCATATATGAAGCACAAGCTTTGTTCATCTAAAAGAATCATATTTGAAGTCTATTACCTTCCAAACTAATAATTCTCAATTATTTTGCACTTATGACTGCGCCTCCACAAACAATTTCCATTCAAATTACGCCTCGCATTTCATTTATTTGCATCTACGTAATTTTCCTGCACATATTCATTAACTTTCTTTATCTCTTTCTCTTTCTCTGCTTGCTTTCCAGGTAAGTTCACTCTTCACAATTAATCAAGCCACGTGAGTCTATCTGCCAGCTGCCATTCGATAAACACATTTGCCATTTCTCAGTTTATAAACAATGCGCGATGAGAATCGAGTAGAGGGGCGGTAGCAGCAGCAGCAGCGGCATCGCATGGCCTTAGACTGCGTTCTTAGACGGCATTGCAATTGATGCGTTTATTTTTATAAGCCTTTAGCGCATTTATTATAAACAAAATATATTTTCAAGCGTTCGAGCGTACACTGTTTATAAGACTCCCATAGCTGTTGTTGTTGTGTTTATGTTAACATTGACTGCTGGCTGAATGAAAAGAGGAAGGCAGCCAGCCAGCCAGCCACCCACAGCAACTTCTTGACGCATTTCCGTAGAATCTCTTTCTCTCTCCTTAATTTTGTATTTAGTAAACAGCACGTCGACCATGCCCAGTTCGCCCACATCGCTGGACAGGCAGCTGGCTAACTTTTACTTTTTGTATATATACATATATCGATTTTCGATATATATCTATATCCGTATACAGATATGAAACGCAATGCGTTCATAATGCCACATGTGGGCAAGTATTTCCGCATTTTATTTTGGCACTTTCGGTTTTCATAAATGCGTTCCCCACTCGTATTATATATCCCATATATAACTCTGCCTATACAGATGTATATACAAATATATTCATAAATGCTCATGCATTCGCTTTATTGTCTACTTGATGAGCTGACTAATGAAGCTGGTACGAGGGCCCTCTTGCCTTGTCTTTCTCTCTCCCTCTCTCTAGCTCTCTGTCTGTCTCTCTGGCATTATTCATCAGCATAATTAACATTACAAATCATAAAACGTCAGTCGATTTGCATTTCTATTGTTTACACTAGCAACAATAGCAACAACACAAAATTTGTTTTCATCAAAGTCTTGTTATTTGGTTTGTTGTAGTTTGTTTTGAAAATTATTTATGCATTCTATTGCCAGCTCGTTCATATACTTATATATCTATCCATATATATTCATGCATCAAATTTTGGGACAGGTGCAAACCGGTTTCAGCTTGGTATATCTTTCATTTTCAAGCGACTGCATAATTTGTTTTATTTACTTTTTTTTCGGTCTTTCTCGAATTCAGTTTCGATTTGTGGCTTGATATTTTGTGTGCATTTCTTTCGATTTTGGGAATCTCTGGTTAACTGAATTCTTTTGTTAATTTGCGAAAGTGAAAACAGTTTTTTTTATAGCTCTCCACAAACAACAATTCGGTTTAATAACACAAATAAAATGCAAATTGAGTAACGAAATGGAGAGAAAGAATCAAAAATAAAAGCAACTGTTGGATAATAAAAAAAAATATATATATATATATGATGAAAAAATTAACATATGGTGGGGAAATGTTGTTTGTGGAGCGGTACGAGAATCTAAGCTAACGGTAGCTCCGAATGCATTCTAACTGTTGTTGCAAGCCGTTAAACAGAGCCCGAAACTTCTGAGAAAAGCCGTCAAAAGAATTCTTTTCAGTTAAGGTTTACGTAAGGCATAGCTTGAGTCAGAGAAATGAAGTTGATGACAGCCATTAGACGCTGGGGAAACTGTTTATAGAAGACTTTGATAATTCTATTGTTTTGTAGCAAAGAAAAAATTTAATAGAAATTGATTTTGATGACTAAATTGAATTCAAAATTTTCCTAACGAAAATATTTATAAATCCATATATATAGATATTTTTATAAATATATATATATGCCCAAATGGCCACTTGGAAAATGTTTTTCAAACAAAAATAAGCAAAGGCACTTGGCTAACGTTTTTCTGCACAGCCCACGCCGAAAAATATCTACAGCAGCCGGCGAAAAATTAAGAAAGAAAAAAAAAAACACTTGAGATATAGGAAAAACTCATGCATAAAAATGATCTTAAATGCGGCGATCGTTTGGCGTCTTGGGTGTTGTAGGTGGGAGGCGTTTGGCAAGACTTGTTATGAAATAGCCAACACTCCCCCTCACGCTCTCTCTCTCCTGCTAAATGGCTCGGTTTGTTTGGCTAGCTTTTGCAGACGTTTCATTGTGCGGCGATCATGTTCAATTTTGTTTTTGTTTTTACCAAAAGGCGTTGTCCAAAAGCCAAGCGTCGAAATTGAACCAGGCCAAAAACAATGGCATAGCCCCCAGACGGAGTGGCACTTGGCGTTGAAACTCGTTTAGTCGTTTGATGATGGAGTTGCATAGGCAACTAAGTCTGTGCAGCCACCTCCACCCCACTCTCTCTCTGTCTCTCTGGCATACAGCTGCGTGTGTTTAACGTCGTCAAGCAGCTGGAACAAACAGAAAATCTCGGCTAAACAATGGCAAAGTCCGTTTCCCGCCTGCTCGCTGCACTCAACCATAGGAAACAACAACAACAACCGCGAGCAATTGAAACCAGAATTTCGTTTGGTTTAGATTTTCACTTTTGCGGCTGTCGGTCAATTACCCAACCTCCCGCTCCTCGCGCCTTGGGCCCGCCAATCATTGAGTCAGTCAGTGAATGGGGCCTGCGCCAGCCACCTCCTGCACTTGGATCCCAGCCAGCGGCACGTGTTCCCATCAGCTGCCTAGCCAATTTTCGCTTTGTTCTAAGGCACACACATTACTTGCTTTTCACTGGCTTAATTGAAAGCGTTTCTGGCCGCAGGGCGCTGCCTGCTCAGTCAATTGTCCACTATGATTAGGCGGCAGCTGCTCTCAGCTGTTGCAGATTGGCTTTTCGAATTGCTGCAGACCTGATTGAGGCTGAGCTTATGCAAAGCTGCTGCTGGCTATAATTGGGTTTGCAGTTGGTGAAAAGAGAGAGATATGAGGAGGGTAGTGAGAGAGAGCATTCCAAATTAATCAAATTACAGAGAAGATTTAGTTAGCTGTGTGGGCTAGCTTTGAGAGGTGTGAGTCGACAGTTGCTCAAAATTTTGATTACTGATATAGTAGAAAAAGAATTTATTTGAAAATTCTAATCTAATTTAAATTTTGAGTTAGTCTAGGGGCTAACAAACTAGTTTTCTATGGAAGATTTACAATTGCATTCAAAGCAAATGAATTTCGATTCGAATCACTCGCTTTAAATTCAATTATTTCTATACAACTTGATTATCATCGAACTCCTATTCTTTTTAACATTTTTTGTTGTGACTTTGCCCAGTTTTGTGGCATTGCAGACATTTTTTTCGGGGCTGCTTCTTCAGCGGGAACTCTCTCACGTTCGTGCAGCTGGCAAGAGTCGTAGACAATTTAACCTTTTGAACTGGCCAGCGAGCTCAGCTGAAGGCGGCTTGTGACGTCAGTACGTTGCATGTCTGAAGTATCCCATTGTTGTTGTTGCTGCTGCCTGTTATTAATTGACTTTTGAGTTGACTCGACTGGGCGAAATGACAGCGTTTAATTTATTGCGCATACGCCCCGCTGTCTATGAAAACTTAAAGAAAAAGTGCACAGAGAGAGAGAGAGAATGAGTGCAGAGAGAGTGCAGTGTACCACCCACATGGCATGGCACAGATGCTGCTGCTGCGGAAGCTGCTGCTTAAGGAAGTCGCAGCTGAAAACTGCAGTCAATTGTTTGAGGTGTGAGGCGTGAGGCGTCTGTCTGCCAGGAAGACTCGAATTGCATTTTCATGGCTCATAAATATTGCATTATGGCTCACAGTCAGTCAAGCACATGCTCAAGTGTTCTTCGCTCCGCCTATGTTGAGTTGACTATGTAGATACCCTGTAAATGTATACATTATATGAAGTACTCGGTTAACATGACTGAACTGAGTAACTCTTAGTTTGAAACTGCTTAAAAATAGCTATTAAAAAACTGCAATAATTTTTATTGGCGAGCATTTCCTCAGGGCAACTGTAGAGATCTCAAATAAAATATTTGTGTTGCCTTTGTTTATTTATTTTATGGTATGTGGGAACAAGATTCTTTGCTCCCTCTCTCTCTCTGTTTATACTTGTCTCTATTTCTCTCTCTCTCTCTCTCTCTCTCTCTCTCTTGCCTAGCAATAGTATTCGCTTGAAGTTCTTGCTTTTGCCTAGTCACTCGCAACGCGTTTCGCTTTTATAATTGCCACCTTGTTTTCCACGAATCTTTTGCCGCTATCCGCGCATCAAAGCGTATGTAAATACATATATGAGAGAATTTTAATTATAAGGCAGGCGCAGCAGCAGCAACAACTAATTACTTACATACATGTATGTAAAAGTATATCTATGTGGCTACAGATTAATGATAACTCGAGTTGAGTTAAGAGCGAAGAAGAATAACGCGAGAGCATGAGAAATTACTTACACGGAAAATGTTGTTTGTTGTATTTTCCTATGCCGCCTGCTCTAGTTAAAAGTAAACTATATATATATATATATATGTGTGTATCTGAAGAGCATTGCATTTTTTGTCGTACATGCAACGGAAATGCAACAAATTGTTGTCTAAGCTGCGAGAAAAAAAGCGAAACTATGGCAAAGCCATGCTCGCCTTTAAGTCCTGGCCAACATCTATTTATAGCCAGTTGGTTGTAGCTATTGACCATGCCATGATCCTCTTTCCATCCAACATCTATGGATTCTACATGTCCGGGCCTGCATTGGCATTGGGCAATGCGCAATGCGCATGCGCCACACGACGGCTCCGACAAAGTAGTTCAACCTGTTCGGCTGCTTTGCGACGCGGCCAAAAGAATGTGGCTGCGAATTTATAGCTCTTTTGCTTTCAACTTTACTACAGCGGCGACCGGCTGCGATGCAATGAAGACTTCTTCAAGCTTTCAGCAGCAGCAGAAGCAGCAGCAGAAGCAGCAGCTAGAAAATAAGTAAATTTTTAAAGTTTTCTAGCAATTTACGCGCAAGATTTACGCAAATATGTTGCGCTGAATGGGCATGCCACATAAAGTACAAGTTGAGCGTAGGGGCCGCAAGGGGCAGCCAGGGCCAATAAATGCCAAGCACATAAAATGCGTGTAAAGTCGCTGTAAATATGTGCTAATGGAGCCAGTTTCCTAGTATTCAAATGAACTTTGCTTTCTGAGGAAGCTAAAGTTGAAATAAATGATGTACAATTTATATATCGTTTGGAGAAGTCTTTAAATATGCACGTTTTATATGATTTATATTGTATTTTATGGACTGGATTTTCTGATGTTTTTGCTAGTCAATCAAATTTTGCGCAGTGTATTTGTAGCTGCGCCTTCTTGCCTTGCTTTGCATATGAAGTGAAACTTAACTACGTTGTCCGCTGTAGTCATTGCCTCAATTCAACAATATCAAATTCATTCATTTATAGCGTACAGCCTCTGCGCTGCTAGAGTTTTGTCTTAAGTTGTCTGTCTTCTGCGCTGTTTGTTTCGCTTCTTCAGCTCAGCGCAGCGCAGCGCAGCTTCTCTCAATTAAGTTTAATGAGCACATGGGCATTTTCATAATTGGAGCAAATTAACTTGGATGGCGCTTGAGCGGGGAGCGAGCTGTCGTCAGTGCCAAATGCCTTTTGGACTCTATATAGATCATATAGTGAGCGAAAAATGCCGGAAGTGTTTGTTGGCCAACAGTCGTTTGCTTGGCCAACTTGTTGGCAGCTGCCAATTGAATCTGTTGCTGGTTCTTGTTGTAGGCAGGCACTTGGCAGTTACTTTGTACTATATCAGTCAATTGTCTTTGTTGTTGTTGCTGGCGTTGAACGCCTAATGAGCGGCCATTGTCAACGAGCCAGGGCAAGTGTTTTGGCCGGGCCAACACAGCGTGCGCCAGTTACTGCTCGCGTTGTGGGCACGTTTCGAGGTCACTTGACCAGAGCGCAATCAGCCATAAAAAAAGCTACATAAAAATTTAATAAAAATAACAATAAAATAAGTTGCAAAAAAGAAGCAGTTGGCACTTCTGCTTGGCTGATTTCTTGCTGAGCTGCTTTTGGCCAACTCACGACCTGTATGATTCTTGAATATTTATTGAAATTCTTGGCTTATCAGCGACACCAAAACTGAGTTTTGGGCCACTTAAGCTGCTGCACTGTGTAGCACTTGGCCAATTAGTTTGCATCTGGCTTTCAACATGAGCTGCCTGTTTGGCTATTTGACTGCTGTTACACATTTCAGCCGCAAGGATTGGCATGTGGACTTTTTGGTGAGTGCCGAGCGGGGTGGCCAAAACAGCCACGAGAACTGCACCGCAGGTGGCAGCTGGCTAGTTGGCTGCTTGCATTAACGTGGCTAAGACCAGTTTGCAATTAAATGTCGCCGTTTAAATGTGCTTTGATTTTTGCATAACCAACTGCAGCCAATGTGTGCAGCTCAGCTGGAATGCCAGGCTCAGAAAGTACAGTCTGTGAGCAACTTGTGCTAAAGTGTATAATATTTCTACCCAGTGAAACAAATCGAAATTCGCGCTAAAAAGTGGAAGTGGACCTAGCGATTAAGCAGAAATATATATTGAGAACAATTCAGTTGAAATGAAACAAGATATTGAATAATTATTGTTATTGTTATTATTGTTGAGCAATGACAAGCGAGTAGATTAAGACTAAAACTCATAGAGTTTTAGATATATAAGTCTATAGATAACTTTTGTTGTTGCCATCTCTCAGCTAGTATTGTCAGTCGTGTCGTGTCGTGCTTTTTGGGCCACTCACGTGAGCATCTCTCAGCCAGTTGCACGTTTAGCCAGTGGCTACCAGAGTTTGACCAACGAGCTGGCTGGCTGCTTGGCTTTAGCTTTTGGCTAAAGTTAAAAGTTCAAATAAACGGCGTTGTTCAAGTAGTTTATGATTATACTACTTGTTTGCTGCTGGCTGTTAACGGTTTTACACACACACACACACACACATTATGTGTCTTCTGTCTGTGTGTTTTAGATTTTTTGGCTGATGCTTTATGCTTCCTGTTTGGTCTGCTGACTAGCGCGCATTATCAGCTGGCGTCGTCATCATTACGAGCGTGAGCTGCTTCTGGCCAAGATCATGTAGATGCCACATGTGGTTGTTGTTGTTGTCTAGCGCTTGAAGATTAACTTGACTTTGTTGTGCGCTCTCTGTTGATTCTCAAGATTTGTTTTTGTTTGCCAGCAGCTTTAGCTGTCGCCTCTGGCCGCTGGCGTTGCTCTCATGAGTTAACTGTGAAAAGGCGTCGCTTGATTTATTCATTTATTCATTCAGCTGCCGCATATATAGTATATACAGTATATATATATATATATATGTGAGTATATATATATTCATAATGTAATTATCGGAGCTTGTAAGTTGGCAATTTGTTGTTGCAAGCACTTTACACATGTTGCTTGGCAGCAACTGAGATAAACCGCAACTGTACCTTTTATTTATGCTATTTTGTTCGCCTCTTCTTTCTGGCTTTATCTTGTAACTTATAATTGGATAAGAGCGCTGCGCCCCTTTGATGTCGTAGTCGTAGCTGTAGCTTAACCTAGTATTAATATGCGTATTGATTTTTTGTGCAAAAGTTATTTAATCGATAGCAGAATAGACAACAGCAACGGCAACTAGCGTGACACACTGAGCAAACTGACAACACGGGTTAATGTTAATGTGGGTTAATGTGCTAATTTTTGCCAGAAGGAGAAAGATTGAGGAGAGTGTGAGAGAGAGAGAGAGAGAGAGAGAGAGAGAGAGAGAGAGAGAGAGAGAGAGCGAACGCATATACATATAAATAGCATTTGAAATGGCTGAATTGCAGCAGAAACTGAAGCGACTGTGTGGGTGTGAGTGGGCAGCGGCGGCGGCAGCCACAGTGGGCTAACAAGTGGCAGGCAAATGCTCACACAATGGTTGCCCACAAGGGCTTCGCTGTTGTCTTTGTTGCTGTTGATGCGGAAAATCGTTGCAACAAATTAACTGAAAACGAGCTAAAGCCGCTTATAAATAGCTGAAAGCAAAAACATCAAGAGCAAAACGGGTCAGGAGGAGTTGTGTTTGCGTTTTTGCTTTTGCCGTTTTCTCTTTCTGTGCCCAGTTGAGGTTTTGCCTCAAATCAAACGAAATTAGCGCAAATTTGTGGAAAATCACATGAGACAGCTGGCCAAATTGTTGACAGTCGTTGTCGTTGTCGTTGTTAAAGTTACGGTTGTTTTTCTTCAGTATTTACTTAAATTGTTGCAGTTGCAGTTGCAGTGTCGCTGTTGCACGGTACATTGAACTGGCTTTCAGAAATGTTTTTTCGCTCTCTTCGAATGACAGCGAGCAAAAACGAAGAGAAATAATGCACTGCGAGCAAACATCATGATGAGTTTGACAGTCTATAGTCAAAACAAAGGCGCCGCCGTTTGTTGAATTGTAAAAAATATGTATACAAGCAGAGCCCCAACAGGGGGTGCTAAGGAGCGGGCGGCGTGTGTGTGTCGCGGCAGCATGAATACGCGCTTAAAACATGCAGCCAATGTCAATTTGCCAGGCCCAAGGCCCCGCGTGCAGCGACGGGCGACCAACGACCAGCGAGCGGCGTCAACTAAATGTCAACTGGGTGCAGCAGCAGCAGCAGCAACAACAGCAACTAGCAACACACACTGGGGCGCTCAACTCTATTGTTGATAGTTGCTTTGCTTATCAGCTGCAACAGTTGTTGTTGCTGCTGTTGCTTCTGCTCTCGCTGCTGTCACAATTCTTGTGTTTTATTTTGCGTGCCACGTCCGTTGCAGATAAAACGCGTGCTGCGGAACTTCCATGCAGCGCCAGTCGCAAGTCCCCTTATATAAATATATTTTTTTTTTGCGTCTGTTATTATTGTAATCAGTCATATATCAAGCAAACACTTATTATTATTACTATAAAAAAATATCTATTTAATCGAGGCATAGCCATAAAGATAGAAGTTGCCAGAGTTGAGCAAGCTGCAAGTTTTTTCTCCAGCTCAATTCTGTTGTCCAGTGTAATTAATGCGGCAGCGATTTAAGCCTAAGTTAACACCCGACTGCACCACCAAAACCCCAGGCCACCCCACCCCAGCGCGTTACTTAGCCCGTCTATGGCTTCCAGCCGCAATTGGTAGCAAAAATTGTTGTCGCTGCACCTGTTACCCAGTTTTGTCAGCCTGTTGGCCGGGCTGAGACCAAGCTCTAGCTTGGTTAGTCGGTCGTCAAAACTGGGTCTAAAAAACAAACACAAAAAACGAACAAACAGCAGCAGCAAAGCCAAAGGAAGCCAATGTTTCTGGTCGAGTGAGCGCCGCCTCGACAATTGTAATGTAAAACAGGAACCATATTGTACCACACGCTCCGAGCGAGACGGAGATAATAATATGCCGTCGCTTTCTGCTTCAATTGACACCCTTCAGCTAGTTGCAGTTGCAGTTGCAGTTGCAGTTGCAGTTGCATAAAGATAGACATCGACAGCGCGCAGCTCATTTGGTGGCCATCACGACGCTGCCTCGTTGCCTGCCTGAGTTTCCTCTCCCTCTCACTCTGGCGCTTGCACAATATTTGATTTGGCATCGAATACACCTGAGTGTCTGTGTGTGTCTGTCTATGTTTTAAGCATTCGATTAGATAAACCGCTGCAACAGCTGCCAATAGAATTAAATTTATGACACGGCCCGAAAGTTTTACGTAAAAAAAACCCCCCGGAGCAAAATCAAATAATAAATCGATGCGATTGTTGGCTTATAAACAGCCTAAGGTTTGTTTAGTTTAGTTGTAGCTTTACGACTGTGACTAAGGCGCTATATTGACAATGATATGATTAGGGCTAATTGTATTTATAAAGAAGTATATAATTATGTTGGTAAAAAGTCAGTTAAATAACAAACCTTGGTTCCAACTCGGCAAGAACTTGTGCGATAAAATCTGTTCGCTGTTGAAACAGTCATTAACATGGCTTAGCCAAGTATTTCCTCAGCTCTCGTGCTCGTTTCCACTGCATTTTGAGTTTTGATCAATTGTCACGAACAAATAAATAACAAAGTGAAGAAAACGAATCGAAACGAATCGAAGCAGAGACACGATTTAATGAACTTCAACAATGCAGAGAGTCGAGTGCGAGTGCGATTGTGAGTGCCTTAATCAATCGCTCGAATTTCAATCTTGACCCAGTGGCTATGTGTCAGGCCTCGAAGACCTTCCGTCAGTTGGAAACGCCCTTATGTGATGATGATGATGATGATGATGGTGATTGTTGTTGTTGTTGTTGTTGATTCCATTTCACATTGATTGCTCACATTTCCAGCACAATCGATGACAATCTTCCAAACATTTTTGTTGCTTTCGTGTTTTGTTGCTATTTGTAGCTTTTGTCCCTTAGCAATTTGTTAATTTCTTTATTGGTTTTTATTGTCAAAGTGTTATTGTGGGCCGTGGAAAGTGTAAACTTATTGTCTTTAGATTCTTATTGTAGCATTCAGTTGATTGTCTTTATAGGGGGAGGGGTGGACGGCAGCACATGAGTTGTTGCTTCAGTGAAAGCGTCGACTGGTTAGCGTTTTTGGGGGATTGGTGTTTGGGACTCTAATAACTCGATGGATTTGCTGTCTGATGTTGAAGTGTGCCTGATGACATTTAGCTTTTTCTGATTCCCGCTGATTCCCGCTTTTATGTTGGCGCTTCAACTTTCGCCATGATTTATTGGCCAGCATTTTCGGTCAGTGCGACATTAATCTTGTGACTCGCTTATAAAATAAATATTATTTAAATGTTTATCTCGTTGCTTATCCTCACTATCCCAGAGGTTGTTAACCCAACCGACAACCACGCAACTTTGTTGCTGCCATCTGCCAGCGGAGCCACTGGTGCCAGCTCCTCATTTGGCATAGCGTGCTGCCACATGCTACACTGTGGAGTCTCTCTCTCCAGCTGGCATGCCAATTTCAAGACCCTTGCGCCCCAATGCTGTTGCTCCTTATAAGCGCCTGACTGTATGTATGCGCTGTCCGCCTTTTATAGCCGGCGCGCGAAGCATTTGCGCGCTGTGCCGCTGTGGCAGGCAGGCCTGCCTGGTCAAGGTTAACTATGCGATCCAATGCGCCGCGTTTCGATTGGCAAATAACCTCCAGAGTCGTCTGTCAATGTCAACATTCATTGGATGAGCCCCAGCGCGAGCTCAATGCCCAGCATAGCTGAGCAGCATTTTAATCTGTAGATCACTGAGCTCAGTCTAACCAACTCAACGGAAATCATAAATGTTGATTAGTAAACCAAGTTAAAGTATCTTTGAGATTGCTTATGAAATTTGAAATTGCTTTGCGGTTAAATTTGTTTGTAAATCGTAATAAATATTTGAAATTTAATAGCTGCATAAAATTGTAAAGACAATTACATAAATTACGTTGATTCAAGCCAACTTTCAGGCTGCAGCAGAACTAATTTAGCCACGTTGCATGCAGCTTCACTTATAATTAACTCGTTTGCAGACATCGTCAGTGATTATCACTGTTCTCTGGCTGCACATAAACATTCATGAATTGGCAATTTAATTGTTGATTGTGCCGCTCACCTGTTATTAGCTCTTTATATAAATCAATGGCGCTAATCGCAACTTTCCTGCCCAGACGCAGGCCATTTAATCAGTAAACTGGCACAGAGCGGATCAATTTCCCGTTGGCCAAGGATGTTGCGCAACTGCTGCAGCGACAGCTGAAAAGGTGAACTAAATGAAATTCAAAAGTTGTGTTCAGCCCGGGCTTGGACCCTCGGGCATTATAGCAATGCCAACTGCAGCAGTTGGCACTTAAGTGCTCAAGGCCTGTTACTTGGCTTGACAGGCAGCCACCCACCCACAAGGCGCACTCTGCATGCCACTGTGGCAGCCACCCAAACGTGTTGCAACATAGGCCAGTCAATTAAGATTTGTGTGTGGCACTTTCCTGGCCATTCGCTTGATTAGTTTTTGCTGCTTAAATGCTTTTCTCTTGAGGGGCGCGCACACCCACATTTTTGACTGAGTGAAAGTTGTGTCAGCCAAGAAATTCTACATATGCAACTCAAATAGCTTTTTTTAGAGTTTATTTGTTTTTGAAATGAAATTCACGCACGTTGCCTGCAATAATTAAGTGAAACTGTCGCTCGCATTGCCAAATTTCACTGATCAATGCAAACGCAACAAATTTAAATTCGCTACACATTAAATAACGAAACAAACATCAAAGGGACTGCTCGACTGGCTGTTACCCTGTGGCTAATTATGAAGGTAATAAAAGAGTTGCTGAAGAGAGTGCGTAATGAATACAGAAAGACAATAAACTGTCATTTAAACAGTGCACGACTGCGTGATACCCTGACTCTACTAAAATGTGTTGATAACTATGAATACCCTGCAAACCTACACTCTCTGTATGATACACCCTCTAGCCTACTTAAAAGTCTAGCTACCCCACTTCCTCCCTCTATTTTGTCACACTTTCATTGAAGACGCGGCACACAAAATGTACGCCGCAACGAAGAAGACCTCAAAAACGTAGCAATTGTGGCCCAAATAGTTGCCTATTGAGGTTTGATGCTGATCATGATCATAATAGCAATCTCTAACTGTGCTTCATTATGTAATTGGTTTTTGTTTTGCTTAAAAGTTTTGGAGCTTATGCAAATTGGCGTGTTTGAGGCCAAAGCTTTAGAGTCCATTTGGACTGCTTTAAATTCCATCTGTTTGGCGAGACAACGAGTTTTGTTGTTGTTATTATTGTGGCTTTGTGGGCGTGATTGGCAACGTCTCTTGATGTTACGTATTTTGTTTATTTTCTCTCTCTTTATTTCTCTTGCGTGCGAAAAAGTATAAAAAGTGGAGCAGCAGAGTTTTGTTGTTGTTTTGCCCCTCTATTGACAAATTGTATTGAATGGCATTGCAAATTGCCATAGCATAACTCGAGCATTATGTCACTAGATGCTTTGAGGAAGTTGCACAGCTCGACGATTTCCATATATGCCTACTGCTACTGTAAACGACTAATTTTAGCATAATATCAAATCTAAATAGTTTAGCAGTAGCTGCTAATTGGAGGCAGTCTCTTTATGGCAGGTATCTGAGTATGGTTATTCAATAATAGTGAAAAGCAGACGTTTCTGAAAGCAACGCCTTTCTATGCGATTTTCATAAGTGCTCTATTCGACTTGTTGTACGGCATTCGGCGAATTATGGCAGCTAATTGAATAGCAATATAGCAGATCTTTATCCACATGCCAATTGGACAAGAAAAAACCCGCTATCCCATATCTTACATATATAATTCAATTTAATTTCATTAATGCGTCTGTGTTGCGTATACGCCGCGTTAGCCGCCAGTCGCTGGCACAGCTGTGACGCAGTTGCTTTGCTCTATTAAAATACAAAACTCGATTAATTTTCTTTGCAACGCAGATTTTGTTGATCTGGCTGGCGATAGGCGATTCAGTTTCTCTTTGTCGCTGGCTCAATGTCAATGAAAATAAATACAAATAAAATTTTTACTCATTTCTACAAATGCGAGACGCAAAAAATGTAATCCGCTTCATGTGTCGTCTTATTTATATTTGCAGGATCAGTACGATAATCTTTCAATACACACAAACAAAGGCATTGAAGTGCTCGATAAATATGCCAATTTTTTACGGGATCGGGTGGCCATAGAAACGGAATATGCCGGCAAGTTAAGGTGAGTTTAATGAAGAAATATAGAAAAATATATATAAAAAAAAATAAATATTTAAAAAAATATAAAAATATATATACAAAATATATTTTAAAAATTAAAACAAATATATAAAAATATAAAAAAAAGATACATTATATATCAAAAATACCAAATAGAATATATATATATATATATATATATATATATATATATATATATATATGTATTTATGTATATATGTAAACATATGTATATAACATTGAGCAAGGCAATTACTTGACAATCTTATATATTATTATATATTATTATATTCTCCCAACTAAGTGTCATAAACAGAATTCGCGCTCAACGCCTCATTTGTTGGCTTTTGTTCGAAAGCTAATTGAAATAATTACAAATGCTTTGTAAGCGCCCGAAAATGTGTAAATCATGTGGCGCCACTTAATGCCTATATTTGAACGTCAATTAAATGATATTTTTTATACGATTTGCTGGCAAAGGCCTCGCCCGTTGCGGGCTTGCGGCCTGTCAAGACACAAACAAAAAACAAGCAAAAACAACAAACAATTCCTTACAAGAAACAAGACACATTAAACTGAACGCCACTGCAATTCTCATAAATGTAAAGTATTTTTGTATTTATTTCATTTTGTGTATATAAATTGGAAAATGGAATAAGCACAAGGTCAGCCAGTTGTAGAGATTGTGCTCGGAGTGCATTGTGGCCATTCCTGGGCATCGGCTGTCTGTATAAAATAAATAGCTAATTATATGCTTTTATAGCGCGCAGCGAGCAGAGCAGAGCAGAGCGAGCCCATAAATACATTTTACTCATAAAGTATATATGTACATGCACTTCAATTAGTGCCCTTTGCAAGCGACAACATGGACTCAATTGAGAGAATGTTGCGCCGCACCTCAATGTGCGAGGGAGGCCGGCTGGGGAGAGTGAGTGAGTGGAAGCTGGGCGTTGCACCCCTGGCCATGTTTGTCCAGCTAAATTGCGCAATAGACTGACAACTGAATAAACAAGAAATAAGAGACGACCGCGACCTGCCCCACGAGCAAGTGACACGCGACGCCTCGCGCTGGGTGTAGCTGATAATGCTGCCTATTTAATGGGATTGAGCTTGGGCAACGACGAGCCCAACCAAGCAACTGGGCGTCATAATTGTATAATTTGCTTGAGCAGAGCGTAGACCCGCGCTCTCCCTCTGCTGCTCCGTGGCCAAGGTGGGAATGTTGTCAGTTATCGTGGCTATCGTTAGCTGGCTGCCGCTTCTTATTTCCCAATGCGGTGGCGTCTGTTCCCACAATTTGAATGCCGCAAAATGAGTCGAGAGTTGGCTTGATGACTGACTGAACTCGGCTGAACCAAGTGAACTGTGGCCGGCTGATATGCCTGCAGCTACCGTACGGCTTGAGCCCTTTATAATGACATTATTGCAGCGCTGAGATGGCGACGGCGTCGGCGTTGCTTCCCATGCGCTCCAACTAGACCACAAATGCGGCCACATGAAATGGAAAACTCTCTGTATATTAGCAGACTATATATAGGTGTATATCGTAGTTAGTGAAATCTGAAATCTCTAGTCTGGCAGACTGAAATTTGAAGATTGCTTTGCGTGTCTCGCAATGCCAAAATGAAAAGTCTCGTGTTAATGCAAATGTAAATTATTTGGTCTTGTTGTTGTTGTGGTTGCTCTTGTTGTTATTGTTGCTATTTGTAATAGTTGCTGTTGTTGTTTCTTTCTATGCATAAACAAAGTTTCACTAATGCCATGCTCTTTTGATTTTCTTTCTTTTTTACAGGCGCTTAGTGAAAAATTATCAGCCCAAAAAGAAGGAGGAGGAAGACAATGAGTAAGCACAAAAACTAAAATATAAAAATAAAAAAATATAGTTATAAGAATAATAACAATCATATAATATGAAAAGTAAGAAAGCTGTCAATAGCAGCTGCTCAGCAGAGAGATACCCTGTAACTAAAGCTGAGTCAAGCTTGGCTTGTCTCAGTTCTCTTATTTATAAGCTAGTTACATGCTGGTCTTTAAACCGAGCATAGCCCTTGTCTTATTCTGGGTACAGGGTATGCCTAAATGGTGATGGGTTGCCTTAACACGATTGCGCAAAAGTTTTGTTAAATCTTTTGGAAAATTATCCATAATTTGTTCGATTTGCTGTTTGGCATATATGTTGGCAACGTGTTAAGTGGATTTTGTCTATGAGCAAATCCATTTGGCGGTGCCACTGTGCGTGTCTGTGGCATTTCATTTGCAAGGCACAGCCACATCATGTGGATGCATGATTGTGGCTACTTGGGGCTCCATATTCCATGTGTGGTCTGAGAACATTGTAAGGCAGCCTGCCACTCAGTTTTAATTACATACGCGCAATGCTCGAATCATTCCCCAGTTTTGCGGCCGCCTGACATCATGGCCCGCAAATAGCGCGACGCGAGTTGGTTTTTGCTTCCTCTCTTTTTGCTAGAATTTGTAATATGACAATGAAGCCATTGGGTCCAAGTTGAAGAGTTGGTAATGAAATGCCAAGCTCGATCGACGTATCGCCATATACAGTTGTAAAAATCCATAAATTTATTCATGATTGCCGCTCGGCCTGGAGCTGCTCCATATGCGGATTGACAGTCAGACAGACTGAGAGACGGAGAGACAGTAAGAGAGATAGGCAGTGGCGACGACAGCGTCGCGTGGGTGTTCAGAGCGCGTCACAAAGCGCGTGTCCAATAAGAGGGCCATAAATCGGCATAGCTAGCGACTTGGTCTTGCTGCTTAATGCCTGTCCCTCCCAGTCGAAGTAGTTTGTGGCCGCGAGGCGAGAAAAGGCGTGGGATGTGGGACTGTAAGCCCGGTTAACTGATTGCCTGATTGCCTTACTATTTACAGATTTACATCGAGGCAAGCTTTCCGCAATCTGCTCAAGGAGGTGGGCGACTTGGCGGGGCAGCGCGAGGTTGTGTCAGAGACCCTGCAAATGCAGATAATCCACGGCGTGTCGGTGCTATCGAAAACACTGCGAGAGGACCGCAAGGTAAGCTGTACTTAACAAATATCTGTTTGTATAATAGAGATTATTTACTCTCTCATCTCTTTGTAGAAATGCCTTACAGATGGCACAATGCTGCAACAGACCCTCAGCTCACAGCTCTCGTCGCTGGAGCGCGCCAAGCGCAACTATGACAAGGCGTATCGGGACTCCGAGAAGGCTGTTGAGAACTACAAGAAGGCTGACATGGATCTCAATCTGAGTCGCGCCGAGGTGGAGCGTTACAAGAACATCATGACATCCAAAATACAACAGTCGGACGATGCGAAGAACGAATATGCCAACCAACTGCAGAAGACAAACAATCTACAGCAGCAGCACTACGGTATACTGTTGCCCGCTGTGTTTAATCGGCTGCAGGAGCTAGACGAGAAGCGTACGCGTGGCATAAGGGAGTTCATTATTGGCGCCGCGGACGTGGAGTCCTCTGTAGCGCCCATTATTGCACGTTGTATGGAAGGCATAGTCAAGGCGGGCGAATCAATCAACGAGACGGAAGACTCATTAAAAGTCATAGAAAGGTTTGATAAGAAAACTGGATTTTTCCTTTTGCTGTCACAGCTAATCACTGTCAACATTTCAGATATCAATCGGGCTTCACACCACCAACGGACATACCATTTGAGGATCTGTCAAAGATGGACCCCAGCGTCGCCCCTCAATCCAACTACAGCAGTGTCCCCTACAACCACTTGACCATTAAGGGCGGCACGCTCACCGCCGCCAAGCTGAAGAAAGCCCGCGGCGGCATCTTAAACAGCATCTTTGGCAGCAACAAGGTGAGAGCAGTCGTTGGCGATGCCTGCTTCTGGTTCTGGTTTACCACTTAGCTGCCTTTTTTCTTTCAAAGAGTGATCCTCTGTTATGTACATGTCTCTATCCTATCTCTATATCTATCATTGCCTGGCACACACAGTCTATCTCTATCTGTTATCTCTTTTGACTTCTGTTTGTTGCGAGAGATTCCACCAGTCAGCACAACCGCCTCTTGTGTTTCAGATGCTTCTTGATTAGTTTTAAGTTAATTCTTAAGTCGTAGGCTTTTGTCTTCTACTTATAGTTTACTCATGCCGTCTCTCTTTTCTGTTCTTATTTCATTTAACGAAACAAATCGAAAAATCGTTTTGCCATTTCTTTAATTTACAATACGAAACTAATGGACGTTGGTTCCACGTTGCTGTAAGTACCAAGTGTCCAGCTGCATGCAGCTCTCACCCAGGCAGCTCAGCGCCGTTTCGTTTCGTGTCCTCCAAACTCATGTCTTACATGTCAACTAAACCTCGCAGTCTTTCATCTATCCAATACTCAAAACCCTCTATACAATTAACATATGCATACGAATTTATATATATTTTGATGTCTCTGTTGTTTGTCACTTTACTAAACAAACTGTTATATTATGCAACAACATTGGCTGCCTACGCTTTTCACACTCGCTTTTCCATTTTCGACAATTCGCCACGAATCAATCAAAATTGTTCACGAATATTAATTGTAATTAACTCTTTAATTTCTTTTCTGCATATTTGTTGCTGTCATTCAATTTTCTAACACAAACAAAAACATGCTTTTACTTACACAAACACACACCACAACACCTACACACGCGGAAAAACAAACTGTGATACGTTTTCAATGTATTCAAAATATGTGTATAAATGAAATAACAATAATCAAATCAAATCAAATCAATCAATTCGCTGCCCATAGCAACGGCAGATAATTGAAGCTTGTATCACGATGAAGGTATGATGTATATTCCAGCTCTACTAACTAACTGCTCTTAACACCAATTAACTAACTAAGCATTAGCTACTAATCACAACTGCTAAACATAATCGCCACAAGCAACTTAATTAACCTCTTCATTGAGTCTCACAATCACTTTGTACACCTAACCTTAAGAACAGCATTTGAACTAAAACCTAATCAATGAAATATAATATTGAAGAATAGCTTAACTCATTCATTAACTAGTTAGTTAGTTAGTTAACGCAACATGCCAAGGCACAACACTCACACATTGCAGAACAAATTCAATTATAATTCAATTTAATTTATCTATAAAAAAATTACAAAAAGAAGGAATGCAAAATGCAATTAAACTAATTATTTAATTATCATTTCATTTATTGAAATTTATTTGAATTTCTGTTCAGGTTTGTATTTGTTTGTATGTCCTATCTGGCGTCTGAATGTATTTGTATGAAGTTGTTGTTCCATCATTTCTGTCTTGTATAGTTCATTGCACCTCGATCTACCCTATAAATACATATATATAGTCTATAGCTGCAGCTGAGTTCCATTACTAATTGTTCCATGTATTCATATTTAGAATTCGCTAACTGCGGACGGCCAAAAGGAGGACTTTAGCGATCTGGCACCGATTCAGCAGCGCAAGAAGCTGCAGGCGAAAATCGCCGAGCTGCAGCATAAGGTCGATCAGGAGACGAACACCCGCGATGGTCTGATGAAGATGAAAATCGTTTATGAGGCAAACTCGTCGCTGGGCAATCCGATGACCGTTGAGGGTCAACTGAACGAATCCGAGCACGAATTGGATAAACTGAAAATGAATTTGAAAAAGTATCAAGGCTTTTTGGACAAGGCTAATCAGCTGCAGGTGGCCAACAATAGTCCGCAATCGAATCGTAATCAATTGCAAAACGGACACCGAACATCCAGGTGAGTGGCCCCTCCTATTGCTCACATAGTTTTGCTCAATTCAAATTGTATGTTTATTGTTTTTACAGACATTCCAATGGCAGCGCCAGCGCTGATGATCATCACGATGCCGATGATCAGCCCGATGATGCTGGCAGCTTAAGCAGGTCAGATTCTGAGGATAATGTGGCGCAAATACAAAATGGGCATAATAATAACAATAACGGGTACACTCATAAGTCTACGTTCAATGTTTATATATACGCACACACAGCTACACATTAATACATACACATACACACCTACATACACACACACTCTCTCATACATTATTGTAAATCGTATATCACTTATGATTTGGCTCGTTTTCTTACTCATGCTGTATCATTTCCATTGTTCGGTGGCATTGTTTTTTTTTTTTTGGTTTTGGTTCCTTTTGTTCAGTTAATTTTTGTCATGATTTGTCATAAGCAAAAAGGTTTGAATAATAAGAACAAGCGCCCACTAAAGAAAAAAGTCCACAATACGCCAAAGAAACAAAATTTGATCCTATTTGTATTCAATTAACTAAATTATCTTTAGTTCGTAATCATTTTGAATTGCTTACACCATACATATAACACGTAATAATATCGAAATTGCAACTTCTTCAAATATTTCGTTTCATTTTGCCTTTCCATGGTGAAATCCAGCAGTTCGGCAAGTCCCGAGAGCGGACTAGGCACCTCGCACACATCACTGCCCGGCTCCGGACAGGGCAGCGCTAATGAGAATCCAATTGGCGAAGAGACGAGCTACGAAGCGGAAGTGGAAATGCTGCAACCACTCGGCACATGTCGTGCGCTATATCCCTTCGAAGGTATGTATTCTCTTATTACTATATATCATTTAATACTAAGTAATTAATCTCCCTCTCTCTCTCTCTCTCTCTCTCTGACAGCTACCAGCGAAGGCAGCATACCCATGAGCGAGGGAGAGGAGCTGCAAGTGATTGAGAATGATCAGGGTGATGGATGGACGCGCGTGCGGCGGGCGAACAACACAAATGGCTGGGACGAGGGCTTTGTGCCGACGAGTTACATCGAGTGCACACTCTTTGCTTAGATTATATTAGGCGGCAGGAGCGGGCAGTTAAGCAAATTTAAACTACTTAACAGCATTTGCATATGTTCCATACATTTGTGTACTTTTGTCATAACTTTGCGTTATTCTGGACAGCCATAAAAAATGAATACCACAACTATCACGAATATTCACACTCTCACACACGCACAACCATGTACATTCGACTTAAGATAAGCTAAAAATTTCATTTTCTATACGCTCATTTGTATATTTACTCTGATTTACTCTGGCATTGATTATGAAGTAGAGATATCATATACTATAAAATGCGATCACTAAACGTAGCTACATATTTAAATATATATACAATATATGTATATCTATCTATATATATATATATATATATATATATATATATATATATATATATATACATACTTATGTATATACATACAAACATATGTGCACCCTACGAGCAGACCTCACCTAATTGTAAGCAAAAATTCAAATTTTCCCTTTTTCACAACAGAACAAGTATAACAAAAAATCATGTATTAACTATTTATATACACACGACATATATAAAATGTAATTTATATGGCACTAAGAAAAAGAAAAGAAAGAAAATCACATCTTTCACAATCGTCATGAAAAATAAGCTGGTAAACATATTGAAAGCATACGAAAAGCTATACGCACCTTGCAATATGCTTACTAGATTTATTTTTTATAATCACATTTCATATTTGATGGCACCTGCTACTTTTCGAGCTGACCAAGAAAAGCAACAGTTATTGTGGCTATTAGATAAACGAATGCACTTTAAATCATTGATAAATATATATATTAAATATATACATATATATAGAGAGAAAGAAATGCATTAAAATGGAGAAGAGAGAACGCTTCCCCTAACCACATTCAATGAAAGTCGACTTGAAGTGTTAATTATAGCAAAAGTTATGACAATTTTGCATTGTGCATGAGGCATATGCGAAATGGAGAGCAAAGAACGCGTTAGCTTGTTAAATATGGAATAGCAACAATTGTACATTTTACTTTACACTTTATGCATAAAACAAAAACAAGAAAGAAAAAAACTTAATTATAATTTTATACCTAAATAACTTTTGTATTGCTTTTGCCTTGTACATTTTCACACACACACAAGCACACATACCTACACACACACATACATACATACATATATATATATATATATGTTTAAACTATGAGATGATGAAAAGAGCTAAACACAAGATTTCATCAAAATTGAGAGTAAATTTTGTTTTAGGGTCCCTTAGTTCTTTAAGTTGACAACTTTTAAGACTTAAGTCAAACGCAAAGCCGCTCGGCGCTACCTTTTGTTATGTTGAACGCCACTTTGCAATACATTTATTTATACTTTACATACATAATATATACTATATATATATATAATGGAAAAACGAAAACATGCATATATATATTAATAACCGTAATCAAAAGTTAAAAGTCTGCGGCATAGCGAGCGCTTCGTAGGCCTGGCAAGTGAGTTTGTATCTAAGTTAGTTCGGTTCCACTGTACTTGATTTTGTTTCTCTGGCACCTGGTCCGTTTGTCTTTAGTCTGACTTGCTCTATCAACTATATACCTAAGCAGGTTGTACATAAATATACCGAAATAGCTACCCTTGCAGTACTTTACTCCTTTTCGTATTGAACAAGTTTATATATAATTTTCGCAGATTTAGCATTTATACAGCTGAACAACTGAGTATGAGTTCAGTTAACTAAACTAAAACAAAGCCTAAACTAAGCAGAAAATATTCCAAAATTCTTAACTTTATATAATTTATACACGAAATGAGAGCAGAGCAAAATTGATGTGGCCAATGGTGTCATATGTGGGCGTCGTCGTTCAATCTACGAGTGAACATCAGAACATATGTAATTATAAAATAAAGAAAATTAAAATGAAAACTTATTGAAATTGATTTGAATAATTTAAAAAATGGCGCGTGGTGCAAGCTTTGGCTAAGGTCACTCAAAAGCTAGTTGATATGTCATGCAGCGAGTCAGCGCTGGCGCCATCTGTAGGCTAGTAGCTGAACTTACCTGTAGTTTTTTCACAAAATTTTAAAGATTTCGTGTATTTCGATTTAAGTGTCAAGATTTTTAGTATTGTATTTATTATACAACTCTTTTTTAATTAATTATCAAACATGACCGAAGCCCATATAGACGATGTCTTGGATTTAATTGGTAAATAAATTGACTATAACAGCCAATTCAGGCAGTAATGTCGTCCACAGGCTTCGGTTGGATTCAAGTGCTGATGTTTATTGCCTGCGCCTTGGCCAGCATATTCATTGTCAATGAAATCGTGGGCATCAATGTGGTCTCTGTTGACATCGCCTGCGAGTTTTCGTTGCGCAGTATCGAAATTTCACTGCTGTCCAGTGCGGGCTTTGCCGGCTTGATCTTGGCATCGCATTACTCGGGCTACAAGACGGACCAGATCGGCAGGCGCAAGGTGATGATGTATTCCTTATGCATGGCAGTGTCATCGTCGGTGCTTTCATTGTTTATGCCCAATTTCTATGTATTCATACTATTGCGATTCTTGACCGGTTTGTTGTGGGTACGCCTACGCGTTTCACCTGGCTAATACTCTAGCAACGGCTACTCTGCCCCACAGTATCTCCGGGGCCAGCGTCAATAACATCACGTATATATCGGAGTTTACCAAAGCTAAATACCGCGCTTCGGCCATCAACTTCATGTGCTACGCCTTCGCACTCAGTGCCATTCTGTTGCCACGTAAGTAGTAGCTTCATCGCTTGACTCCATTCCTTACTTAGTCTGAGATCCTCCTGCAGTTGTGGCGTATAAGCTGACGCCGCTCAATCGCGTATTGTTTACCATGCATAAGTTAGACTGGCGCGTTTGGCGTCTTTGTATGTTTATTAGTTCGACTCCTGGCATTTTAGCCATTTTCCTCTTGGCCACTCTACCCGAGTCGGCGAAATTTTTACTATCCGTCGGGAGGGATGATCTTGCCTACGACATCGTCAATCGCCTCTACAGGCTGAAGCGAAAGCGGGACTTGAAGAGCGTCGGCATCACGGGCGTCTATGATCCTGATACGCCAGTCATAGAAGAAAAACGCAATTGCTGCGTAGAGATATGGAGGAACACGGCGCCGCTGTTCAGGCGACCCTACGTGGGCAATTTCATGGTCTGCACCATCATTCTCTGCGGCTTCTTGTTCGTGTGAGTTTGTGTCTGCGTCACACTGAGATCAATATAGCCAGTCCACTCTCTATCCCATTAGGGGCACTGGCATTTCGCTGTGGTTCATGGAGCTACGTCAGCTGATGACCAACAAACCAATGACCGTCTGCGAAATGCTGCGGCGCAACGAATCGAACATCATGAAGACCGAACATGAGTGTCCCTCAAAGACATCCAACTTCATCGACTGCCTCGTCTTGGGCGGCACTTTCCTGGCCTGTTGCATTGTGCTGAGCCTACTCCTGCTGTTCATGCAACACTATCAGATTCTGTTCATGTACACGACCATCGCAACCATATGCGGCCTGTGCCTCAATTTTCTGGCCAACAAGGTGCCCATCCTGGTGGCCACGGCGCTGTTCTCGACGCTGTGCACCAGCTGCATTCCGCTGATTTCATCGGTGTTACTCGATCTAATGCCGACGCATATAAGGTGATGGGCATTCCATTGCATACTACTGTATATAGTATATATATTTATATATTCGCAGGGGCATGGCCATCAGCATGGGCTTTTTGTTCGCGCGCTTGTCGGTTATTCTGGCCAATGTTCTGCTGGGCTTCTTCATGCTTTCCAACTGCTTGCTCACATTTAATATTTTTGTCGTGGTTACATTGAGTGAGTTGGTCAGCGCGGCGTATACTTGATTTGTGCATAAGCAAAGTATTTGCCTTCTCTTTACAGTGGTGGTTGTATTAACGTGCATGCTGCCCAAGTAAAAGCTCGCGTCGCTGAAACACTGGCGCCATCTATGGTTCAATTTCCGTGCAAAAAGCGGGAGTTGTGGCCTGAACCAGAAAAGGAACACATCATTGCTCAAATAAATATTGTTTGTTTATTGAAACTCAATTTGATATACATATTGTTGCGGGTGTTTTTGGTTATGCTACATTTAGTAATATTTATATTTGTATATATATATGTACGTTCATATTGTTCACATCTGTATATATATATTTTGTATTTAATAGTTTAATGCCAGTAGTTACTAATGTTTAACAAAGTTTTTCTTTTTGTTTTGTTTTTTTTATATAATCGTAAGCCATGCTACACACACTCTGCACTTTTAAAGCGCTGTCCTTAATCCTTGCTAATCCTT
This sequence comes from Drosophila peninsularis, assembly GCA_035047485.1. NCBI lineage: Eukaryota > Metazoa > Arthropoda > Insecta > Diptera > Drosophilidae > Drosophila > Drosophila peninsularis. Next base: position 8,553,146 of record JAWNPN010000090.1, read on the forward strand.
GTCCTCAACGCTTCACGTCGATATGGTGTTATTTTTACAGTGTTTTCGTTTCTTTTTATATATTTTCGTAGAGTACAATTATAATTTGCAACGAGTAAAAGTAGTAATAGTAGTTAAGGTACAGACCGTACAAAGTTGATCAAATAGACTTAAGTTTCAGTTACAGCAGTAGTTAGTATTAAGATACCTAAGTTTAGCTGAAAACATCTTAAAGCTTATAGAAAATAGAGTTTCAACAATGATTACAATAGAGATTTCTCAAAGCACAACCAATTTTTAGTTTTCGTTTCATATCATTTCGTTTGTTTATAGTTTTTAATTTTGGAAAAGATTCTCGGATCAACAGCCAAATGTGAAGAGTAATTCAACTGAAATGTTTTCCTATTCTTCTTTTCTTCGATACCCTGACTACCCTGGACAAATTACATATATATATATATATATACGGTTGTATATATCTTTTCTGCTGTTCCTTTAAGCCGTTGCACATTTACCAAATGGATTACTTCTTAATCTAAGCTTTAAGAGGGCTTTCCGAAAATAACAATATCTAGGAAATACTTAGGAGTAGCGCTACTATTTTATATAGAACGTGTTTTTGAAATTTTTTCCGTACCACTTGAAATTGTTTGAAGTCCTTTGCTAACTAACGGTAAAAAGTTGTCGCAGTTGTTGTTACCGTAAAAGGGTAGTCGTCTGAGGCTCTCAGCTAGTTAGTAGATAGTAAAAAGTTTTAGTTTTAGTTTAAGTGTACTCTAGTTTAAGTATTTATAATATGACACCAGTGTATGCTAGAAGGTAAATATATGTAAGTTTAACATTTTATATTTCTCTACTTTTTTTTAATGTTTTTTGTTTTTGTTTTTTTTTTGTATATTTGCCAAGTTTGAAACTCCAAGTTGAACGTTACAAGTTCACAAAAAAAAAGGAAATTAAATTTTACATTTTTGCAACCTTTTCATTTTCGTATTTTAGCCAAGTATTTCATTACAAGAGATTGTCCTGTCGAAAGTCAAATTTAAGTTATGGAAGTTTTGGAATAGGAGCTGGCTAAACGGGCAGGAAGTTGGGGGATTCGATCAGAGCAAAAAGCTCTTCAACTGTCGCGTTGCGCCTACCACACAGACTACCGAAAAAATGACTACAGTAAATTCGTCTTAATCACGCTTTAGTCGCACTCGCACACACTCACACACACGCACACGATAGATTGTCATATTAATTTAGTTTCGTTTCATAACTTGTTTTGTTTTTGTTTTCCGTTTGTACACTGAGAAAGTTGTAGCTTTGATTTGTTGAAACCTTTGCGGGTTTACATAGACTGTGGCTCAAGGAATTGCAACTGCTTCGCCTCTGCGACTCGAAAAGTGGTTAATTAGTGCAACATTTAGCAAACATTTAGTCGATATATATTATGTTCTATAAATATATAGTTTTGTTAATATAATGTGTACTATAGTTGTTCTGTGGAACTCGCCTTCGCTCTACTTGCCTTTTCGTTGACTCGCCCTTCGGCGACTTTATTGTTTTTCATTTTCAAATAGTTTATTGGATTCTGCTGCCTCTCCCCATGCATTTAACACTCACAAACACAACAACAACAAGCAAAAAAATATATATATGTTCATGTATATGTATATATTCTTTTTGTATTTTCATTTCTGTTCTCTGGTACTCTCATTTCTCAATTATTGTGCTCCGAACTGGTTTGCCATAGTGCTGCCTTACTGTACCTAACTGTACTTACAAAGCTCTCTCCCCATATACACAACTCTAAAACATCCAAAAACGCCGTCAAGCTCATTTAACTACTATAACTATTTGGGAGGGGCGTACAATATATCTATGTGTATATATCTTTATATAGTATTTGGGGGGCGTTTGGTGCTTGCTTTGGGCTAAAACTTTGATTAAAAACAACAACAAATGTTTGATTGGCCAGCTTAAATACTAACAAATTGAGCTTTCACTTCAAGCAGTAGCATATCGTTAAATATTGGTGTTATGCATTTCAATTTTATTGTTTCTGTTGTCGCGCGCACTCGCGTGTTCGGTCAAGGAGAATTATCCGAATCGGAGCCGCCGTAGCTGTGCATCGGAAAGAGCGGATACCAGCCGCTGATGTGCTGTCCGATGTTCACTTTGTCCAGGTTCACCTCCGTGCCGCCCAGGCCCTGATTGTGCTCGAAGCCCACACAGCGCTGCCAAACCATGATGACAATGTTCCGGCCGAAGACATCAGCACTCTGTATGTGTGTGTGTGTGTGAGTGTGAAAGTAAAATTTATTTGCATACAAATTGCATTAATGCCACTCAGCGTAATTACTGGAAAATATACATATAAATATAAATACAGCAGTGCCAATGCAACGATTTACATGATTTCCTATACTCGCTTTACGCCGTTACAACAGGGTATATTAGCTGTACAGAGTAACTATCAAATTTCTAGATATAGATAAAATATATTGTCAATAAAAATTCTGCTTTATAGCTAACTCTTTTGTTATCGCAAACAGAGTATTTAGAGTCTCTGCTGACAGCCTCTGCTGCCACCTGTCACCCACACAGGCTCACAGCCCCATCAACTCACTGCGCAATCTGCTGCAAATTGGCCGCCATTAATCGCATTAAAATGCAACTGGGAACAAGAGCCACACCGGACAATGCCGCTTAACGCCATTTGAGTCATCAAGGTGGGCGCGTTTGCTCACCTGGTATTTGATGGTCTGCTTGTAGAACGGCTCTGCGGCATGCCGCACTACGCGCGTCTTCTTCTTGTGCCGCAAACGCTCGCCATCCTTGATGTAGCACTTCACATAGGTGTCCGGCGGCGTCTCGCAGTCCGCGTTCACAATGTTCCGTGCACAAATTAGCTGTTGAAAGAGAGCAGAAGCCATTGATGAGCTGAGCTTGAAAATTATATTTATATATATTTGAAATGAAATTGAAATTACCTCCACCTCGACATTGCCTTTGATTTTAACAAAACCCATTTTGAGCTCGCCGTAGCGCGCCGTGGTGAGGCGATAGCCCTTGGGATGTATCTGGGAGGGGCCCAGCTTGAGGCCGTAGCTCGACTCGCTGCCTGTGATGGCGGAGACGTTGACATAGCTGCCGCTCAGGGTTTTCACCACGCTCTGCTTCCTCTGTGGACTGTCGCCGCTGTCCGTGCTGGTGCGCTGATAGATGCTGCCCTTGCGCTGGGGACTGTCGCCGCTCTCCGTGCTGGTGCGCTGATAGACGCTGCCCTTGCGCGTGGGCGTGCCCATTGGGGGCGTATCGCTGGACGATGGCACATAGACACTGCCCTTGCGCTGCAGCGACTGCGATTGGGCCTCGCCCAACTGAAACATGCTGCCCTTGCGCTGCTGCTGCTGCAGCTGTGCGGCGCTGAGCGTGTCCTGTCCACGCAAATTGACCATGCTGCCCTTGCGCAGCGTCTGCTGTTGACTGGTGTCGCCCAGGCCGCTGCCCAGCAACTGGCCCTGCTTATCGTGCGCCACATTCGAGGCGGAGGCGGCCTGCTTTAGCCTGGACAATGCCTGTTTGGCGCTCTGCGACGGCAGCTGTGAGCCGGAGCCCTTCCAGCGGGGTCTAAAGCGCTTATCTTCATCGTCGGACGGTGGACTGGTCTCGGTGGTGCCAATGCCAACTGGCAGATGTTGCTGCTGCAGCTGCAACTGTTGCAGCTGCTGGAGCTGCTGCTGCTGCTGCTGCGACAGATCCAGTATGGAGCTCTTGCGACTGTTGGGACCACTGGGCAGGCCGACACGGCTGGCACCTGCGAAGGTGATCGGATTAATGCGGTTCGGCATTGACATGGATTGAAGGAGGCTCAACTGAATGAAACTTCAACTCAATGTACTCAATGCTTACTGGACGAGATATGAAGAGTGTTTACATGGTCTACGGCTAAGTCTAAGGTCTAAGAGAAGAGAAATGCTTCAAGCTTTGACAGAACAAACATGCAAGTTAACAGCAAACAGCTACACGGTGCGTATGTGTGATATCTTCAATTAACAAAGTACATTTCTGGGATTGTCATTCATTTTAGTCAGTTTACTCGTTTGTCACACTCCCTTTTCTATTCTCTGCATTTTTTTTAATACCTTTCTCCAATATATTTATTAGATATGATTTGAAAAATATTGCCAATACTATAATGGGCGAATACAATATCGACGAAGCATTAACTTTGATTGGTAAGCCGTTTCCCTCCTCGCTGCCAATGCCACCTAATTTGCAATGCCTTCGCAGGCTTCGGACGCTTACAGATCTTGATATTTTTCGGCTGCGCAACACAACAGATGTTCATAAGCAACGAACAGTTCGGAATCTCGCTGGTGATTGTTGCGGCCAGCTGTGATTATGTTGTGGATGAGCACCGTATGTCTTGGCTGATGGTCGCCACGTTTACGGCACAGGTCTGCACCAGTCACTTTATGGGCTACCAGGCGGACAGGATCGGTCGGCGAAAGCTAATGCTCATCACCTCGATGCTGTGCATGTTGGCGTCATTCACATCTTCGCTGATGCCGGACTTTTGGTCGTTTCTGGTGATGCGCTTCGTAGTTGGTTCCTTGTAAGTCCGGCACGCGCTGCTATTCTTAATTCATTATGCTTGTCGCCAGTATCCCAGGTCCTGGCTCATCAGTGCTGACGTACCTGAGCGAGTTCACAAAGTTCAGCTTGCGCCCAAAGGTCATCAACTTTCTCTACTATGCCATGGGTATCAGCTTAATATATATGGCAGGTAAGGTAAGGTAAGTTTCCTCAATAGATCTCCACTCTGTCGATTTCTGCACTCAGCTTGGGCCATGTTGCTGCTACCGCTAGATATACGTGTGATAGTCTCTAAGAACTATGCCATTACCAGCTGGCGGATTCTTATGTGGGTCCAATTGGTGCCTGGCATTGTTTCCTGTATCATTTTGTGGTGTTCGCCAGAGAGCCCCAAGTACTACCTAGCAGTCGGCAAGACAAACGAGGCGTATGCTGTTCTGGAGAAATGCTGTCGCTCCAGCAAGGGCAAGGGCGTGACGCTAAAAAGCCTGGGCATTGACTCTCTGAAACCAGCAGAGGCACGCCCAGACCAAGGTCTGCCTAAGAAAAAGTGAGTGGCATTTCCCTTTGCTAATTTAGCTCCTAAACTTCCACATTTACTACTCAGGGGCTGTGCACAAATCTGGCAAGAAACCAAGCCCATATTCCAGCGACCCATTTTGAAGCCGATGATGCTCATTACGTTCACGCTCTTCCTGCTGTTCGCCACGTGGGTAACTGGCTTCATGTCCTATCGTATCACATTATATTGAATGCCATCAATGATAGCTTATACTAATACGATCTCTAATGCCTTATATGCTGTTTAGGGGCTTTGGGCTTACGGTCTGGATACCGCGCACTCTCAAAATGGGAAATGACCTGAACAAGAATCTGATACTCTGTGATTTGATAGGCATGTCGCAAAATATGAACATCAGCTGGTCAGATTCAAGGGTTCGGTTTTCTATTTGTGATCATGTGCTAACTCAGCTTCATTAATGGCCAATTTACAGTGTTACCTAAGCATGAGAACTCTGGAGGCCTCTATTTTCCTTGGCACTTGCGCTATATTGTTCTCAATCCTGATTACCGTGCTATTCCTCTGCACTGATCGCAAGGTCATTCTGCTGTTGTTCTCATCGCTTAGCGTTACGAGTGGCCTCGCCCTGAACTTCGTCAAGCTGAATGAATTGGTCGTCGCTAGCTGTATCCTGTTGACGATACCCGCCTTATGTAGCATAAGATTGGCGCTCTCAGTGCTCATCGATGCCATACCCACACACTTGAGGTAAGCTACCTACAGCTCGCTCAGCCACCCGCTAACTGCCTAAGCCTCTGCACACAGGAATAAGGCTGTGTCACTGGCCACAATGTTCGGACGCATCGGTGTTCTGATTGCCAGCATGTATGTGGGCTACACATTGAAATGGAACTGTTTTGTGACCTTCAATATGTTCGTGCTGTTCATGGGCAGTAAGTAATGTGATTCTTGATCTTGATGTTATTCACTCCTAACTATTATTAGTTGTGATTTTGCTCGTTGCTTTTCTGCCGTTCGATGGAAATACTGGCTCACAAATTGACATACCAAAGTGAAAAAATGTTGGTTTTTAAAATAAGATAATCTAACTTGTCGGTTGCAATTGGAGGTTTTAAGTACAAATTTTAAGTTAATATATTTGTGTCTATATATATGTGTGTATACATATTTGTAGACATATACATACATATACACACACATATATATAGATATATAAATAGATGTATATATATTTATGTATTTGCGTTTCATTAACAACTCTTCGATTCATTGTTAGAGCTGAGCAGGCAATCAATCATTAAATCAATTGAGTGCAAAAGGGATTATGCAAAAAGTTTGAAGTATTTCATGCCCTTTTCACTAAAAATAAACTTTTTGACAGCTGATGAGCGACTTAAGTTCCAGTGGGGCAGAAGAAGAAAACTCGAAATTAATCGTGAATCGCGCAACGCAACTCATATATTTTCTGTTTAAATAAAAACACTTTTTCCTTTCAGATTTTTTTGCTGTTCCGGTTTTTTGCTGCTGCGTGACATCAACTCACAAATATTTGCCATGGGTCTTAATTTGCGGCAGCCATAGTTGATTTCCATATTTAACGGCTCGTTTGTGGCTCTTGGGGCTGGCCGCCCTGCCGCCCAGTTCTCTCCCCTTTTTTCTTTCGCTTTTCTTTTCATTTCTTATTTTTGTTCAGTTCAGGCCTTATATGGCTTTTCATATTTTGCGTGTCGCTGGCTTTTTTTTGAGTTAATTTCAAGGCTGAGCTATTTTTCGGGGCCTGCTGAAGGGTTTATGGCAGGCATCAAGGAGTTGTCTGTGCTACAGGTAATGGGACGTGGCAACTCGCCGCATGGACGTGAGTGTATGAGCCTGTGTGTGTGTGTGTGTGTGTGGCTTTGCATTTTAAATAAAATTTGTTTGAGGCTGCTTTGTTGCCTGGCGCAAATAACAGCAATAAGCTGAATTAAGCTCAACCAAATGATGGCATCAAAAGTTTTCACGAGTCCTGGGACTTGACTTATCCACTCCATTTTTATGCGCGCGCAACACGTGCATGTGTGTGTGTGTGGCTTTTGGTTATGCGTCTGTGTGTGGCTTTATAATATGTGAAGAGCTGTGGCAAAGGGTGAAAGGCAGTTCTTAAGCTCAGGCAGCGTGCACTGGGTGGGCGTGTGTCGTAAGTGTGTGTTAATTAAGTGGCATGCAGCTAGGATATTCAAAGGGGAAATTCCTGAAAATCCTGTTCGAAATAAACCAGAGGCAGGCACTAGGCAGGCAAGCGAAAAAGACAAAACCAAAAAAACTGCAACTCAAAACCGAAACTCAAAACGAAAGTTCATTTTGCATTCTTACCAGTGGGTGAGTTGGTGGTTTTTGTGTGTTTAAATACTTTTGCTTTGCATTGTTGTTGTTGTTTGTATTGTTTATATATCTTGAGTATACACATATAAATGTTGTTGTTTGGCATAAACATAAACAATTATGCTGGCAAGCTCAATTTGCTGTGTGGTTTTTGCATTGTGTCTTGTATAATTTACAAAAAGGTTTTCGCATTGCACAAATGATTTTGTAGAATATTTTCTTGCTGTTGCTGTGGTTTCTGGCTAAGTTCTTTAACTTAATTATTGCCGTGCAAAAAGTGTGATCTTAAACATGAACGTATTCGTGTAGTTAGTTACTTAGTTACTTGGGGCATTTTAGTTTAACGAAGATTTAGTGAGAGAATTCTTTAAAAAGTTGCTTGCATTATTTATAATTGATTGGAAGTTAGTGGGATTTATTATTTATTTGCTTAGTTAGTTAGATACTGTGTGATATGGTTTATCTTTTCGTGTTTGTCCAGCTAGTGTAGGGTGTGTCAAAGCTTTGATAATGCGACACCGATATTGTGGCTAACAGTGAGAGAGATATGGGAGAGCAAAGAAATTAGATAGACACTCGTGAATAGAGGCAAAAATGCAAAAGAGAGAGAGAGAGAGAGAGAGAGAGAGAGAGAGAGAGAGATAATACGTAAAGATATAGTAGATAGATTATATATAGTTGCTAGAGTGAGCCAGAAAGTAAGACCAGACACACAGCAAGGCAGTTTCATAGAGTGTGAGGAAGAGGAAGAGACACAGCGGGTGTTGGGGAGACAGCGGGGGTATCATGACAGCTCTAGAGAGTGTGGTTAGTTTATTTAGTTGGCTAGGAGCACACTTGGGTTTGTTTTCTTCTGAAATAGGAAATCACAATAGCTGCTTTCCATACTCAGCTGAAAGGTAAGGTGTTACACTAGGGTACTTGGGGATCGATACTTACGTCTGGAGCCCATGCGCTTGTGCTGTTCGGTGCCCAGGCTCATGGTGCGTCCCAGCTCGCCGCGTACAGCCTTTAAGGATTTCAAGATCTCATCCGGATCGCGTCGTGCCACTGAGGAGCGGCGCCGGCCCACAAGATAGGATGTGGGCGGCGTAGCCATTGCATCCTCCTCCAGCCGATTCTTTTCGGCATCCTGAAAACTAGAACGACGCGAGCCCGGCAATGAGCGCGAGAAGTCCTTACCCAGCTGATACACCTCCACCTCCATAGTCTCCGACTGCGATGAGCCACGTCGAGAGCCCGCTATCCAAGCATGGTCTGGATGTAGCAGAGACGCACCATCCCCTATGGAATCCACATCATCTGACATCGAACGCTGCGTATTATAGTCCCGCCGGATCAGGCGTGAGACATCGCCGCAATGTGCACCAGCAATCGAGCCGCGTGGCGAGACGCTGGGCGACTTGCTGATGCTGATGCCGCGCAGCCCCTTGGGATCCTCCAGGCGGCACCAGATGGCCTGGTCATCGAGGAACGCCTGCTGCAGCTCGATGTTGCACTCGCCCAGAAAGATGGACTCCGTGTGCGGCACCAGATCCCACAGTTGTATGTCTATATAACGATCCATCAAGCTGTCGGCCTTCACATGGGCGAAGGTCAAAGTCGCATTCCAAATGGGGTTCTGAGTGGGTCGGCTGACCTCCGTTTGCTGTACGCTGCCATCGCCGCTGCAGCAGCAAGAGAAAGAGAGAGTTGAAGCGTTCAAGTTGCATAGTAGGAATAATGGATGAGAGTTGATTATAATCTATAGCTCCACACTCACCACTTGGGCAATATGCGAACTTTGGCGTATGCCTCCGGCAGATTGCCATGCCCATAGGCCTCATCGCGCAGTGCCAGATCGTCGGCAGCCATCAGGGAGACGACCAGCTCGCTGCGCTCCGCATGATACCAAACCTGTATTTGCACGCGGCCGCTGACCATCTTCTCCCGTGCAATTTGCTCCTGCGGTTGAGAGAAGGATTAGTACTCAGATCTGTTCACGACAAGGCTAACAACTCGAAGCATGTTTTGTGGCTGCGCTGTACAAGTTTTTCTTTTAGCTTGATAGTTAGTTAGTTAGCTGATTATATTAGCCTAATGCCTACATATGAAACGCATTGAATCTGTTATCTTTAGTTTATGGTTCCAATCGCATATTTACAGTTGCTTGATTGTGTGGCTGTGGCTGTTCTTTGTCGCTGTGATTGTGGTGGTGGTTGTGTACGTAACTGAACAACAAATGAAAGCAATATAAACACAAATAATACTAATTGAACCAGCGAAAATAAGGCGAGACGCATAGAGTCAAGAGCAAGAGCAAGAGAAAGGATAGTGAGTAAGCGAAAACAAAATGCAAGGCATGCGAATAAACATAGCAAACGAAAATGCATTGCATAGCCACAGGCGCTGCACACAGATACACACACAGATGCACACAGATACGGTTGCATATACGCATGCATAGTTACATGTAAATGATGCTTAAATAAGCGCACATTATAGCATACACATGAGCACACACACACACACACGCACACACACACAGATATATTTGTATTTACATTGACCACACGAAGTACCGCAAATGCAATCTGCTGCGGGCACTGTCTACTGTTATACTTTTTGGCCCTGTCCTGTTAAGCTCTGTGAAACGGAAGTCATTGCTGCGCAGTTGCGCATAAGAGTCATTGTCGCTGTTGTTGTTGGCATAGTGCTGTGTTTATTATACTTGCTTGTGTTGAATATAGCGCAGCCTCATAAAATATTTATAGCGTGTACATGCGCATAGTCATAACAACAACAACAACAACAACAACAACAACAACAACAACAACAACAACAACAACAACAACAACAACAACAACAACAGTTACAGCAGCTGAAACGAATGTCGAACTGCCTGGCGTATAAAGCTCTGCAATTGCAGCGGAAGCCGCCATATTGCAATAACGTGTGTCAAAACGGAAATAGACCACACACACACACACACACATAACTGTTGCTCAGCTTGTGTACGTATGTGTGTGTGTGGCAACTCTTTATGGCAGTGCCAAAAAGTTTATTACATTACCAGACACATTTCTCATCTCGGCGAAATCGAATTCGCAAGGGGCGTTTATAAGGCAGCGGCGCGCACTTATCTACAGGTAAGCAGCACACCCACCACACACACACACACACACACACATGCACAGGGCCAGGATTATTGAAGTTGATCAAAATGGCAGGCTGGTTGGCAGCGATAAGTGCCCAAACACTTGAAAAACTTTGAGGCAGGCGGCTGACAGTGGATCGAAGGTGGGATAGAGAGGGTGTGGGTGGCCTTTCAAAGGCAAGGCCGATAATAATGACGACGCTGCTGCCTGAATTGTTGTTAAAAGTTTTCTAATTTTCGACATTTCAAACATTTTATGCCTGCCAGCTGTCAATTAAAGGCGACAGCACCTGTTGCTGACAGCGCCAGGGCCTAAAACAAGGTCTCCGTCCGGAGACTACCCCCCGCCAGCCCGAGCACTGAGCACGGTGTGGCAAAAGTCAACTGTTGCCTGGTCTTTGGGCGTAATGAAAAACTCGCACGCCAACTTGACACCTGCCCCAGACGCAGAGACAGCCGCAGAGGCACAGGCAAAGCAAGAGACAAACAGAGAGACAGAGACTGTGTCTCAAAGTTGTAGCGCCTAAGCCGCAGCTAGGCGCAGGCCTGCGGTTGCTTACTTCACCTTGCCCTGGTCCAACTGCTGTGCGTGTCGCAAAGTAACTAAAATTGATAGTAATTTCTGAGTATACGCTGCGCATGAATAATATATGCAGTGCAGACAGTCAAAACATAAGACATTCAACAGACACACGATTAAATATATGAGTTTTGGGATACGAATACGAGTTGATGTGAGTGGGAAGCGTGCATTGAGATATACATTTATATAAATAAAAGTCACATAAATATTTAATTAGCTACACATAGAGAGAGAGAGAGAGAAAGAGCGGTATTTACTCTGACATACACATGTGTATACATACATATACATATATATATGTTTATATAAGCTCAAACATGTTATATTAACACTCAATTCATAATGTATGTTTAAGGGTCCTCTATATGCATATGTCAATGAAATCGTTACATTCAATAAATGAATCAATCAATCATAAAGTCAGGCGAGAAACAGCATTGCTCATCAATCAATCAATCAAATTGATGACACTAATTTTATCAGCTGCTTCGGCTCTGCTTCTCCTTCTGCTTCTGCTCTGTCGTTATAAAACATGTGTTTTGTTTTTGAATTCTCTGTTTTCATTTTTTGTCTCTTTAAATTTATTTTTGTCATCATTTTATACTGCAAGTATTTTTGTGGCAAAGATCAGGTGACTTTAGTTTAGTTTAGTTTATTAAATTGTTAGTTGCTGCATTTTGCCGCAGTCTCGATTTAGTTAAGATTAGTTTATATCGATTGCCATAACTCGTGCCAGCTGGGGTTACAATTGTTGTACAGGTGGAAATGAAAATTTTTAGCTCATATACAATTTGGTAGTAGGATTTTGTTTATCAAATAAATATATATATAAATATATATAAGTATTCATATTTATATAGTTTTATAGTTAAATGCATTTGTATTAGTTGCAAGTTGTTTAAAGAAATGCTAGTCGGTTTAAGATTAAAGAGCCACTAGATGCTAGTCAAACAAATTGTTGGTAGGCTTTGCGGTACAATTTATGCAAAATAAGCAAAATGCAATTAAGTAAAAGAAATACTCGGAAAGAATGGAAAGAAAACTAAACGAACTTTACAAAATTACAAAAGAAAATCAAGGTTTCAAGTTGTTTTGTGTGTGGTTTGTTGTTCGTTGTGAATCTGCCAAGCGACCCTTTATACTATAAGCAGCTAATACTAATACAGATCTTGGGCTGTCCTCGTTCAAACTAGTATAGTACAATAAATGTTCCTTGTATTTAAATATATATATATTTTCATATCAATTACGTTTCCTTATATACAAAATGAATCAAAATTATATAATTAAAGAAATTATATTGAAATGCATTAGTTGTATTTACTGCAAGGTGTGCGGATAGTATTTTACAAGGTTTCGCTTTGTTTGGACAGCTAGAGAGAGAGAGAGAGAGAGAGAGAGAGAGGGAAAGCGATAGTGTGTGTGTGTAAAACGTTATGCAACACTATGACGAGTACACGTGGGAGAGCGAGAGAGACAAAGACAGAGAGAGAGAGTGAGAGATGAGGGGGTCATTAAAGAGTCAAGAATTATGCATAAACCGAAAGAAAAGGAAACGTCGGGTAAGGATAGGTAAACATTTGCTAAGCGAAACGCAAACAAAAGCTCATAAATTGACAGAGAAATGGAAATTGTTTACAAGGACACAGCGCAGAGGAAAAATACAGGGCGTATACGTAACAATAACAAAGAAAAGAAAATGTATAAGTATATACGAACCAAAACAGACGAAACGAAACTTCAAAAGCAAAATCATAAAGAGAAGCGCACGTTTTATTATTATTATTATTTTTGTTTTTTTTTTTTTTTTTGGTGGGCATTACAATATGTAAGTACAACTTATAGAACCTAGCTATATTACACTGGTTGTATTGGTATTTGAAAAGGATTTTTGCTAGCGGTTGTTGGACGTGCTAGAACTGTACAGGGTATATTTATATATATATATATATAAATCGGGTATAGTTTGTATATATTGTTGTATGGGATGCTTCATTTACATATTAGGTATTGATAGAGTTGCTTTGTTCATTTACCATTTGCCGGGCATCGTAATGGCGGGGTGCGTTGGAGTCGACTCGAGGCTAACAGGATGCTGACAAACTGCTGCATACAAAAGTTATAAATTGAATTTCTTTTTTTGCTTTTTTGTTTTTGGACTTGCAGTTAATATAGAGAGACTTTATTTTTCACGTTTCTTTTTGTTTTCAAATATTTAGCACATTGGTACGTGTTAAATGTTCAAAATAACTGGGTGTATATAGATATCGTATAGAATTGTAAAGTTATGTATACATGGGTATATATATGTTGTATATATATATATAATATAGTATTTCGTAGGTATAAAGATAAGCGACTGACTTTCTTAAAATGTGATTCGATTTCCTGCCAGCGGCTCTTGTTGTGTGGCTTCAAGGAGAGCTCCTCTGTGTTTCACCCTTTACATTTAAATTTAACATATACGTACATACATAAAAAAATGTCAATGCAACAACTTGCGCCACAAATACAATTACAGTCATCAGTTTTCATAATTCTCATATAATAATTCCATAGAGTTTCATTTTGTTGGATTGTACTTAAGTCGATAGCTGGGGGAAGTAGCACATAATAATATTACATATATATGTACATATGCTTGTGTGTAGTTCAACGAGTTGTATAAGGACTATAAATACATAGGTACAGTTATATATATGTATATATATTTAGCTTATTTAAGTAAGTGTGTGTGTGTGAGAGAGTATGAGTGTGAGTGTGTAGGCTATACACAGTGTAGATTACAATCAAATCAAAGATCAATTTTATCACCCATCTGACAGGAGTTACATAGCTAAGCAGCAGCTTTAGTTAACGGTATTTAAGTAAGAGTTTATCGTTCTGTTTCCATCATGAAATGATTTATTTAGCACTTTGTTATTGTGTGTTCATCATATAAGTATAAGTAGGTGGGCTTCACGATCGATTGAAAATATATATATATATATATATATTTATATATATATGCATAATCGCGCTTTCTCCAAAATATTATTTATGTTAAACATTTACAAACACAGCACTAACAATGACATACACAAATACAAATGCGTATAGGTGTAGATATAGGTGTATGTACTCTATATATAGATATATATTGATATACATACAACTTATGATTGGGTCCAAATAATGCGTACAACTCTCATATATATATGTATATATATTCATACAATGCACCATATAGGGAGGTTGGGTTAAATTTAGTTTTCTTTTTGGTTAAAAAACATTTAAACATTTCAACAACAAGCTACTTATTAATTGTTTATGTTTTCTTCAAACTTTTCGCACATTTTCTTTACTACTTATATAAAGTTAATAACATTTAAAACACACTCATATATATTTATGTATATATATATATATATAGTTAAACTCTGTTTGCTACAATTTTCACTAGTAACATTTATAAAGTTTTTTGTTTTGTTTTGTTTTTGGCATTTGTTTTTGTTTGTCTATATAAATAGTTCTATAATGAGCTACTGCACGGCTGCAGCCACTCACTTAGCCTGGCCCAAACTCAGCTCAGCTGTTTCATAACTCTTAGTAGTGAATATATTTGGTTGTATTTATTGTATCGATTTGCAGAGCCTAGTTCAATGGTACTACACAAGCTGCGTATATAGGAAATGTCTTCAATTTGTTTTGTTTTTAATAAAAATTCGTTGCTGTCTCTCATCGAAAGGGTCAGCAGAGAATTACACACGACTAACAATTATGTAAAACGTTCATGTTCAGCTTATAAATCTATTGTTGGTGCTTTGTTCTTACTGTGTTTTAATCGGGCAATTCGATTGCCCAAGAGAAATTTCAACTAACACAAAAACACACACATATGTCGAGTAACGGATATAAGGTGCTATATAGCTAGCGCATATCGAAACTTGTAGTATTAGTATTAGTTTTGAGCATTCATAGCTAAGCTAATTCATTTTTAGTTAGTTTATAGTAACCTTAAGCGTAGTCACTGCTGTCTCTAGTTAAGTAGTTGACATACATACTATATCATATACGTAGTTGTATTTGTTTTTTGTTTTTGTATTTCTTTTTTTTTGGTTTTGTTTAGATCACTAACAATAATTACTACCAACACCGAAAAATAAATATGATATAATTGTTGTGATTATATGACAAAGTAGCAAAGAACACATTTAGCCATGGCCATTTGTTTATGGTTAGTTAGTGGTAGTACGTAATATTAAGAATCGAAATATAATGTAACGTATATCGAAACGTAAAACACATAGAAATCAAATCAGAACATATAATAATATAATATATATATTTTTACTCAATATCCAGCTACTACAAATACAAATCTTGTATTTATAAAACACAATAAAGATAATATCGAAAATGATAAGAGAGCCATTATGGTAAAGTGGACTGAAATAAAGGTGAGAGTTTATATTTTTTATAGCACTGAAGCTGCACTGAAATATGCCAAATAATTTCATAGAACATATCGTGAACACTTGAAGGAAAAGCTGAAAAGTTTGTGTGAAAAACTGCGTATGCTTAAGCTGCATTATTTTGTTTTTGTTTTGTTTTGTTTTTTTTTTTTTTTATAGCTAATTATTGCATTATAGCCCATTGTGTATTATAAGTTTAGTATATAAATATTCTTTTGTTTCTTTTTCTTCGTGTTTTGTTTCATCTCAAATCGTAAATCGCAAATTGAAATAAATATTACGAAATTGTTTTTATACCGGAGTTTTTGGCAATTTCCGTCTAGTTGGCGATGCTGGTGATTTGTCTGTGTTGGTTTCGGGGTCTGTTTTTATTTATTGAACAATCAATTGTTTTGTTTTTTTTTTTTGGAAAAGAAGTAACAAGAAACGAGAACAACAAATGAAAATTATGTAATTATGTTTTGCTTTCAGGGTACATCAATAATAGTCATATATATATACTATATATACAAATCGGGAGACAACAGTGTGGGACAGTGGGACTAGCTACTTGAATTGCATTGGCCTGTCACTCACCCGCTATGAGTCCCAGTCCTACGGGACCGTCGGCGGAGCGGCGTGGTCCGCTCTGGCCGCCACTGTTGCCGGGCGGCAGGTTCTCGTCGAACAAGTCGCACATGCGAAAATCTGTTGCATGCTCCACCAACAGCTCCACAATGTCCCCAGTGCGATCCATGATGGAGCAGACCTCCTCAAAGCTGCGATCAATTAGCGACATGCCATTCCACTCGAGAATCTGTTACGCATGGCAAAAGAGAAACATAAATCATCCTTTCAGCAAGTGTTTGCCTTAAGTGCAACTGCTGACAGTTGGCAGTTGGGAAATTTATGAATTTCTATAGCCCTGTTGCCCTTTCGGTCAATGACCTCTTGTCTAATTTGCTTATCGGTCGCTTAACATCCTGACAGCTGTCTATCTACTCAAATTTTCACAAATTTGCTGAACATTTGTTCAAAAAATTTGACATCATCCTCGCCTTGTCTTCGAAATTCATTAATTATGTGAAGTTCTGTTGGAATGCGATTTTCGGGAGCCAACTCACCTTGTCACCCTGCTGTAGGCCATTCTTCTCGGCCGGCCCGCCAGGCACCGTCCAGACAATGTAGGCAAATAGCCGTCCATCAGCTCCGGTCTTGCCACCGACCACGCGCATGCCAAAGCCTCGAGCTGCAAAGATAGACGGCGGCAAAATTTAATAAGAAAATATGCTGACTGATTATGGGTGGCAAAAACAGAGGCGAAATGAGAAAACAAAGACGAAAATCAATATTAAATCTAAGAGTCCACACAGACGTAGCACGTAGCAACAAATTCGGGGCATGTGGCAAGCAATTTGTGTTGATTTCGTTTGCAGTTTGCACTGCTTGTCCAACACCCATGAGTACATTGCGTATACGCCTTGTCTGTTTGCGTGTTTGTCTGACACCCATGAGCACATTGCGTATACGCCATAGACAAAAGCACTCGAATCGGCTATTTACTTTTCCGTCTGTGTGAGCCCAAGTTTTGTGCTTAGTCGACTTATATTTGAAAGGGCTGCTTAGGCTCCATACTATGCTCGATCGAGAGCCTGGACCAACGTGTATCTAGCCGTATTCGACTGCTTTTAATGTCTCTCCGACAAGTTGGCAACCAAAATTGTGTTTAGCTCTGCTTTGTGTGCCTTAAGAATTGTTTTGCTTGGCATCGCCACCTGTGCGAATTCGAGTTGAAAATAAGCATTTTCTAGTCAGCAGCTGCACTCTTAAGATTTCACAGCACGAATCCAAACGATTTAATTAATTTAATTGCAATTTCAGTTTGCTGCTGGCCGGGCACGCAGCGAGTGTGCAGCTCAGTTTCAAGTACTTATCATTGGGCGCAGAAAACTAATTTCAACAATTTGTGCACGAAAACTTACGAAAGCGGATTTCCGCCGTCCAGGCCCCATGGCGCTGCCCTCTAACCAAGCAGTGTTCAGCCCGCGGCCAGACAGTTGAACGCTTGCTGCAGACAATTGCCAAGAAAGTTAACTAGCGACTTGCTGAGAGCCAAAGAAGGCTGAAGAAGGCCGAAGGAGGCAACGGAGGAGACATTGACAATGAATTTTTGTTCGTCCAAGGTTTTTAGTGACATTTTTGCTCTTGCAGCTGTGTGTGTGTGTGTGTCTGTGTGTGTGGATTTCCAGCAGAATTATTCAGAGCAGGTGGCTCGCTTTTGGAAAAGTTTTGGCACAGGAAATGGCAACAAACTGCCGGCGCGCGCCCTCAGAAGTATGCAATAAAATGTTGCGCATACGCCTCGTTGCTGCTGCTGTTGATTTGGGGCACATTGATACCCAATTAGGATAACGCGACATTTTCTCTTTGAGTGTTTTAATCAAAAGTTTTCTTTGCCTCTCTCATTTTATTCTCATTCTCATCTTTTCTTTATGTCACTAAACACGGTCATAAAAACCAAATAAATAAAGCACAAATCCTTTGCTGTCGCCGCTGCTGTGTCCCACTGACAGCGCACAAAAGCGAACGTCGAAAAGGATGTAAAATTGCGCAGATTATTCATGAGCTGACCGGGCTGATGTAAACGTAGTCCATGACCCAGCAGTTTCAAGAGATGCCATTTAGAAATGATTTAAACTGATTTATGGGCCAGCGTGAAGCATAATTGCTAGCAGGGTATCTAAAAGTCGTACATGCTCCGCGACCACTGCGACAAGCGTTAGCTATCCCTGGGCCGCACTTAACATGCACGAAATGTGCGTGCTGAGTGAATTCTCGATCTATTCTGCGCCGCCTGGCATCAGTCTTGGCCATAAACGGCGTCGCATTAAAATCATGAGGCGACCCCTGGACGGGAGAGGGAAGGCGCTGGGCTGGGTTGCAGGAGGTTTACGGTTACTCGCTGCTTGCTTCGGCTATTTGAGTAGCCTTTGTCTCCTCGCCAGCTGCCTGCCTCGTGTGTATGTGTCATTCATCTACGTTTTATGGTACAATTTGTTGATCTTTTATTTTTATATTCCTTTCTGTATTCGTATTTTTATGTGGGTAGCATTAGGATTTTAATAAGCCAAACATTGGGCATTGCTGCTGGTAGCTATGGGCTTGTTTATGCCCAGAATTCACCAACTTTTATTGTTGGGTTGCCCACCAGCCCCCAGCCCCCCAGCCCCCGACAACCCTCACAGCCAGCTGCCCTTCGAGGTCACAAACTAATTTCATACACGCTTAAAAAGTGATCTATGTGCGGTGGCAGTCGTCGTTGTTGCTTTCAACTCAACCTGTTTCAAATTTGTTGCTGCAAACTTTTAAGCGTGTGTCCTGGCAATTGCTCGTCCTGGCCGCCCTGAGTCCTGCATTTAATGTCATTAGCTGTGCAAACTTTTAGTTGCCTGGGCAAAGGACTTAATCGATGCACACACACAGACACACACACACGCAGCTGTTGCCCAGGCATGACTAAGCGTTTTAGTGGCTGCTATCAGCAGCCATAAAAATTGATTCTTAATTAAACTAGCACAAGCGCTGAGATGGCGCTAGCCAGGTTAATAACTTGAAGACAAAACTAATAAACAAGTGCGGCGCACGTGTGCAGCCAAGTGCTACTTTGGAGCACCTGGAACGGCTACACGACAGCCAATTGCTGTCAACAGATGACGGCGACTGCGGGCGTCGCTCTTAAGTAAGCCATGGCTGGAAAAGCCGTCTGCTTAAGAGCACTAAAACTATGAATGGCAGGCTCAAATGCAAGGGGGCCCACACTGGCTACCTGTTGCCCCCGAAAAACACAGACCGAAACGAGCCAATCACACGCAAACCCTCAGTGTGTGTGTGTGTGTATGTGTGTGTGTGTATGGGTGTTTAGGTTTTACGTGATTTGCTATAATAAATGCGTAGCTCATGAGGCTGCATAAAATTTCATTAGGCGTGTTAAGACGCCATTCTGACGCCCACTGGCGTCACTTATTGCTCATGTGTGTGTGTGTGTGTTTGCGTGTTTGTGTGTGCGGCCGTAAAATACTTTAACGAGCTGCATAATTGAAATCGCATTTGGCCATTCACAATTACATTTGCCATCGATTGCACTTGATGTGCTGTGATGTGCTTTTCAGATTAATTAGTCGCCCATCCATTAGCAGCTAATTGCGCAATGGCGCACGCAAATGTGCAGAGCTACTTTAGGCGGATATGACACGCGTCTATCGCAGCGCAGGCACAGTCAATATCTCTCTCAAGGCTGCAGCACCTGCCGCAGGCATGTGACACAGCTGAAGGCATCGAGTGGGTTGTGCGGTTAAGCCGCACGGCAAGTATCTAAAGCAAGGATATGACAAGGATGTATATATTTATATGTATATGTGTGTGTGTGTAAGCATGACAGCCACAACAAATGCCAGCAGTGGCGCGACAGCGCCTGGCAAGAAAATGGTTTAGCACATTAAAATTCCACTTGCTTCGTTGCATATCAAATATGCCGGGTAAGCAGCCAAGCAGCCAGGCAGCCAAGGAGCCTGGGAAGCATGCTTAACTCTTGATGTGAGCATGCACACACAGCCACAGCCACAGCCACACACATACATACACCCACACACATTTTTATCATTGCAGGCTGCGCTTATGCGTATTTGTTGGATATTGACATTTTTTATGATATGTAAATTGAAATTTTACTATATAGATATAGAAGAAAATAAGCCAGGCAACCGAGTGGCAGGTGGCAACTGGCAGTCAGGTATATACTAGTTATTTGATTGAAATTATGTGCAGTCGTGAGCAAAAAAAAACTAGCAAACACTTTAAGCCAATTAGGTTTACTTTTCATTTGACTAATTTAGCGTGCGCCACTCGAAGGCTAGCTATATGCCAATATATGCATATATATAGTAACATAATCATAATAATTATGTTCACAATACATAAAAACTGTTCCCATAGCAACGTGCTAGCTCAGCTGAATCAACGCGTCATGTTGCTAACGCGCCCGACCACCCGAATCCCGAATTAACTAGAAGGAACCGTTGCATCAACGCGTCATGTTGCTAACGCGCCCGACCACCCGAATCCAGAATCATCTAGAAAGAACCATTGCATCAACGCGTCATGTTGCTGCTGCGTAGTTTCAACAGCATATAAATAAGCCTGGGATAAAAATGTTCTTTAGTCTTAAGTTGTTTGTGAATAAAGCAAGTTGTCAAGAAAAATACAAATCGTGACTTCGTCTTTAAAAAAATCACATCAACGTTACCATTAGCTTTTGGCGTGGTATTAGTTCGACTCAAATTTACTTATATTCAATTGGCGCAGCCGGTAGGATAGCAATAAAGAGCATCTTGATGCAATAACTAAGTTATTAATTCTTATGCCTGGTTACTGCTATCCGCTAAACAACTGACGCAAAGGCAACCCACGCGACGGTCAATATCGCGTCAAGTTTTTAAAAAATAAAAACCTCGACAGTGACGTGTACACCAAATTTCGCATATTGCCAAAGCCACAGATTGTGCAAATAAAACTTGAAATTAATTCAAGAAGACGCGATAGAATTCGAAGAGACTATAATTCCAGAAACTTCTGGTTATCTCACAAAATTCGAAAGAGCTATCTGTGCAAACCAAACAATCAAAACTATAGAAAATTAAGTATTGATAATAATAAATTCAAAAAAGATAAAAACTGAACTAAAAATTATGTGAATATAAAAACTGAACAAAAAATTAAGTGAATATTAATAAATTTAAAAAGAAAAAGAAAAAACTGAACAAAAAATTATGTGAATATAAAAACCGAACAAAAAATTAAGTGAATATTAATAATAATAAATTCAAAAAGAAAAAGAAAAACCGAACTTAAAATTAAGTAAATATAAAAACTGAACAAAAAATTAAGTGAATATTAATAATAAATTCAAAAAAGAAAAAGAAAAACTGAACTTAAAATTAAGTGAATATAAAAACTGAACAAAAAATTAAGTGAATATTAATAATAATAAATTCAAAAAGAAAAAGAAAAACTGAACTTAAAATTAAGTGAATATAAAAACTGAACAAAAATTTAAGAGAATATTAATAATAATAAATTCAAAAAGAAAAAAGAAAAAACTGAACTTAAAATTAAGTGAAAAAAAAAAAACTATAATAATATATTAAACAAACAAAATGGAAGGAAACGCAACAACACCCCTATCTGACACAAGTATGACGCAAGTAATCAATCAACTAAAAATTGTTGAAAAATTCACTGGAAACAAGAACCATTTATACACGTTCATCAAACGGATCGATTACATATTGTCCCTCTACACCACCAATGATGCGAGGCAGAGGTTAATACTTTTTGGACTTGTCGAAAGCTGCATCAGCAGTGAAGTTATGCTATCTCTTGGCATAAACAATCTCACAACATGGTCGGACCTTCGCAAGCAACTCATATTAAACTACAAGACACAAACCAAAAATCATGTCTTGTTAGAAGAATTCAGGAGTACCCCATTTAAGGGAAATGTACGAGCTTTCTTAGAAGAAGCAGAACACCGTAGGCAGACATTAATGAGTAAGCTAGAATTAGAAAATAATCTAGATGAAAAAACATTGTATGCACGGTTAATTAAAACTAGTATCGACCACCTAATCCAAAAACTACCTACAGATATTTGCATTCGAATTATAAATTGCGAAATTCCCGATTTAAGATCTTTAATAAACATATTACAAGAAAAAAATCTTTATGATGAACCCAGTCTAAATTCAAATCAAATCAAAGCAAAACAAGATAAAAATTTTAAGCCGTCATACCCAAATCCTTATACTCAAAGATTTCCCACATTCCTTCAACCAAACCATCCTTATGTCCCATATCGACCTTACTTTCAGCAACCATATCTTCCACCAATATCAACACCAACACCTAATAATACTAACAATAACATTTTTCCACCTAATCATTATTCACCTCGACCAATGCAACAAACACCTAACACGGTCAGACCATTATACCCTACACAAAGATCAATTCTAAGACCGAGCCAATTTGACAATAATCGTTTCGGACAACATGCACAAGTAACTCCACAACAAGCCCCTTTCAATACCCAACCAACAAAACGTGTTAGACCTGCAGAAAGTGGACAAAGTAAAATGAGCATAGACGAAGAAACTAGAAATCAAGAAGAAATTAACTATCACAATTATATGCAACAAGAATATTATAATCAAGTAGCTCCTTATTCTGAATACTATCCTCAACATTACCAAGAACAAAGTTACCAACAAAGCTTAAATGACACATACATACAAACAGCCACAGCCGAACATGAGACAGAACAATTAAATGAAATAGAAATCGAGAAAGCCGAAAATTTTTCAGCTGCCAGCCTCGGAAACCAACAATACATAACTATCACTTATAAGGGCAAAAATTTAAAATGTTTAATAGACACAGGATCTACTGTTAATATGATGACATCTAATATTTTTAATTTACCAATTCATAATACCGATTGTCTTATTCACACCAGTAATGGACCTTTAACAATCACACAAAAAGTAAATGTCCTTTCCAACAACTTGTTCAAGAGTAATAATGAATTCTTTCTACATCAGTTTTCAGCAGATTACGATTTATTAATTGGTAGAAAACTGCTTTCAGAAGCTCAAGCCGTTATAGATTATAAATCACAAACTGTAATTTTATACAATAGAAAGTATAACTTAGTCAACAATATTACGATCACAAACCAAAATCATTTCTTAGCCAATCCTGAAACACAACATAGCGCTGACGAAGACAGTAGTAATTTAATTTGCATTACAGAGAAACCAATAAACACATTCAAAAGACAAATTATATTTTCTAAAGGCATTCCAAATATTAAAAAACAGAATTACTTCAAAAAATTAATAATTCACATTACATATGATAGCATGACTAAAGACAAAGCCGAAAAATATTTAATTGACTATTTTTGTACAAAGACTAGTGTAATGTTTATAGACAGTGATGCAGATTTCGAGATCATTCAAAACGCACACAAAGAAATTATCAACACTAACCATACTAAAATTCTACGAAGTCTCATTCATTTAAAAAATATAAATTCATATGCTGAATTTAAAGAACTTATCTTGAAGAATCATGAAAAACTCTTACACCCCGGAATTCAAAAAACAAATAAACTCTTTTGTGAAACTTACTATTTCCCTAACAGCCAATTACTAACACAAAACATAATAAATGAATGTAACATTTGTAACTTAGCAAAAACTGAACACAGAAAAACAAACATGCCGATGAAAATTACCCCCAGGCCCGAACATTGTCGCGATAAATTTGTAATAGACATTTATTCATCCGAAGGCAAACACTATCTTAGTTGCATAGACATTTATTCAAAATTCGCTACTCTTGAAAACATTAAAACAAAAGATTGGATAGAATGCAAGAACGCATTAATGCGTATATTTAATCAGTTAGGAAAGCCAATATTATTAAAAGCTGACCGAGATGGCGCATTTTCCAGCTTAGCACTCAAGAAATGGCTTGAAAATGAAGGAGTAGAAATACAACTAAATACTACAAAAACAGGAATAGCAGACATCGAACGACTACACAAAACAATAAACGAAAAAATTAGAATAATCAATACTTTAAATGACGAAGAAAATAAACTCAGTAAAATAGAAACCATTCTTTACATTTACAATCACAAAACAAAACATGACACAACTGGACAAACTCCTGCACACATATTCTTATATGGTGGACAACCAAAGTTAGACACTCAAGAAAAAAAGAAAAAGTTATAAATAAAATCAACAGTAACCGACAAGAATACGAAGTCGATACCAGATATCGAAAAGGACCATTACAAAAAGGAAAATTAGAAAATCCCTTTAAAGTCAATAAAAACGTTGAAAAAATAAATCCAGATCATTACCAAATTACTGACAGAAACAGAGTTACACGTTACTATAAAACACAGTTTAAAAAATTAAAGAAAATTAACCAAATTCAAAACCCACAGGTTTCTACTTCATAAGCATACTTCAATCAAACCTTCTACTTGAATTTATATCCCAATTGATTTTCAATCCACTAACACAATCAAAATTATCCCATATCCCGATCACAACTCAACCTGATTACATTACATTTCTATTATGAAAAAGATACAAAGAAATAATAAAATATATTACTTGAAACATAAATTAAAAAACAAAATTGCAAAAAAAAAAAAAAAATAAATAAATAATAATAATAATAATGTTAATCTTAAATTATAAGCAATAACTATTTTTAACCAGAAGTCGATCTTACACCATTGTATTTCCCAATAGAAATTATTAAAATCAAATTTATAAAGCATAATAATATTGTAAAATTTTATCACAAACTATTATCCTCACATATACAATCATTATAATCACAATAGTCATATTCATAGTTGTAATCTTATACTTTACTTATCTTGTGACCCCATAATATTAAGAAAAACATACAGTTATCGAGATGACACGATCAAATATAATTCTTCTGTGTCACCTTGACTCGCAGGCTCGCCTCTTGAGGAGAGGGAAGTAACATAATCATAATAATTATGTTCACAATACATAAAAACTGTTCCCATAGCAACGTGCTAGCTCAGCTGAATCAACGCGTCATGTTGCTAACGCGCCCGACCACCCGAATCCCGAATTAACTAGAAGGAACCGTTGCATCAACGCGTCATGTTGCTAACGCGCCCGACCACCCGAATCCAGAATCATCTAGAAAGAACCATTGCATCAACGCGTCATGTTGCTGCTGCGTAGTTTCAACAGCATATAAATAAGCCTGGGATAAAAATGTTCTTTAGTCTTAAGTTGTTTGTGAATAAAGCAAGTTGTCAAGAAAAATACAAATCGTGACTTCGTCTTTAAAAAAATCACATCAACGTTACCATTAGCTTTTGGCGTGGTATTAGTTCGACTCAAATTTACTTATATTCAATTATATATATACATATTTGATTTGAGTTTCAATTATGAGTGACTAACTGACAAATCGATTTTTCTTTGCATACAATTTCAACTCAAACCTGTCTCTGCTGCCTCTTTTCTATTTTCTTTTCATTTTCCACAGCTTTTCACATTTTTAAATTCGTTAACTTTTCAGAGCTTCAGCTGAACAAAGTTCCGCGTAGCTGGTAATCAGCAAACATGTTAATAAAAAACTCTTTGGATTCGAAAACTTTTCTCACTGCTCATTAAGCTTTTAATAGTTTTTGTTTGATGGCCATTCCCATTTAATGCAATATCTTTGAGTTCTAATGCGCGGGCACGTTCTTTCCTATTGATTGTGTGCTCTGCTGATAATTAAAAATTCATTTGCTCGGTCATTTCATGCGCATCGCCTGTCGCCGCTGTCCGCTCCGAGGAATGCAACAAAAAATGTGCATATAATTAAAATACAAGCAGAGGCTCACACGCGGCGCAAATGATGCCATTGGCAAAGCGAGCTCGGGGAAAGCGCGGACAACTACCCTTGCCAGCAGCCGACTCTCGTTATATATGCTGGGTGGGTGTATATAAATATATGTACTAGCGGATGCTATGCAGCTTTGACAGAGCCAGAGCCAGAGCCAGAGCCAGAGTCGATTATGGCAGTCCTGCATGTCGATAAAGAATGCTCTCGGTTGCTTAATCTGCCATCCGTTGGCTTCCGCTTTGGGTTCCATTAGAGTCCACAGCAGCCCACTCTCATTATACTTTACGGCCAACTCGAATCGCCATGCGCTTTGTTCGGGGATTAAAGAGCGGCGAGCGGACAGGAAATGTTGGCGGTTCGGTCGAGACCCTTTGGTTAGTCCCTGGTCGGACGGTTGGCCGCTTGGTTGCACTGTCGAATTAGCATAACCAAACGTTGTAATGAGTCTTATTTACTTGGCCATTTCCGGTGTGGCTAGTAGGAAGCATGGACCCAGCGTGCCCTCGTCAAATCGAAAATTTGTTAAGCACACACACACACACTCACACACTGGCTACGTTGTGTACTTACTGCGATGGGCTTTGTCCGTGGGGTCTCGGCGCAGGACAATGCGACGCTTTGAGGCGCATATCGGACCGGAATCAACATCATGTATGACAATGCGTATGGCCTCGCCATCCATGGACGTTTGCCTGCGTGGCGCCTCCAAATCCTCCAAGTTGGGCCCAGTGAAGGATGCCATTGGTGGCGGTATGGCCGCCTGCAAGCCCGCCGGCAGCGCGCCACGATTCTGGAGGGCCGCTATATCCGGTCTGCAAGGGGAGTAACGGTAAAGTCCTGCTGTTGGATCGAGCTAATGCCCACTTACAGCTGAGAGCCGCGTCGTCGCATGCGTCGATCGTCGTCCACAGTGAGCACGGGGCTGCCCTTGTCTGGTGAGCCAGGCGACTCATCGTTCTGCAGGTCCTCCGAGGCGTGCGGCACCCGGAACGAGGGACGCCGCGAGCCAGGCAGCTGCCCGGGCGGCATCATGCCGCCGCCGCCGTCGCACGGGGAACGCTGCAGCTGCGTGGCTGCTGCTGCCGCGCCCTGCATCACTCCGGGCGCAAAAACATCATAGGCCGATTTCCTGTGGGCACTGCAGCGTTAGTCGCCGAGCGAATGAGTTGAAACCTTTGATTTACCTGCGTGGCATGGCTGGTATGCCCAGGCCAGAGGGGTCGGCGCCCATGCCCAATGCGGGTCCGCCGCCGCCCATGCTGCCGCCCACGCCGCCTGTCTTCATGTCGTCGTCATAGCTGTGCTGGCGCGAGACACGGGAGCCGCGCCGCGACTGCATCCGCGAAAGCGGCGCTCCGAATGCGGGCTCCAGTTCGCCGCCGCGAGGCGGGCTGTTCGAGCGGCTGGGCGCCATGCTGCGACCGCCTTTCAGCTGCTGAAAGTACATTAATTATAAAACAAATGACAGGCGCTGCAGCTGCTGTCTGTGCTGAGATTAACTTACGCGCTCCAGCTCCTTCAGCGATGCAGGTGAAACATCCGAGTGGCGCCGCAGCTCTGGACTGCGGGGCGGGGCCAGGGCAGCGCCGTTGCTGGGCGCCAGCGTCTGCGTGCTGCTGCCCAGCTTGGCATCCGAGTGCCGACGCTGCAGTGCCTCCAGCACGGGCACGTCCAGCGTGGAGTCCGTCGAGTCCTGCGGTATGCAGACGCGCGAGGCCATCTTGCGCCGGCAAACGCTGCAGCGCCACATGTTCTGCAAAACGGGCCAAGTTACGTGGCAAAATGAGAGAAAATCAATGCAACCTCAAGACGGGGGCCACACGCGAGCACCTAATTAAATTTCATGGCTAAGCGCGCAGTTCTATTTGCGGCTGCACACAACAGCGGGATAATATTTATTAGTTTGCTAAAGTTGAGGAAAACCACATTATGTTGCTCTGCGGTGGCTGCTGCCGGTGCTGTAGTTGCCGAGCTGGTTGAAAATAAATATTAATAACTTTCTGAACAAAAGTTGCAACGTT
The DNA here is from genome assembly GCA_035047485.1 of Drosophila peninsularis. Lineage (NCBI taxonomy): Eukaryota > Metazoa > Arthropoda > Insecta > Diptera > Drosophilidae > Drosophila > Drosophila peninsularis. The sequence goes on from JAWNPN010000090.1 coordinate 8,581,287, forward strand.
TTGTACCTTGCGCAAAAAGAAACCATCTATTTCAGTGCACGTGCGCAGGGGGGAAAGGGGGAGGGGGAGGAAGCAGCAGTTGCCGTGTCCTCAATTACGAGTGGGCGCATCAGTGCCCCACCTCGCCCACCAAGCCCGAACAATGGCCGCTACATTTCCACCTGGTCGTTGATTCATTTTACCCGGCGGTAAGGTCGCGTATGTGAATGCTGCACCGGAAGTTGGCGCCATTTTAATTAAGTTGCAGCCGAGCGTACTCTCTCTCTATGTCTGTGTGTGTGTTTCAAGTGCGTCTATAATCATGGATCGTGCTGCATTGTCCCCAGGCTCTATGCCCAACCACAGCCCGAGTCACATCAATGCAAAAGCTGCGCTTTCGCTTTTATTGCGTTTGTTTTCCCCAGTTGGGTGCGTTATAATTACAGCAACGGTTCGTGATCCCAGCGAGAAATCAACTGCAACTGTTGTTCTAAGGCAGACAGAGAGAGGGAGAGAGAGAGAGAGAGGGAGAGCAGCAAAGCCATTCTATTCAAGTTTGTTAAGCACTAATTTTATATGCATAAACAGGAAATCGATTGTAGTTGAAAGTGCTCAAGAGCCAGAGAGAACAGCCTGCATATTGACTCTGTAAAATACGAGAATGTGTTGGTTTAGAGAGTCAAGGATGCACAGAGGCAGTCCTTGAATGTTATTTTGCTTTGCTTCGGATATTTATAGTGGCAAATATAAACAAGATTTTTGGATTAAGAGGCATGCCTCTGAAGCTGCAGTGTGCAGTTTGCATTTGCATTTAATGGCAATTATTTATCTCTACAGCATGTCCTTTGAGCATTGTTAAACAGCACAGAAGGTCGGCAACAATGATAATAATTTTTCTATAATTATGTTGAATATGGCAATGGGCACAGCTCATTCGATACGAAGCGGGCCGTATTAATTTCATGCGGCGCCCCTGTGGCTAGGCAATGCTATCTGAATTCAGTGAACATATCATCATCGTGTGCTCCACCCATGGCCAGCTCATGGCGCATGATGACAGCGGTTGGGCCACATTGTGGTCAAGCCAACAGCTGCCTGAAACGTCGCATGCGTTCATTGTGCAGACGTTGGCCATAACTACGCTCCTGTGGTCATAAATACATATGTATGTCCGTCTGTGTGCAAACGTTGCTGGGTAACTGCTCGTGTGGGTGTGTGTGTGTTAGTAACCGCCCACAAACATCAATTTCAATTAACCAAAGTGGCCAGTTGACGGACGAACGTTAAATTTTATGCGCAGGGCGTAGCCGAACACTTGACAGCCATGTCCAGGGCATGGCGAAAGCCGCCAAATTATCAGAAACTCAAGTTATGCCCGCTGCAGTCCGCTGTTGCCTTCGCTGCTGATTCAACAGATATGCGACGCGGCGTCGACTTGTTATTGTTGGCTTGTCAATGGACATTGTGTGTGGCATTGATACATGCGAGTTGGCGCTGATTGAACAGTTTCAGCATAACGGGACAGTGGTGGGCGTGGCGAGCAACAGGCCAACTGCAAGTCCTGCCAGTGCCACTCTTTAGCCCTGGCAGCTGTCAGTTAATCTCGTTAATCTGGCTTTTATCTTGTAAATGCCACGAGGCAGGACGAAGGCAGAGAGGACTATAGTGGCTGTAGCTGTTGCCGTTGCCGTTGCTCGTGGGGCGACCCTAAATGTAATCTAATTTGTGTGCAGGCAGCGGTTAATGTATGCCAATGCCACGCCTTTGTTGTCACGCCCTCGCAATCATTGTCGCAGCCAGCAGCGCTTTAGTTTCGCCATAACAAACGGGAATTCTAGCGCCACACGAGAGAGAGAGAGAGAGAGAGCTATTGTTTTTCTTATTAATTAAGCGCCGCGGGATAATGTGTTTATTTTCGCCACGCCCACAAATGGACATTGCCTAGTGGCATGGAAACGTGTTGTCCATGCTGGCGCTGCAGCTGCCAACAGCACCACCCACGACAACACTTACCGCATCCTCATGCTCGTCCAGCTTGCTGTAGCTGGCGCAGTCCTCGCACACGCGCTGCTGGCACTCGAAGCACGTCTTGTGGTAGTCGTCCGGTTTGAAGGACTTGAGGCACACCCGACACGCGCCCGCTCGGCGGCCGGGCTCCTGTTTGGCCGCGGCGCCACCACCGCCGCCACCCGTGCTGTTATTGTTGTTGTTCAGATTGCTGCTGGCCTCCTGCTGCTGCTGTTGCTGCTGCTGCTGCTGCTGCTGCTGTTGCTGGTAGCTGGGTGAGCCGTAGCTGCCGCTGGTGTCCGTATCCGTTGGCACCAGCGAGGGGCGTGGCGACATTTTATTAACTGCAACGAGAAGGAAAAAATGAGAACTCCCTGAAAAAGGGCCACAAATGCATTTAAGTCTCGCCCCCGACCCTTTCCCCTGGGCGTGGTCAGCGCCTTAGTAATTGACTTGTTGCTGGGCAAAATGTGACCTGATTTCATAATTAATTCATTTGCAAATTGCTAACGTGACAGGCGGCGACGACAGCGGCGATAAATAAAATAAATGACTGCGATTAGCGATAGTCAAAACGGAAATTGCCGACAGCGCAGCGACAAGTGGGCGTGGCGAGGAATTGCCAATTAGCTGGGCCAACCAGCAAAGCAGTTAAGCCGAACCCACTGAAGGAATGATTAATACGAGCCCAACTGCGAAAATTATATATTTATTATATTAATATTAAGCATATTTTGTAATAAATAAATTATTTTGGAGGGTCAGAAAGCAGGACATGCAAAAGGTTGCTCCGCATTAGCTACAGTCGAGAGGCAAGCACAAAGAACTCTTTGTTTCGCACATTGCGTATACGCACAGTTGCACGTGCAGCCTTTCTCAGTGCCTGCGGCAGCTCAGCCTGACATTTAGGCGAAACAAGTGGAGCAATGTTAGGCAAAATGAACATTGTGAAGCACACTTGAAATTATTAAATTGTGTAGCAACAGGCTGAAGTGTTATGGCTGTGTGTAATAGTTGGCTAAGAGCAGCTCGAGTGCTGGCCAATTCGCTAATAAAATGCAGTTAGCAAGTGCACATTAAGTACACATTCAATTATGTGGAAATTCGAGGTTGCACGCGAGGTCAAATATATTTACACAAATTATGCACACAAGCAGCAGCAGCAGCACTTGACACTCGCGGGGAGACTCGGCGAGGCGCTGTCCAGTCGAGCAGAGTTGGTTAAATAAACATCATAAAATAACATTTCATGTCGATCTAATAAATCTGCTGTGGCCGCAATAAAAGCAAGAAGCCATCGCACAGTCAACTAAAATGCAATAAAACCAAGAATAAACTGTTTCACTCGCCGCTAGTATTGGCGAAACACAAATACTCTGCCGCAGAGCAAACACAAATGTGATAATCGCATCTTAGCCGCACTCAGTTGGCGTGTGATTGCGCGAGAGAAAATATATATTATATTCGAGTTTCTATACGATTATTGTATGAAAGCGTCTCATATTTCGTGACAGGGGGCGAGCATCCGCTGCTAGGGTATATTGACACAGAAGTCAACGCAACACGCTGCCATGGCGTGTGGTGCGGCCGCTGCTGTTAGCCGTTTATTGACATTGGATTTGTGCTGTGGACACTAGTAAAAAATGTACAGCTCTCGTTGTTTATGGCTGTCATAACAATGACTATGGTAATGGCAATGCCAATGACTGGGTAATGCACTCGACTACAGCTACGGCTCTGTCAGCGACCCTTGCATAATTCAATTTGCACAGCGAGCGCATAAAGATTCAGCAAACATTGCGTATACGCAAGGTTTGATGCTTGCTGCCAGATTAAAGCGCCGTGAGCTAATGGCCAAAAACGTAGGGAGCAGGAGGGGGGAGTGGCTGTTGTTGCTCTGGGGTTATGCTAGCTTTGCGCATCTCCTGCTTTGGCTCATTGTTAAAAGTTGCGTGCACTTTGAGCGCTTACTTAGCTTTGGCCTTTTGTTTGCGCTTACGCTGCGTATACGTTATATTTTTGCAGGCAACCGTCAGCTGGCTTTGGCACTGCAAGGGCAAAGTTTTGTGCAAAGTTTTGCGAGCAGCTTTATGAGCACTTGAATAAAAATTCATGCCATAAATTCGCATGCACTTATGGACCCGACTGCCAATCCCAAGCAAGCCCCACCAAACCTGGCTCAACTCACCTTTATCTGTCACGGTTAGCAGCGACGAGGAGAGCGTTGCCTTCATTTTGTTTAAGGCGCCCGTGTTCGAGGCGCCGCCGCCCGAATCTGTTGCATGCGGATGCCCCTGGTTCGCCTGCTCGTCAGTGGCCACCATCTGGAAGAGAAACCATCGAATGTGGATGAGAGTTATAAATATTAATGGCATATTGAACTGAAAGTTTCATTTGTGGCAGCTACAAAACATTTACAGTTATGTGCGCACTCAAGCCCCGGCAGACGGCCAGCGAATCTTTACAGTTTTAAATGCGATTTCTGCTTGTTGAAATTGAGTTGAAATTGAATTCCGGAACGGCTTTATGGCCGCTTCTTTAACGGCACGCCAGCTGTTGCTCGCCTGTGCCAATGTATTTGTTAATTTTATTTGAATTTTCTTTTCACTTTTCATGCTGCCTGCTATCCACCCTCCCCCTCTATGCCTCTACGCATATTTTTATAACGTCTTGCCAGCTCATGCTCATTTCGAGCATCGTCATTGTGCGAAGCACCCGAAAGCGCAGGCAGGTGAAAAGAACGCGTTGCGTTTTATTTGATTTTGGCATTTTCTCTTTTGTTTCTGTTTTTGTTCCCGTTCATTGTTGGTGTACCTGCTGGACCGGCTGCGGCTCAGGCGCAACAAATTGCCAAGAAATCGTAAAATGCGGCAAGCAATTTTTGTTTAAACTACGAAAAGTGCGCCCAAGCGAGCGGCTTTCAAAAATTGCCGTCATTCTTTTTAATGCACACACACACACCCACGCACTAAATAGAGTGAAAGAGAGAGCGAGAGACTGGGAGAGAAAGTAACACTAAAATTGAGAAAAACAACAACAATACTTTAGCTTGCTGGCTGCTGCCCCTCCGCCCCTCGGCTGTAACATAAGTGCTCTGCGTTGTCAGCATTTTATGAAGTGGAAATTTTCTATTTGCCAAAGCGATGGCGGCGACGAAACCGGAACAAACAGCCGCCTATGTGGGCTATACACAAGCCAGCCGCCCACACACACAGACACAGACACACAGACACACAGACACTATCCCTCTCTCTGTCTCGCTCAGCGAGACTAGGCGCAAATTACGCTAAGTGCTTTTGGCTGCACCGTTTTTGGTTGCCTACCTTTCGGCGAGGCAGCACTCGCTGCTGTCCTCATGCTCAAGCTAAGCGCTGCCTAGTGTCAGATTATGGTCGGTTTGTGCTCAGCTTGTGCTACATATTTGATGATGTCATTTCGAAGCCGGCCTCAAGGTAATATTCATGCTGCTGCGGATTTATGTATATGTTTTCGGCTGTCTACCGCAGCCAGCTAGGCCAGCTGCAAACCAATTGTGGTCTGCTAACTATATACATATCTCTCTGGGCTGGCGCTACGCCTTTGGCCTGGCGCGCCCTTTAATTTATGTGCGGGACAACTACGCTGGCAGCGTCTTGAGCTGGCGCTCAGCACGTGTAATTATTGCCGTGTTAATTTCGTCATTTATTATGAGCTTTCTTTGCTGTTGAAAGGGAGTCATGGCCCGAGCTAGTTTCTTATTTAGTGCCAAAAATTATGGGCTGCCACACAGACATTTAAGGACCAAGGACCGACGTAAGCCACACAAAGCCATATGTGCGTCCTTTATGGCCGTAAAGTACGCTACATAAAATGCAAGTCAATATGTAATAAGAGCAGCATAAGGCCCGCTCTCGGAGCTGGGGGCAGCAACAGCAGCATCAGCAGCTTTTCACGTTGTGATTGAAAGCGCACGAATTGCAGCTGACTGAACATGAAAATCAATAAAAAACATAACCCTAGCAGCCACTGGCAACGACTCTGCCATACTCTAACAAATTGAACTTGATTTACAACGGCGAAGGCTGTCAGCCTGATTGGCATTACGCGCAGCCAAATAAGCATGTTGCCAAGGATGGCTATGTTAATGCAGCCCGCATGCAGGTAAAATAAATAGCAGAGCCGAATTGTAAGCATCGGAGCAGCTCCCTAATGTGTGCTTGTTCGTTGCAGCGAAAAACCACAAACAACTGTCAGCCGCAAGATGCAGGCAGCCAGTTACATTACGGTCTGGCATGCCGAGTGCATGTGCGTGTATGTGTGTAAAGTTCTGGAAAACTATTAAGAAAATTACAGCACATAATTTACTACAGGCGCCGGCCTCTATTTAAGCTTCTTTTTCTCCTATAATCTCGCTCCAGCTCTCTCTCTCTCTCGCTCTGCCCCATATTTACGCCCCGCTGATTGCCTTTGAAGTGTGTTGTTGCTGTTTTAAGTTTCTTTTTTTTGTTGGGCATTTAAATGGGCAAGTAAATGGCAGAAGTTGGAGCAATCCTTTCGCCCTTCTCCCTTTGTTTTGCGGGGATGTGCTGACAGTGAGCTGCCTAACTGTCACCAGCACATCATATTTCCTTGAGTCGGGTGCTTGGCTCTGCTGCTGCTTTGATTTTGTGCTTCATTTGGCCTAATCAAAGTTTTACCTAAAGAAACATTTTTCCAAGCGCAACCAGGCAACTTCGCTTGACATTCGCTTGTTTCAGCTTACTTTTACTTAAAATTTATTTTCTTGTTTCTTTTTCGCCTCTTTGAAAACTTTACCCAAGAATTTGGGGCTAAATAATTTTGAAGGGAATTTACACTTTTATTTTGGTTGAGTTTCTTGGCTTCTTTCATTCTCTCCCTCTCCTTGGCATAACCTTTCTGTGTAGCGTTATTGTTAGCTGAGCTTATGTCTAATTTTATGCCTAAGAAATGGGAGCGCCACACCCGACGGCAGGTGTTTGGGCACAATTGAACCGCTTTGATTGCTGCCCCTTTTTTATTTGTTTATTTTTTATATTTTTCGACTCATTTTCTAGGTAACGCTCTGGGAAAGTGGAGAGCAATATGCAGTCAAGCGCTCAAAGCATTTACCGGACTTTTTAATTAAAAAGTTTTGTTTGTTCATTGCTTTTATTTTCCTTGCTGCGCCGCGATTTAGCGCTGTTTGTCTTCCGTGATCTCTGTTTTCAAAAAGGCTTAAAATCATTGGCGCTGATATCGCCGATATGGCTTTAAATTTATGCAGCTGGGCTGGGGCTGGGCGTTTCAATTTCATTCGCAATTCATTTGCTTTCGCTGCATTTCAAACAGAAAACGCTCATTAAACTTTCAGTGCGAATAAAAACGTAAAAAACAGAAGAAAATATAATTGAAAAATCAATACGGCTTGCGAGGATGAAAAGAAATTAAGGCATAAATTACGTTAGCAACTGTCAATGACAATAACAATGCGGATAAAGCGACCAATTGCGCAATGGAGAGCTGTCTTAATGATAGCTTATAAAGGTGAATGGGGGATTTACGGTCGGATGCTTTTCCGAAAATATTGTTTTTGTCAGACGATCTCATTATAATTGGCATCATCGCGAAAGGAGATTAAAACACAACTGCAAGTGGCCAATGCGAAGTTCTCTTTAATTTGCCCCCCGCACTTACCTTCTTCATGAACGTCATCACGTTTGTGGGCAACATTTTGTCCGGGTTTCTCGTTGGTACTTAAACTGCAATTAATCACGCATACGCCGCGCTGGTCGCGTGCCAGCTCCAATTTATGCTGCTGCGGCTTCTGTTTTGTTTCGCTTCGCCTGGGTCTGTGTGTGCTTCGGTTTTATGCTGCCTTTTTCGTTTGTTTTGCACTCTTAAGCGGCTTTAAGTCATTTTTGTTTGGATTGCATTGTTGATGTTGCTGTTGCTGCTGCTGCTGCTGCTGCTGTCCATTGTGCGCTCGCTTCAATTTGATTGAATACAAATGGCCATTTGTCATGCGGCATGTAAATAGCCACTGACATTGTATAGCGAAATCGTCCTTATAGCGTATGCAACACGGTTGCACGAGCTACATGTTGCACACCAGCTTCGCGTGATTGATTTGCGCTTTGTTGCGCAGCGCTTACGGCCATGTGGCTTAAAGGGGTTTTGGGGCCAGCTCTGTGCTGCTGCTGTCGCTCGACTTTAATTAACATTCGCTACAACTTACAGCGCCTGCAATGAGTAGAAGAAACGGCAAAGGGGTTATAATTAGTCATTGAGTCTAGGCTGGAAAATTGCCGGAGTTGCTATAAGTGCACATCATAGCTAGCCAAAGCCCCGCCGGGCTTACACCGTACTTAACTTTTTGGACCGTCATAATTTTGCCAGCGATAAGCATCAACAGCGCTGGGGCTGCCCCCACGCACACACACGCCAGTACTTTCACTCTCACACACACACACACACTTGACGTACCGCTGAAAAGTCGATAGGCAAAAGTTTATAAGGCGGAAAATAATGTGTCGCGCTGCATGCAAAGTGCTTCTGGGCTCTGTGAGCTGTGGGCGTGGCAGCAGCGCGATAAACTGACCATTATAATGGCGGCGGCTATAGCTTACAACTAGGTTAGGCAGTTCGCTTTAAGTTGCGTGTAAAAATAAACTGAGCAGGAAGAGAAAACAGAGAAGTGAGCAACAAAATAGAGAATGAAATTGTATATTTCCTTTTTGGCTGGGGCTTAGAGCTTAAGGAATTTCCCTTTCGTGTACCTTAAAAAACAATGCCTGAGCACGTAGTATGTAGGAAAGCACTTAGCATCGAGTATGCGGCTCTTGTTTTACTTACTTTTCACCTGGGTGCTGCTACGCAGTTGTGTTTGAGCTGCCAACTTTAAGGTTTGTCAATTGTTTTGCTTATGTCAGTCATTGTCGTCAGCTTTCTTTGCTGCTGGAGCAAATCCGGCGTGTGCTCGTAAGCTGCACAGAGCCATTCACAGCCCTGGCGCTTTGTACAGCTTACGGAACATTGAGAGCAAATCTGTTTGCTCTCCTCTTGCCAGCTCTTAACTAAGAAATAGTTGCCGCACTTAGCAGCAGATAGCACAGCCATACCCTGTACAGCAGTTGAGATTAAATCAGCTCTCTGGACTTGAAGCAGATGAATCTCCGATGGGGAATGCAATGAGTCAAGTTTCGATAGATTTCTGCTGAATTGATTACTTCCTCTGCTATTTGCTAGTTTTGCTACTCAACTACGAAGTATCCTCTGGCCAACTACAGCTTTCATTCTCCTTCTGTGCTCCTGGTCTGGCTTAGCTGAAGCATTATTAAATCAAATGACCCACATAGCAATTGAGTCGCTCGATTTGCAGCCAATATACGATCTGTGCGAGCAGTTGCAGCGTTCGCAATTGCCACATCTAGTGGCTGCTACAAAAATTAAAGACAGTGCTCAACTATTTGGCATGGTCCGAAAGTTTCAGCAACTTTGCGTAAAAAGAAATTGGCAAAAGAAATTTCATTTCAATGCATTGTTCATTGTTGGGTTATTTCTATCGTTTGGGTTCTTTCGCCATTTGTGTGCACATTACAAAAGTTCATAAAAAGCCATCGAAGCGCAGTTCGGCAACTTTGCAGCCAACTGGCGGGCAGCCAGTTCGTGGCAAATGGTTTGGGCATGACATGGAAAATGTTTACGCTAAATGAAATTTTTGACTTGCTAAATGAGTTGAATTTGCTCAACTTTCCAAATGGCATTCGGAGGGCAGAAGACAAAAAAATTGCCCAGGAAAATTAGTTGAAGCTCGAAGCTGTCAACATGCCGGCAACAGGATGGAGCTGCATGCCGCGGCAAAGATAAATACAAATCAGGGCACGCTGCAATATGCGGGGCTCGGACGGATTTCGGAGGGCGTAAGCAAACGGCTACAAGTTGCAAGTGTTAGAGTGCCACGCCCATACCCAAGAGGATGTTTGAGAAGGCGGTGCTGCGTGTGGCACACAGGCTTAGCGTGCCAGGATGTGCTCATAAATTGTAACTTTGGCTGCTGCTGCTGTTTGCTGTAGGCAACAAGCATGAAATCACATGAACACACACTCACACACACACACATATGAAGTCTGGCAAAGTTCCAGATGGTATGGTAGGCACATAGTTAATTAGCGCGAAATTGGCCAAACCGAGCCGGAGGCAGTTCGGGCCGAAGGCCTCGCAGGCCCACACACAGCCGCCAGCGTCGTCAACAGGCTTTCGTCCTTTGCATGCTAATCGGTAACTGATCAGGATAGCCAATAACGTGAAAGGTCAAAATGTATGTGGCAATAATGCGTGCATTAGGCAAAATCAAACAAGATTTATCACACTAAGCGACCAAGGACATCGTCCTGGCAGTGTCACGCACAGGCAACGCCAAATCGAAATTGAAACGTTCGATAAATAAATACAAGTTAACAGGTTTTTTATTGTTGTTGTTGTTGTTGTTATGCGTGCCCCACGTCAGTGGAGTGTGGAAAGTGTATTGTAATTCAGACTTCCGGAACGTGCATGGGACACAAATTAACTGTTAAGCAGCCTGCCATAATAAATGGCCTGCAAGTCAGGTCCAGATGAAACTGTGTCCGACCAAATGAAGCATGAAGAGAAACTCAAATGGAGCTGAGGCGAGAGCCAGCCAGCAGCTCAACTGGAGACGGACAGCAGCAACAGTAGCTCAAATTGCAGTTGAAAAATCGCAGTGCACTTCATAAATAAAGCGGAGGCCAAGGCGAGGGGAGCGACCACAGCTTCATGAATACCATGAATGAAGCGCTGTCAACAATGGCAAGCAGCTAGACTGGACTGCGTACGGAGCTGGGTCGGAGCATGGGGCATGGGGCAGATTGGGGATTGCAGCTGCAACTAGTTGCCTGTTGTTTGGCTTGTTATCGCAGCGACTCCTGCTGCTGCTGCTGCTGCTGCGTGGGTGCTGTTGAGGTTGGGGCTTTGGCCAGCAACAGGATAAGATAAATGTTACATTTGCACCACATCCGGCCCGAGTTTTATGAGCAGTGGCCACGCTGCGCTGCAGTAAATCAAATAAGCTGACAATTGTAAGCTGATCAACTCAAATTAGTTGATAAGTAAGGTCTTGATTGAAAAGCAACTAGAAACTCCCACAATAGACAATTGGAGCGGTTTATGATTGTGTAATCCAGATGCTAAACAAACATGAACTAAGTATGGGATTACACATTGTGTGCTGACCTTCGTTATAAAAACACTCTCTAATTTGATTAATTAGGCAACTTGTCAGATTGATATGGGTATCGAGACATTGAATTCAAGACACGCCATTTCCCATCCTTCAATGGGCTCTTCATGGCTCAGAGGGCAGCCAAATAAGCTACAATAGAAATCGGTATAATAGGAATGTTATTCTTTTTCGTTTTAGATTGCCTTTCATGCTAATCTCATTAGAGCTTAACGAGAAAAGGTATAGAAAATATACAAAGAGAAAAGTTCAGCCCGGGCAAAATACAAATTTGCAATTTTTGAGAATCCTTTTACAGCAGAGCCGTGAATTTGCTATAATATTACAAACTCAGATTCCAGTTAACCATGTTTGAATAGTTGAAGATTGAATTGGACTTGAGCCTGCTTGACTATGGCCTTCATCAGATTGAAGAGTTGCCATTGCCATTGCTAATCAAGCTTCATAAATACCTGTGCTGTAATGAGCTGCAAGTGCAACAGGTGAGGAAGAATAGATAATAGCCATCCATTTGCAGTTCACAGCATAAGGCACAACCACACATTGTGGAAGCCAGAAGCATTGTTGAAGCTTTTACCAGGCACTCACACACAGACAAGCGACATAGCCATTAATGTCTAACAGGATTTTTAATGACTGGCAAGTGGAGCAAGGTAGGCAGAGCGAGGGGCAGTTGGCATTTGCTTTTAGCTAGTCAAGCGCAAGCTGGGCTCATTGTCAGCGCCGTTTGTCTAATTGACAGCGGCTGGCTTACATGTCGGCTGCGTAATGCAGGCAGCAACTGGCAACTGTTTAAATCAACGCACGACTTTAAGCAGCTGAAATTAAACATTTAATTGCACAAAGTAAACAACAATGCGATGGGAGCGGCGGGGCGGGTCCTACAGATTGATGTACGAGTCGCAGCAGCTGGCTGCTGGCATTGGCCATGCGAGGCACGTAAATGCCATCCAAATGAAATGGAACTACGCCCCGAAAAGGGTATGGGGCGTGGCTGCGCTGCTGTGTTGACAACAGCCTTTTTAGCTGAGACTGTAGCAAACAAACGTTTAAACCGACTCTTGTCCGTGGATTGGGATGTGACTTTGGCATTTGCCTAAACTCAAACTCAAACTCAAACTCAAACCCAAACTCAATTATTCAAATGCCCTGATGCGAGTGCCTGTAACTGCGTAGGCGTGGCGCATGTGCCGATATCCGCAATTTGACATTTAATCAACATGGCTGCTCGAAGCCATTCACGCAACGTGCTCCATTGAGAGTCATGAGTCTGGGCCACAAGTTCAAGTGTTTGCTGCGGTCGGGCCCAACAGTTGTCACTTGTTGTTGCTTTCATCTTAATTGAAATCAAATCAAAGTGATTTCACTCTCAGAATGTAATTGTGTGGCAAGCTGCGTGCCTTTGTTCAGCTCTTCAATCTCTGCAGCTGCTGCTGCTGCTGCTGTTGCTGTTGCTGTTGCCATTCTCGCAATTTATCGGCCAACATTTTTTGGCCGGAATTGTCTGTCGTTCTGCTAATGATTTCCTATTGTTCCTTGCGGTCTATATATTTCCAATTTTACACTAAATTTTCCAGAGCTCTGCTGTTTGCTTGCTGCCTTCAATTATTTACTCCGAAATGCTATTTGCTCTCGTTTGCTAAGGGGACTTCAGCTTATTGTCCGTCTGCAACTGGGCTCTGTGTGAGCTTATTAGATCACAGATTACGCCGAGTGCTCAGTTCTTTATTGTGTGCTTATAATTTGATGTGCAGCAGTAACGTTAACACGTCCTGCACAACTGCAGCTTCAGTTAGCGCACATTACGTATACGCAGCGTTTACGGCTAGTTACACCGAAAAGCACCAAGCACCAATTACGCATACGCAGCGTGGCCCATAAAACATTTGAAGTCACGCGTCGCGACACCATAAAACGAAATCAACTGAATATGGGCGATATAAAGGGCGTGTAGCTCATTAAGGCCGGGGCAGAATGTGCAATGCGGCTGGCCATTTGCCTGGATGACGGCACGCAACCAAACCAGCCGAGCTCAGCTGCTGTCCTCAAGGGCAGCCCCGCGTATGCGTGGCAGTCAGACATTTATGATGTTGCGCTGCGAGCTTCAATTAGAAGTGCGTGAAATTCAACGCACTGAGGTAAGCGCTCGTTGTTCGAGAGGCGCGGCTGGGTGCATAAATTTTGATTTATTTGATTTAATTAAATGAAACTGAAGCCGCATAAATAAATCACGTCTGACCTACTAAATTAAATCACACTGCTAAAGAGCGGAAAATCTCTAAGTACAGCGAAAAAGGGTTTAATGGCAGCCAAGTGCTGGGCTGGCTCAAACGCTGGAATTTCAGCAGCGAGTACAAAGTGACCGCAATTAATTAGCCACAAGGAGATGGAAACTTAGCGGCGTCGGCAATAAAAATAATGATAATACTTTAAGAAAGGATGGAGAAAAATAAAAGCGAGCCCCAAAACAACAAAATGCACTAATTTGCTGGGGTAAATGTTTAGAATAATAACATGGGCAACATATTAATGGATGCGGAGTATCAGCCAACTCGTGGAATAGCGCATGAAATATTCACGTATTTGTATATTTACTGTGGCTGCTCATATGCGAGTGGCAAGCGGCAAGCGGCAGTGCCAATGTCAGTGTCAATGTCAATGTCAGTCTCAATGTCAAACTGTCTTCCAACGTAACAAGCTAACAAAGTTGGCAGCCAGCCTGGCATTTGGCTAGCTCAATGGCCGCCTGAACTTTTGCAGCGCAACTAATGCGAATTCAATGTCAAAGGACGACCTTCCAAAGGGCCAGCTCGTCCGCCTGCGCAGCCAAAGTCAATTAAAAAGATGAGAGACAACTAAATAAATTTTGCATTAATATGCAGCCTGGCTGATATATATGCAAATTAAGAGCGATGCAGCTGGGCTGCTTGCAAATGGAATTCGTAAAATGATTGCCTGACATCAGATATACAGAAATTTAATATAATTATTTACGATATGCAAATTGAATATTCAGAGTGTCTTATATCTAATGGATAGCTTAAACATATACAATTTCTTACAGTTGAACTGGCCAACGTGCATCGCGTGCCTTGCGCAGCTGGACTGAGGCACGCTATTAACTTGCAAAGCAACTCACATGTCTGTGGTATCCCACTATCTAGACATCTGTCTATTTTCATATGCACACTCTCACACACACACTCACACACAGAGCACATACTTTCACTTGCCTTCAATTCTCATGGTGTGACTTTTTGTCTCCCTGGTGACGGACAAAGTCGCATCCTTGACTGTCTTCCGCCTTTGGCCTCTGCCGTTGTTGTCATTATTGTTATTACAATTTCATTGTTGTTGCTTAAACTGTTTTACTCTGCTTACTTATCGTACACTTTGCAACGCCACATATGTAATGTCTGGCATGTCGTCTGACTGTGTCTCTCTCTCCCTCTGCCCCTCTCTCTCTCTCTCTCTCTCTCTCTCGCCCTCTCGTTGTCACTTGGTGCAAGTTTTTTCGCCACATGTTCGAGCGTATAAATTGCATTTTATTTGTGTTACATTTCTCTCTGTGCATACCCTGTAGCCAGCGCTGATGAGCTAGCTCTGGGACGCGCAACAGTTAGAGACGGCATGGCAAAAGGCCTAGCTGGCCTGCCAGGGTATGGCCTAGCCAAGCACTTGCAATCAAGGATTTGTCACAGCTTTTTTATTGTTACTCATGGAATATTTAACAAGGGCTTGTATTGTTTGCAGTATTTATTTGCAATGGGTAAACGCCGCCTGTGTGTGCAGGCATTTGAAGGTCACATGCCAAATGCAGCTCCAGCTGCCAGCTGACAGTTTGACGGACACATAAGTCAACAGACAGTCACTCAGTCAGACAGTTAGTCAGTCCACTATATACTTAAGCTTTTTATTGTGCTGTCCGCAGATTTTGACTTGCGCTATTTGCGCACGCATTAACCCTCGAGCCATTGCCTTGAAACCTTTAACACCCACCTCCCACCCAGCTGTCAGATCAATACTGATGAAATCATTAAAATATATGTAATCCACAGCAGTCGCAGTCGCAGTCGCATTAAAAATGTAAACTGAACTCAGCAATTATGAGATTTAATTTGATTTCTGTGCATACGTTTTATGAGCTTTAACTAGCTGATTGTGGGATTAGATAAACAGCAAAAAGTCGAAAATTAATTAAACATTGCACTGAAAGTGCAGCCAATGTAATAAATGCCAACGGCAACATTGCTTTTGCATTTATTCATTTTGATGTGCGTCAACAAACGGAAGGATATTTTCCGGGGCTATGCTAATTGTGTTGATGCTGCGACGCCATTAAAATCAACATCAATCATCATAATACATAATTTTATTAAGAGACAAGGCACAGAGAGAAAAAAGCGTGCACAAAATGGATTGCTTTTGATGTTGTTGGCCCAGCAAACGTGGCGTATACGCAATGTGGGCAGCTACACACATGTTGCGCATACGCCGCATGTGACGCCTTGAAGTGACTTTGGCAAATCATTTTTCTTGTTAATGCATTTAACATGGTTATTAATCAAGCACACACAAACACACAGATAGGCACATCTACAGACAGAGGGATATATATTCGATAACACCCACCCACACACACACCGAGCGGAGTCGAAGTCATTCTGTTATTGAATCCGGCAATTTAAATGGATCCGCAGGCACTGGCATTGGAGAAGCAATAATTGTTGTGGTTAGCTTTGGCAGCAGCCGCATAGATGATGCCATTACTCAACCGCATTTGCCCTGGCAACCAACTTACCGACTGTCTTCAGTGATGGGCCTGGGCTCTGGCATATCGGCTTGTGGCTTACTAACAGCGCCGTAGCAGGCAGGGCATATTGTTCAAGGCTGCGCAAGCTCAACCCAAGTTAATCCCGACATTTATAATGCAAGTATATACACAGGAAAACACACACACACACACACATTTATATAAGTAGGTTTAGTACATAATCAGTTATGGAGGCTGGGATTTACGTCATATTCTATCTTATATATAAGATTGTGCGTACAAATTACCTGTGCGATTTGATTTCATTTCCTTTTTGTGGGAGCTGCGGCCATTATCAAGCTGCTCGATTTGTTTCGTTTATTTGTTGGCCTGATTCGGTTTCGGGAATTATATTTATATCGTGGCTGCTGAAAGAGAAACGTGAATAGAGCTGATTGAGAATGGGCTGAGCCTGGCACTCGACAGCTGTCGAACGCAAAGTGTGGCAAATAAATCAAATAAAAAAGGTGCGATAGAGCATAAATCACTTAAAAACGAATTATTCACTTGCTGCGCACATAACAATTTGCAAAAACAAAGCCGATGCCGGAGCACTTCACATTCCACAGCAAACCGCAGAGAGAGTGGGGGAAATGTAAGAATTTATCAAACTGGAATTTTACTTTAATTGAGCTGAATACATTAAATGTTTATTAAATGAAATAGTTTTGTGCGTATTGAAATATTTGCAGAAATACTTTCGGTTGAAAGCTGAGTAGTTAAGCATTCGGTAAACACTTTTGACATTCATTTCATATAAATGAAATAAAAATTAGCTCCACAGCTTAATAAATATTCTCCTATAAATATTCAATGCGCCTGACACGTCTTTAATTGTATCTAGGCACTGAGGAATTGTGAAAAGAAATTTGAATACGCTTTCAGCTCGGCACAACTTATCGGCATATCAGTCTAAGTGTCTACTAAGTCCCCCAAAAAGTTCGCACTAAGTCATATTCAACAAGGAAAATATATATTTCCCTCGTGAATGCCTTGGCTGGCTGGGAAAAGTTTTCGCTGGCTTGGCATTTGCGGCCATTGTCGTTACTCTCATAATTATCAAAGTTGGACAACTGGGCGGCTGCTCCGAGGGCGGCGCTGGGACCATTGGGGCTGCGGTCGAGCCCCAGTGGGCATAGGCGCTGACAATGACGCGACCGCCCACACAACGGACTGCTTCGAGTATGCACTTCAATTACTAAGCGAGGATGTCGAGTTTGTATTCAGCCCCGGCAACTAATGATAGTGTTGGCATAATTTTGAGCCCAGGACATGCTCATAATTGTGCCAACTGCCGTTTGCCAACGCCAAGTTGGGCGGCAAAAGTTTTTCGTTGATTTAAATTAGTAAATTAGAAAATGCCTAACAGCTGCGCAGAGCGTGGCTCCTCTCTAGCCGCAATGTAAGCCAACTTGACGTTGGCGGAAGTTGTCAATGTCAATAGCAGCAGCAGCAGCAACAACAGCAACAACAGCAACTTGAGCGTTTCGTCCTTGCCAAATTGCACACACAAAAACAAGGGCATAAATTACACAAAGGCAATGGAAAGTTTTGTGCGAAAGTCTGAAGTTTCATCGTGCTGATGACTCAAGACCAAGAGCAAGTCCGAGTCGCAGTCCGAGTCCATTTTCGACAGCATCAAAATCATTGAAGCACATGAGTGAGAACTTTGGCCAACATGTCTTAATATATGCATATCTAGGCACAAAAATTATGAAGTACTGCCAGACGGCAGCAGAGACTTCCCGTACGTGCCCACGAGCAAAAGTTGGCTCTCGAGCCACGTATCCACTTTGCCGTCGACACGAGCTTGTTTTTGTTCAATCAACAATAAAGCTATGTGGCTATAGCTATTCATGTATCTATAGATATGCGTTGTTGCTGTTGCTGTTGTCACTTAGTTGTTTGTCTAAGCTCAGCGAAGTGTATAAAAGATATTGGCGCCCGATATGCGTCACAGCTATTCGAGTTGAGGCTCGGCTGCGGCATCTTGCCTTAAATACTTGACTACGACTATATTACTTGAGTAGATACTACCCGATTACTTTGCATTAATAGAGTAATAACCGAAGCACAACCTTTTGAATTGCCCGAACAATACATATATTTGTTTTGCATCCTGCCTAATGAGCAGCCAGGGCTCGGAACGCCTCTGTTTCCTGGCAGCGGAAGCAGCAACGGAGACACGTGCGCACCGAAATTCATCGTAAATATAAAAATAACAAAGGAATCTTAAGATAGAATAGGTAGCGAGTCAGGGCCCCGCCAAGCACGAGTGATCCACGAATACACGAGAGAATATTTTAATGGGCGCAATTTTATGCTTCCTGTTGCCAAATTGATGTGTGCCCAATAAAAAAGTTACAATTTTCGGCGTGACAAAGTTATGAAAAGCTTGGAAATTCTTCACGCTCTCCGCCACAAAAGTTTTTAATCTAATGATGAGTTATAAGCGCGCGCACACCCCCACACACGTATCAGGCTCTGGGCGAGTGCAGCTACAGCTGCAGCTAACGATATGCCGCAGCGTGTGGCACGAAGTGTTGCACAAAGGCGAGCTTTTTTGTGCCTTTGCGATTTGATTGCCGGCAAAAACTTGATTCACGAACCCTTTTTTGCGCCATCTGAGTAGTGCGTAGTTTTTTGTGGCTCACACACCCACCAGGCGGCGAGGCGAGCGTCCTTTTCTCTTTTGGGGCTGGTCCTTCTCGCCGTCGGGTGCGGCTGCTGTGCGTTGAAGGCAAGTTTCACAAATGATTTCACATTTTTGCATAAATAAATGTCAAGTGTGCGACGAGGCGCGCTGAGAGTTGTTGACAGCTTTCTAATAAACCCAGTGAAAAAAGGATAATCAGCGCCACAAGAAGGATGTGACGCCATAAAGACCCAAGCAACAAGTAGATATGAGTGTGTGTGGGTCCGCATAGTCTTGGCTGTGTGGCTGGCGTCCACTTTGGCTTGGCAATAATAATAATAACCTTGGCTGCCATGACGCCTCGTATTTTTCAATGTGGCCTTTCGAGGGCTTGGAAAAACGAGACTTTTCTCATATATGAAAATGACAATTTCCATTGCCACTACAAAGGCACTCGCTCGACGGCCAGGCGGGTCAGCTCCCACACTCATGCTGTCGCTATCTCTCCCTCTCTCTCTCTCTCTCTCTCCCTCGCACTGTGCCCGCTTCATGGCTGTGTGTATTCTTTGGTTATTTTAGGATTGCCTGGCAACGGCGTTGGCAATTTTAATAATGTTTACTTAAGGCGCAGCAGCCTAGTGGGTGTGTGTGTAAATAAATAAAGCGCCAGTCAGCAGTGGCAGTGGCAGCGACAGCAGCAGCAGCAGCAGCAGCAGCAGCAGCAGCGAGGCTAGCACAAAGGCGCCACGGAGCAAGTGTAGCATACTTATGGGGGCTAGACAAGAGCTTGCAACCTGAAGCTAGGTGCAGCGAGGCATGCCAAATGACAGCTGCCTATATTGTGTATAATAAATGGCAGCAGCTTAACAAGCCGCTGCCATAAAATGCACTCCAGCAATGCAACGCCAAGTGACACTTAACGCAGGACAAGCATGCGGCAAGTGAAAGACTTCGCTGCATTCTGCTCTCGGGCCGGCCCTGACAATGGCTATAAAAACCATAATTTATGGCGCTGCTCCGAAAGTCACATTCAACATCTCGAAAATGTATATAAATATCATCTCTAAGCTGCAGCTGTTGCCTAATGAGCGGATTAAGTGGCCTGCCATGAGCTGTGCCGCTGTGCAATGGGGCGCTTCCTTTGCCAGTTCCTCTTCAGGTTTCCGGCCAATCCTTTTGTTGACCCTGGCCAAGGCAATTTAAAATGCTTACACCACACACACACAGATTCAGGCATTCATCTTACTTTAAGTTCGGTCGTAACCTGCATTGCTCATTGCCAGGTCCTGGCATCAGGGCATTAGTTATACAGCAGAGCGTAATGCTTTCTAGATGCCCAAATAAACCAAATAAATGTAAATACGACACATGTTGAGAGTCTAAGCGACACAAAGGACGAACCACTTTGTTTTTTTTTTGTTGGCCCAGCATTCCATTCAAGCGCATTTGGCACGCATGCTGACAGCAAAGTCCTGGCTGCTTTGTTTGCCAAAGGATTTGCTTGCTGAGCAGCGCAAGTGGAAATACAAAAGCAGAAAACGAAAACGAAAACGAAAACAACAAAAATATATAAGTATATATATATATGGCTGTTCATGCGTTTATATTGGAAAATATTGATTTACCTGCTATCAAAGGCAGCTGCGACACGTTGAACTCGTATGTGGCACAGAGTCCTAGTGCAGCCTGCTGGCACTCGCTTCGCTTTATGCCACCAAATCCAAACACATAAACGCAATAATCAATAGAGATTTGCTGGAGCTTAGAGCGCCCTTCTGCCACTGCCAGTGCCACCAGCAGAGACTGTAAATGGGAAACGTGCGCCTCTGACGGAGATTGACGTTTGCGGCACGTCATGTGGCGCCACAAAGTTATGCTCAACAAGTGCAGTTAAGGCCACATCATTAACATTTCGCCGCACACTCAATGTCAAGGCAACCGAGCCAACTACTATATGCCCAGCTATCTGAGGTGCTAGTTATATGCTTACTATATATATATATATATATATACATATATATGTATAGTTATAGTTGTAGCTGCGAGCGAAATGCGTGTGGCAGCAATTACGCAGAATGTTGCAATGTCGCAGCGAAGCGTGACAAACGCAACTTGGTTGCTAGACAACCACAACTTTAATGGCCAAAGAGATCATTAGAGGCAGCAGAGATGCCCAGGAAAATTCTGAAATATCCAGCGAAATTCCGGCTGTAGACCTAATCTAAATGGATAGATTAACACTAAGGCGCGTTGGCTGTAAAATCTCTTCGGAAACATTGTCTGGGGCTGGGGGGCCAGCTCCTAGTGCTCGGGGCATGGGAAATTATTTTTAGCCATGCTTATAATGCACGAAGGAAGCTCCCTTGCCAGCCTGAATATACATTGACTTAATAAGTTGACAGCAGACAGCAGCAGTCAGTCAGTGGCACGCGTATATACACACACTTGCACCCACGCAGCACCACTCTGCCCACTCGGCACCACTCGCTCACCCACTGCTCCGCACTGGCTTATTTGCCTAGTGCTACTGTTTGCCCCACGCCTGGCCGTGAAGAATTCGCTCATGTTTCACATGTTGATTTTGCTGCCACACGCACTTGCTGCCACGTCTCGTATTCTTAACCAATTTGAAAAATTGGCCTCATTGCGTATACGCCACGCTGCCAGCTGCCAGCTAGCAGTTGGCAGTTGCGTCTTTAATTAGCATTTTCCACTTTCCGCCAACTGTCAAATTTCAGCTGGCATCGTTCGACTGGTTGCCGCACAGATTTCATTGTTTAACGCAATAAAACAGCTCATAAAATCTACTAACTAATGCGCAGCAATGACAGCACTGCAGCCCCTTGCCCCTTCGGCCAGCGCCCACTGGGAGCAGACCGCATTTGGACGGCCTGTTGCGTTTGCCTGGCAGGAGGCCATTTGCTTGTGCAAAATGTTACTTTGCGTAAAATTATGCAAATTTGATGTGCGTTTGCCGAGCAACACACACACACGCTGTCTTGCTGCCACATGCGACTGTGTGTGCCTGTGTGTGTGTGTGTGGCTATGGTGGCTGCACCACATGCCAAGCACTATGCAAACGGCGCACTTGCCCCTGCCGCTCTCGCAGTGCCAGCAGAGTGCAAAGCAAACACAACATTTAAAATAGTGAAAGCAAACGAAATGCATCAAATGTTGATAAACAAACTGCAGTTGTGTTAGCCCAACTCGTTAGTTGGCCTAGCCCCGAACTAAAACTTTAATTAGAGCCGAACCATCGTAAATATACTATATAAATATATATGTACCTGCCATAAAGAGTTCGATTTGCAGCTTTTCCTTTAATTTTCTTTATTTTTGAGACCCTTTTGAAATAATCTACATATTTGCGGCTTAGCTCGGCGCAACTCTATTATTTTCTTTGTATGCATAACGTTTTTAAGCCCTTCTATTTATAACTTAGTTGTTGCTTTTCCTTCCTTCGTTTTTTTGGTATTTCTTTTTCAAGCTCCTCCAAGTCCAAGTCAGCTGGCAGCACGATTGTGGGCGTGCTTATCTGATCAAAGTGCGGCAGCTAGAAAAACAACGCAACAATTTTGCGCCAAATGAAAGAACAACACGAAATTTGTGCAAACTTTTGGCCGTTGCCATCGTTTGTTGTGGCTGTTGTGGGCCATAGAAAGCAGCAGCAGCAGCAGCCAGCTGCCGCACACACATGCCGAGTCTTGAAAGCGGAAGCCAAACACACACACACACGCACGCACACTCACACTTTTGTAGCTAAATAAACTGCTCATTATTATGCAAAGTTTTTCTTCTTGGCGTTATCTGGCCGGGCGGAAGTTGAGCGAGCGCCTCAAAAGAGCAACAGCCAGTAGTCCGCTCGCGCCTCCATATGGCATAATTGGCATGCTGTGACCAACAGTAAGTGGAATAGTCGACCCTATAACGTGATACATGAGGCGTCTGAACGCGCTTAATAATTCATTGGGCAAGCACGCATTGGGGACTTTGATTTCGGGCAGCGCGCAAATAAAAACGACTGCGTATAGCACTTATTTTGCAGTCGCATAAAATATAAAATTCAATTTCATAAGCAGAAAAAAGCGAACGAAGAAGCGATGCTTAAAGCGCGCCAACATTTTGCCAGCCCATGAAAAATGAGTTGCCGTGGAGGACGAAAATGTGGAAAATATATGATTTATGGCGGCGAGGGCCGGAGGCGGGCAGCAAAGCAGCGCTTAGTCTGGAAAAGCATAATGCTCGCTTCTCGGGTTATGCCAGAATTTTTTTTAAAGCCAGCGATAAGGCAAGGCCTTGGCAATCAGCATATGCACGCACACACGCACACACACACGCACACACACACACACACAGAGTTGAATAAACAGTGAACTGTGTCTGCTCGCAACAAAGCGCCGTTAAACATGCCAGCTGAAAACACACCCAGCTAACCGCGAACAGCAACAGCAACAGCAACAACTTGAACAACAAAATGTTCTCGTAATTGCCTCGTTTCATTTTTAATAACTGTCAATCCTTTGGCTTTTTGGGCGCGCCGCCAGTTGCCAAACACACAGACAAAACCGCTCGTAAATTGCGTTCAGCATATGAGCAGCAACCACAACAACAGCAGCAACAACAGTGACAAATAACAATACAAATTTCATTCTTGTTGCCATGTGTTTGGGTAGAACCACAAAAACTCAGACTGAAATGGTTCCAATTGGTTATAGAACATTATTCACTGGCAAGGACTATATATATTTCGGCCTGTTTGGCCATCCATTTGCGATTCAGTTAATGAGCATTTGAGTGTGACTTTAAAGCATATCTTTAAGTTCATAGTTGAGGTACATATCTCAGCTTGCAGCTTGGCAAGGGCATTCAAAGGTTGTTGCAGCTCAGCTCGCTTTGCATTTCTGTTTTTTTGGTTTCTCGCAGTGTGGCCAAAGTTTTTGCACTGCTCGTTTGATAAATGCTTGTCTCAACTTTTCGCCAAACTGTTGCTCGGCTAAGCTCGGTTCGGTTCGCAGTTTCCGCTTTGTAGCCAGGCGATATCAGCGAACCTCAGATAGAACAGAACCTAAGCTGCAAGCTGTGTGCACTGCGGGAAAAAAATAGAAATTTGCGTAAAACTTGAAGCAAACAGTCGCCCGGGGCTGAGACGGCCTTGGCCAATCCCTATTTCGCCTATGCGCGCTGGCAATTGGGGCAACTACAGCACAGTAGCTGGCGGAGCTGGGGCGCTGTCAAAACTTGGCCGCGCTGCCATCCATCTCAGTCTTTATTGTATTATTGTTGTGCATGCTTAACTTTACATTTAGTAAAAATTTTGCACAATTTATTATTTATATTTTGTTTTATGCTGCTTAAGTTTTCCTCGGCTCGTGATGCGTGCATTAATCATTAGGGGCGCAGCGCGTGAGCTGCCGAGGATCACAAGTGCCAAATTGTGCCCCTGGGCGCCAATTACATTAATCATATCATAAGACCCAAGTCTCATGCCGCCTTGCCCTGTCTCAGATATTTCATTAGACCTGCAGTCTAAAACCAATCCCAAAATCCACTTCAACTATGGAAAAGGTCAAAAAACGACAATTTTGCTGCAGAGCCACTGCGGGCTGGCAAACAATGCGACAAACTTGTGTTTGCCAAGAGCGAGAAGCTGGTGCGGTGCTCTGCATTAGCTAACATAAACCATTATCAGCTGCTTTGGCCAGATTATAGACACAGCTGGAGTTGGGCGGGGCGGGGCGCACTGAGGTGGACATGGGTCAGGGGCGCGTTTAACAAAAATGTAAACAGGAGGCGAGGCCACTGAGCCAGTGCCTCTACTCGCCACCTTTGT
The DNA here is from genome assembly GCA_035047485.1 of Drosophila peninsularis. NCBI lineage: Eukaryota > Metazoa > Arthropoda > Insecta > Diptera > Drosophilidae > Drosophila > Drosophila peninsularis. The sequence goes on from JAWNPN010000090.1 coordinate 8,605,786, forward strand.
CTGTCTGTCTGTATGCTTGCCGGATATTAGGTTTAGTCCGCGTAACGGTAATGGCAATGCCAACAGCCGGCGGCCAAGCAAATCCAGCTGAGACGCCCGAACGCAGAGACACGAAATGAAAATTGTAAAATTTGTTACATTTTGTTTCGTCCGGGCGGATTTTGCTTTGCATTTATATGGAAATTATGTTATTATGCTAAGCAACAGCAAATCTTGCGCCGGGACATGTTGTGACAAAAAAAAAACAAAACATTTTTTTAATTATCATTTTGTACTTGAGCCATTGGGTAAGAATGCCTCTGTACGGAAAGTTCCGGCTCCTTCGCACATTGCGGCAAAGTTAAAGGGGAGCCGTGTTACCTTCCTGCGGTCGCGAGGTAGCTGAACGGGATCTTCTAGTTCCGTAGCTCATTCGGGAGTGTGGGGGAGTTCTTAGCTACCTCACGGCCGATGTACATAAATTTTAAATTGATAAGATCCCTAAGATAGGTTGGAGCTGTACTCCGAAATATGGGGACAACAACAAATGCCAACACAAGGAAAGACTGGCACAACACTTGGTCAAGAAAACCAGTACACTAACACCCGTGGCCAAGATGGAGGTTGGCACAGGTGTTCTCGCCCCTCCCTACCATGGTTTCCTGGTTTCTTCCGTTTCGGAAACCCCCAAAGCGAAACACACCAACTCACTACCCCATTACACTGACCTATCGTCGACTCTTACCGACGCATTTTCACCAATAAATGTCTAAGACCATAAATTTTTCGTTTCACAATTCAATAACATTCTTATTTAATATAAACTCAATCATTAATACAACTCGGGATATACATTCTAAAGAAAAAAATAAAAATAGATCTTCTTAAAAGCTAAAGAATTTTACTATGTAATAGGATTTATAGCTGACGTATATGATAAGATAATTTCAATAAATGTGGACTCATTTCATTTGATGTCATTTTATGTTATTTATATGTTATTTAATTTATTTATTTTTTTTTTTCTTTTTTTTTTCTACCTTCAAGAAAAAAACAATTATTACTATTATTATTATTATTATTCTTATTATTATTAATTATTATTTATTTTTTTATTGTGGTTGTTTTTTTTTTTATTTAAATTGTTTTTTCCAATAAATAAGCGAAGAAGAAAGAAGTAAACACTTACGGTTTTTATGAGTTTTTTTTTTTTGTTTTCTCCCAACGGTGAAAGGCCTTTCCTCGTGGTGTGGTAAATTAGGGTTAAGTTGAATTAGATTTGTTTAAAAATTGTAACTTCTTGCATCTTTGCATGCTATATTATTTATTTATTTATTTTTATTTACTTATTTAATTTTTTTTTTTTTTTTTTTTTTTTTTTATTATTATTATTATTGTGGTGATTTATTTATTTATTTATTTCCATTTTTTTTTATTTTTTATTTATTTATTTATTTGTTTATTTTTAACTTTATTTTATTTATTTATTTTTTTTTTATTTATTTTTTTTTTTTTTTTATATATTATATATATATTTTTGTATTCCTATATTTCATTAGTTCATTGTTAGTTAATTGTGCACTTTCATGAGTTCCTATTTCCTATGGTTTTGTTCTGCACTAAAACTAAAAATTTTTATTTCGACACGTGGTTGGCGATGTGATATAATTCTACTGTCAGATGGTTCTTTCTTTTATTATTATTATTATTTTTTTTTTTTTTTTTTTTTTTTTTTTTTATACAACAAAAAATTTTTCAGTGTACTTGAACCTATGTCTGTATATATGTACAGATTAAAGATTATTTCTTCATTTCTGACTGAGACTTCTATTCGTTTTAGGAAGTGAACAGTTATAACTTATTAACTTATGCTCTTTTTTTTTTTTTTTTGCGTGTTGGGGTACTTTGTCTTTTTTTTCTGTTTTCTGTTTATTATTCTTTTTATTTTGAATGTTCACTGCACTGCACTGCACATATGTATACGCTGGCGGCTGCTCCCTCTGGACCGACTATGCTGTTCCTCGGCTTCTAATTGATGGGTTGGCCACTGCGTTGGCGTTTGGCGACTCCAACAAACTGTGGTGCCCGTACCAAGACTGGCTGATCTTCGTTGGATTTATTTTTTTCTTTGCTGTTATTAATTTTTATTTTTGTCCAACTATTAGAACCCAGTCTGATACGGGCAGAACAGTATCTATTTGTTAAAGATAATAAATAGTTATTAATCTTTAACCTTCCTTCCTTACATACCTTTTTTTTTTCTTCGTGGCAGCCACGCTTAGTATTAGTATATATATAGGTAATCCGCTTTGTATTTTATGTTTTTCTTCTAATCCAAAAGACCGAGTTGAGCCGGTCGAGCTGTTTTTATAGCGTGAAAAAAACCCAAAAGCTCGGAAGGCCCAAAAGTTGGATGCGCTTCCTGCAATTCAGCGGATCAGCTGAGGCAAAAGCTCATACCCGCTTAGCTACAGCTGCCCTTGCACGTGGTAAAGCTTATCAAGCTCCGCTTGCAAGCTCCCTCGCTGCATCAAGGTCAGCCACAAGCTTCACATAAGCTTGCGCGGACGCTTGCCCTGACGCTTGCGCAGCTTTTGCCGTGCGCGCGCACCTTAAGCGTAACGTTTATTTGTTTTTGACTTGGCTGTTCTTGCGAATTGGTTTAAAGAAAAAAATGAGGCGGCTATGGCTAAACTGCGACCATTACATCACCCGATAATATACCACCGTTAGACGGAATATTAGCGGGAATATGTTCGGCGGTCTATTGCCTGATGTCTTTGGCATGAAAAGTACCTATCTCTCTACCTTGCAAATCTTCTAATATATAAAAACAATTCCCCAGTTTCTTTTTTACTCTACACTTCAGAAATTGAGGTGCCAGTTTGGCATTATAATTGTGAGTAAATTTACTGAGAGAAAAATTCCGGCGATACACTTCTTGCCCTTCCCGAAATGCAACGGGCTTACTACGCAAATTGTACTGTTTAGCATTTCGCTGATAGGCTTTCTGGATATTGACCTGTATGTCTTTCCTAATTAACGATAAATTATCTGCTCGAGCTAATGGCAGTAATGGCTCTTCTAGCAAGGTTAATTGCTTTAAAAGCTTATAGTCTGACCCATGTGTAACCATATCTAACCCAAATAAAGCTCTATACGGGGAACAGCCTATGGATTGATGCCAAGCTGATCGTAATGCACATGAAATGCTTGAAATATTAATGTCCCAATAAGTCTGATCCTTTTCTAGGTAGGACCTAATAGCAGCTAACAAAGAGCGGTTCACCCTCTCCGCAGCATTGCTCTGAGGGGAGTATAAAGCAGTGTATATATGGCGTATTCCTAGCTCTGTTAAAAAAGCATTGAACTCGTTGGCCTTAAACTGCGGTCCATTATCGCTCACTATCGTCTCTGGCACGCCAAAGCAGTGGAAAATATGTTTTAAGAGACAGTCTTGGATCACAGCAGACGTGAATTTTTTCAAAGGCCAAAGCCAATGAAATTTACTGAAATGGTCCAAAACGATCAATAGTCCCACATGCCCACTTTTGCTCCTCGGGTAGGGCCCTAATAAGTCTATATAAAGCCTTTGAAAGGGTCTATAAGTCGGACTTTGCGCTCCCATTGGAGGACGGAGAGTATAATTTGGGGCTTTGGATTGTTTGCAGACAGAACAATTTTTGATATATTCTCGGACGTCCTTTGCTAATCCAGGCCAAAATAGGTTCCTTCTTAATTTCTCGATCGTTTTTTGTATACCCGCGTGTGAGGAGGTTACACTATCATGGGCTTGCTTGAGCACCTCGCTTTTCAATTGTTCGGGTACCCATAATTTCCACAGAAACCTATCCTGTACTTCATCTCCAGTAGAGTGTTCAGTTCGAATATAGATTTTGTGGTCGATTATTTTTAAATCTGGAAATCGGGCACTATTTCGCTCTAAATTAACTTTTAATTGACTATAATCTTCGGCCTGAAATGCCTCTGAATCTAAATTTATTATGGGACTCATATCTAACGATGCAATCTCATTCTCATGCAGTCGAGATAAAGCATCGGGCACAATATGGTCTTTTCCTTTGCGATGCGACATAGTGAATTTGTATTGTTGCAAGCGGAATATCCACCTAGCTAATCGTCCCGAAACGTTCTGCTGTCTCATTAACCATAGAAGACTTGAGTGGTCAGTAATGACTTCAAACTCCTGAAGCTCCAGGTAGCAGCGAAACTTTTCTATGGCGAGAATAACTGCAAGGCATTCACGCTCGGTAACGCTATAGTTGCGCTGCGATCGGCTGAGTTTTTTGGACATGAATGCTACCGGTTTTTCTTCATTTTCTTCGGAGAGCTGTACTAAAACGGCCCCAATTCCAAAATCACTAGCATCACAATGCAAAAAGAATTTCTTATTAAAGTTAGGATTTTGTAAGATTGGGGACGTTGTTAACGCTGTCTTCAACTTTTCCATTGCACATTGTGCTTCTGGACTCCAGCTAAACTTTTTTTTCGATGATAGAACTTCTGTTATTGGGCAAGCTAAATCCGAAAAATTATTTATAAAACGGCGATACCATCCACATACACCTAAAAAGCCTCTTACTTGTTTTAAGTTTTTCGGAGGTGGCCAGTTTTGTATACAAGCGATTTTGTCAGGATCTGTGCATATGCCTTTCTTGTCAATTACATAACCTAGATAGTTAACTTTCGTGACTGCAAAGTGACTTTTCTCTATATTTAATGTGACATTGGCTCTCCTAAATTGCTCTGCTATTCTTATCAATACGGAGATATGAGAATTAAAATCTTCCGACACAATGCATAAATCATCTAAATACCCAAAGATACAGTGACGTAAGTCAGGGGGTATAAGTTCATCCATTAATCTACACATTGTTGACGGAGCGTTACACAGACCAAAAGGCATGACCTTAAATTGATACAAGGGTCTTCCGGGTACGGTGAACGCTGTAAAGGGCTTTGAGTCATCTGTTAGTTCAATTTGCCAATAGGCATCTTTTAGATCCAGTTTCGAGATGATGTTAGCTTTTGGCAATCTCGAAAATATCCCCTCAATACTCGGCAATGGATAGGCGTCTTTCTTGGTCACGGCGTTAAGCTTTCGGGCATCCAAACAAAGACGAACTTTGTTTGGTTTCACCACCAGTCTCATAGGCGAACTCCACGCACTGGTTGAGGGTTCTATGACCCCGAGGCTGAGCATACGATCAATTTCGTTGTACAACAACTGTTCGACTGCCGGGCTAACCGGGTAAAACCGTTGCTTAACTGGTGTTGCCTCTCCAACGTCTATGTGATGTTGAATAAGTGAGGTGCGACCTAACTTTTCTGCCGCATTGGGAAACAACTGCTTAATGGCAGTCAACTGTTGTAACTGCACACTATTTAAAGGATATTTTCCTAAGCCTTCTTCGTCAACTTCCTCCGTCTCTAACTCCACCGTACTGATAATATTTGGAGCAAGGGCAAATGTTTTCCAAAAGTCATGACCTAAGATCAGATTCTGCTTAATAGAGGGAATAACATACAGCTTCATGGGTTTTGATATTGATTTATATCGCATAACCACATTAAGAACCCCAATGACTGACTGATTTTCGCCACCTGCAGTTTGTACCGAGGATTTTAACGACTTGAAGTAAGGACTCTTCGAAAAGTCATTTGTTGCAAGCGTCGCGCCAAGGCAACTGATATTTGCGCCTGTATCTAAAAGACCTAATTCTTTAAAATTCAGAAAGGATACTTCCGCATAACTGCGCATATCTTTCTGGTTACTAAATATATTCGATATTATTAACCTACGACAATGTTTAACGTTTTCATAATAATTTTTCAATCTTACTCTACGCTTATTCTTAACTGATTTTTCCTCATCGAAAATTCTTTTCTTAATTTCTAAATATTTGGACACTTTGTCGTTATATGGAAGAAATCGAAGATCATACTTCCGTGGGCTATTTTCGTGTGAAAATGGCATGGGTTGCACGACATGGTCGATTAACTCTATTAATTCGGGGGCATCCGATTTTTGGGGGATGCTCCCTTTTGCCAGTTTTCCGCCAACCTACGTGTGCAAATTTTGCACTGTGGCTTGTACACCTGTGGTGTGCCACAACCGTAACAAAAGATTCTGCGGTCCTGCAGGCAATTTTCCCACACATGTCCCTTTTCCTCACAATTCCAGCACGTCAGATTGGCATTTGGCTTTTGCATCGCTGCAATTTCAACTTCGGGTGACTCTGCGCCTTCGTCCATCTCCGTTCCGAGGCCAGTTTCCTCGAGTTCATCAATTTGATGACGAACAGCAACAGGCTTGGGTCGAGGATAATTATCTGATCGACTTTTAAGGTCATTTGTTAGATTTTCGCTCATTTGCACCAATCTACGCAAATGACCAACTGAGCTAACGGATTGATAAAGTAACTTATGTCGCATTTCAGGCAACAAGTTATTTTGCAAAATCTCTACCAATTCTTCTTCGCCGATTTTAAGACCAAATTTGTCAATTAATGCGGCCACAGAATCATGAAAGGAAACAAACGATTCCCCCACTCTTTGTTTTCTAGCTCGCACTAACTCCTTACTCATAAATTCTGAGCGATAATCTTTATATTGCTGTCGAAGTGCAGCACAAAAGTCATTCCAGATAATCCGATCGACCTGTTTATGGTGCCTCCAGAACCAATCTCGGGCTTTCCCAGAGAATAGAATGTGCAAATGTTTGCACAGCCCCATAAAGTCACTATCGAGAGTTTCGTCAGTGAGAACTCGAACGCGATAAATAAACTCTTCAACTCCCAGTCCTGCAGATGACCCATCAAAATGGAGATTCCATTTTTGCATGGTGTCAGCGGTTTTCCTGCTTAGAGCAGACGAGCTTCCTGGCGAGTATGCCATCGGAGTGGGAACAAACGGAAGTTGTTCACTTGAGCTGGGGCGCGAGTCGAGGCGGAGAGCCGACATCATACGAGTGACCGACTGTTCAATCATTTGCTGAATAACAGTATAATCAACGCCTGGCTCTTGCCGAATAAGACCGGCTCTATTAGGCCGACCGCGCCGGCGAGTGTTACCGCCTCTTGGAGGAGGAGCTACGTTTCGGACAGAACTATTACTGACGTCTAATCCGGATATAAGAACCTCGCTGCCTTCGAGCGATCGTTCCGGAGGATTGACTGTCGCCTCCGGTTGGACTTCCGGCAGTGTTTTGGCTAAATTGCGCGTTACCATACGCGAACCCCCGGGAACTGCTGAAGCTACACCTGATTTTGGGTCCGGCGAGCAATTGCCAATGACCAACTTAATTTGCCTCGGGTCCAATGCCGTATGACATTCTGGACATTCCGGTTTATTTGCTAGCCACTGATCCAAACATGGCTTATGAAAATTGTGTTTACAAGGGGTACAATAGCATTGCTGGGTATTGCTCATCCCTTGGTTACAAATGCTACACAAACTAACCGGGTTCTCCCCGGCTTGCCTATCTTGAGGACTTCGTGAAATGGGCATTTTGATTTTTAAAAAAATTTGAATTTGAAGAACTAAATTGATAGATGAAGGTCAGTCTAACTGGGGTAGGAGTCCGTGTGGTTTTTGGTTTTCTTGACCGATTAGACAATTAAGGGAAACAAGTAATTAATTGGGCTATTGAATTTAAATCTGCCGCTCGATTATTGCTATGCAGACGTTTCTAGGTATTATGAGTGTTCGGCAAGGATACGCCAATGCAGCATATACGCTAGTTCCAGACAACACTCCCAATATCTAGTACCTCTGCCCGACAACATCTCACAGACAGACAGGTATGCGTTGAAATTTTACTAAAATCACTATCATTTGGCTCAGCATAATTATCAGGAGTACAATCAGTATGATATCCGCGCTGGGCCGAATATGTCATATTCTGGAATTGTATCCGACAATCTTACAAAACACAATAAAATAGAAATCGGAGTCAAATAACAACCATACGAAGACAAACGAGCAAAATAATGATGACTAGATGTTATTATGAGTTAATATTGCATTTATTTCCTTCTAAGAGATTTCTCGGTCTGAGATTCAGCTCGAATCTTACAGCTTCGTAGATCCCACAAAGAATTGATGGAGCTCCTCAGTCACAATTGCGATAGGCCGACCAAGCAGGTCCGACCTATTTCAGCAATCTGGCTTTGAGCTTATTAACAATCACCAAAATGGGTGTTCTAACAAGTAGACTCTTTCTCCTACAAGTAGAGACAAGACTTCGTAACTGTTAGAACATTGAAACAAATTGGGACGCTGAAAGTTTACTGCCGGTTGGGCTACCGACTCCCAGTGCCCCACGTTGGGCGCCAAAAATTTATGTGACAAAAAAAAAAACAAAACATTTTTTTAATTATCATTTTGTACTTGAGCCATTGGGTAAGAATGCCTCTGTACGGAAAGTTCCGGCTCCTTCGCACATTGCGGCAAAGTTAAAGGGGAGCCGTGTTACCTTCCTGCGGTCGCGAGGTAGCTGAACGGGATCTTCTAGTTCCGTAGCTCATTCGGGAGTGTGGGGGAGTTCTTAGCTACCTCACGGCCGATGTACATAAATTTTAAATTGATAAGATCCCTAAGATAGGTTGGAGCTGTACTCCGAAATATGGGGACAACAACAAATGCCAACACAAGGAAAGACTGGCACAACACTTGGTCAAGAAAACCAGTACACTAACACCCGTGGCCAAGATGGAGGTTGGCACAGGTGTTCTCGCCCCTCCCTACCATGGTTTCCTGGTTTCTTCCGTTTCGGAAACCCCCAAAGCGAAACACACCAACTCACTACCCCATTACACTGACCTATCGTCGACTCTTACCGACGCATTTTCACCAATAAATGTCTAAGACCATAAATTTTTCGTTTCACAATTCAATAACATTCTTATTTAATATAAACTCAATCATTAATACAACTCGGGATATACATTCTAAAGAAAAAAATAAAAATAGATCTTCTTAAAAGCTAAAGAATTTTACTATGTAATAGGATTTATAGCTGACGTATATGATAAGATAATTTCAATAAATGTGGACTCATTTCATTTGATGTCATTTTATGTTATTTATATGTTATTTAATTTATTTATTTTTTTTTTTCTTTTTTTTTTCTACCTTCAAGAAAAAAACAATTATTACTATTATTATTATTATTATTCTTATTATTATTAATTATTATTTATTTTTTTATTGTGGTTGTTTTTTTTTTTATTTAAATTGTTTTTTCCAATAAATAAGCGAAGAAGAAAGAAGTAAACACTTACGGTTTTTATGAGTTTTTTTTTTTTGTTTTCTCCCAACGGTGAAAGGCCTTTCCTCGTGGTGTGGTAAATTAGGGTTAAGTTGAATTAGATTTGTTTAAAAATTGTAACTTCTTGCATCTTTGCATGCTATATTATTTATTTATTTATTTTTATTTACTTATTTAATTTTTTTTTTTTTTTTTTTTTTTTATTATTATTATTATTGTGGTGATTTATTTATTTATTTATTTCCATTTTTTTTTTATTTTTTATTTATTTATTTATTTGTTTATTTTTAACTTTATTTTATTTATTTATTTTTTTATTTTTTTTTTTTTTTTTATATATTATATATATATTTTTGTATTCCTATATTTCATTAGTTCATTGTTAGTTAATTGTGCACTTTCATGAGTTCCTATTTCCTATGGTTTTGTTCTGCACTAAAACTAAAAATTTTTATTTCGACACGTGGTTGGCGATGTGATATAATTCTACTGTCAGATGGTTCTTTCTTTTATTATTATTATTATTTTTTTTTTTTTTTTTTTTTTTTTTTTTATACAACAAAAAATTTTTCAGTGTACTTGAACCTATGTCTGTATATATGTACAGATTAAAGATTATTTCTTCATTTCTGACTGAGACTTCTATTCGTTTTAGGAAGTGAACAGTTATAACTTATTAACTTATGCTCTTTTTTTTTTTTTTTGCGTGTTGGGGTACTTTGTCTTTTTTTTCTGTTTTCTGTTTATTATTCTTTTTATTTTGAATGTTCACTGCACTGCACTGCACATATGTATACGCTGGCGGCTGCTCCCTCTGGACCGACTATGCTGTTCCTCGGCTTCTAATTGATGGGTTGGCCACTGCGTTGGCGTTTGGCGACTCCAACAAACTGTGGTGCCCGTACCAAGACTGGCTGATCTTCGTTGGATTTATTTTTTTTCTTTGCTGTTATTAATTTTTATTTTTGTCCAACTATTAGAACCCAGTCTGATACGGGCAGAACAGTATCTATTTGTTAAAGATAATAAATAGTTATTAATCTTTAACCTTCCTTCCTTACATACCTTTTTTTTTTTCTTCGTGGCAGCCACGCTTAGTATTAGTATATATATAGGTAATCCGCTTTGTATTTTATGTTTTTCTTCTAATCCAAAAGACCGAGTTGAGCCGGTCGAGCTGTTTTTATAGCGTGAAAAAAACCCAAAAGCTCGGAAGGCCCAAAAGTTGGATGCGCTTCCTGCAATTCAGCGGATCAGCTGAGGCAAAAGCTCATACCCGCTTAGCTACAGCTGCCCTTGCACGTGGTAAAGCTTATCAAGCTCCGCTTGCAAGCTCCCTCGCTGCATCAAGGTCAGCCACAAGCTTCACATAAGCTTGCGCGGACGCTTGCCCTGACGCTTGCGCAGCTTTTGCCGTGCGCGCGCACCTTAAGCGTAACGTTTATTTGTTTTTGACTTGGCTGTTCTTGCGAATTGGTTTAAAGAAAAAAATGAGGCGGCTATGGCTAAACTGCGACCATTACAATGTCTTAATAATTTAAGCCAACAATTTGTTGCCTTTGCCTGGCACTGGGTCTGGGCCTGGGCCTGGGCCTGGGCCTGGGCCTGGGCCTTCAGCTGCATACATATGCAAATGCAGCTAGCAAATGCTTCAACTTTTTCGAGCAAAAATTTTAATTGAAAATTGCAGAGGCGCAGCAGGTAAATAGTGGAAGCGGGAGCAACTGCGAACGACAAGTGGAAAGCTGATTGCATGACTGAGTTATGTGTGGGTGTGCGTGTGTGTGTGTGTGTGTGCGTACCTTTCATTTGAAGCCGTTTGATTTTTGCATAAGCCTGCGCAGAGCTACCCATTCGCATGAATAATAAACTGCAAAAGGCAGCTTTTTTTGTTGGCGGCTCGACCACGCCCACCGCGACTGGGCATGCCGAACGAAATTAAATTAATTAAATTCCACTCACTTACAGCGTGTGTGCCCCCGCCTATCTGTGTGTGTGTGTGTGTGGCTGAGTGCCTGTGTTCGACAGCCAAACAATTTGTGTAAGTTCTCGCAAAAACGAGGCGAAACGAACAAAAAAGCTGAAACGCTGCACCAAACCGAAAATTTATATAGCTCACAAAGAAGAGCAGCGACAAATATGTGAGTTATTTAAAAATTTAAAATAAATGTTTGTGTCTGCGGCCGCAGTCGCAAAGGCAATGCCCATGGCAAATGGAATTTTTAAGCCACGGCCCCCAGAAGAGTCCCATAAAAAGTGGCCAGGCGTCTGGTTGGTTTATTAAAAATTTGTGCAAATGAAGTGGCCATTTGCAATGTGCAATTGTGCACAAGTCAGTAATTGGGGAGAGCTCTAAAGAGCTGGGATGAGTGTACATAAATAAAATATATATATACATATATATATATATGAGCACATGTGTCGCATCAAGCCAAAGCAGCGCTGGGGGACAACACAATTGGCTTGATGCTTGGAAGGAAATTAATTAATTTTTGCTGTTGCTTAATATATAAAGCTAAAATACGACAAAGCAGCAGAGGCTCACACACACGCACGCACGTGCCACTGCGGCCTAATCCGGCAGGAGCACAGGGATGCGCCCCAAGCGTGTACAACATTTTAAACACTTTGACTTGGCAGACATTAATGAATGTGTATATACATATATAAATATATATACGTGCCAAATAAACTTGTGCATGCATATAAATAGACAGATAACACACAGAGTGACAGAGAGGGAGAGGGAGCTAGGGACAGTAGTTTAAAATGCCATTAAATGCTGAGAGATGGGCAGCCTGTCAGGCTAGTGACATATCTTATGGCAGCCATTGCCCCCTCTGTCTCTCTCTCTCCCTCTCTCTGTGTGTGTGAGGCGAGCTGTCAGCATGTATAACTGTTGCTGTCAGGCTTATGGCTTGTCATATTATGTATTATGGCGCATTTTATTTGCATTCAATTAAATCGCACGTGTCACTCGCTCGCGCATATAAATTGACAACAAAATGAGCCACAAATTTATGCAAATCGTCCCCAAACAGGCTGAGTAAATTTTATATTTTTATATATATATCAGTTGTGATCAAATGAATTACTTTCAAAATATGCTAGGTGCCCTCTGCCATATAATTTTGTGCTGTGGCCCAGTGGGCACTCAAATTAAATTTGGTCGTAGCCATTAATAATTATATTTTGTAATGTGTCTGACCTAAATGCGAGTGAGCACAAAACGCTTATTACGGATTGATAAGAATCTAAATTAAAATGGCATCCATAAAAACACTTTGGCCCCCACTTTTTGGGCCCGACAGGTGCAGACGCGCAGCAAATCGCTGGGGGGATTAGGTGGCCAAGAGTAATGACAGTTTCAGCGGCACTACTCCAGCGCCAGCCCAGCTAAATGTTACTCTGGGGGACCCACGGCCCATGGACTTGGGCTAGCTGAGGCATGGCCGTTGCCATTGGCATTAGACAATCCTCATAGCCCCCGCCGCTGATAGCCATCGATGTGCCAGGCTAGTCACGTCCAGAAAGTCTTAATCGAAGACCGCACAGCTGTTGGACACAACTTAAAGCCCATTAATTTGGGGCAAGGGCAGTATTTTTGAAGTGGCATCGGCGAGTTGAGTTGAGTTAAGCTGCTGGCGCCAGCTGCCTGCTGCCTGCTGGCTGCTGCCTGCTGCCTGTTGCCTGTTTGGCTGCCAAATTACTAACTTAATTATAAATTAATTATCTAACAAAGCATAGAATGCCAGACGAGGCGGTGCCAAACATCAAAGTATCAATAATTAATCGCCTCGGTAATGTTTTCAATTTCTTGCTTCATTAGCTGGTTTCATTCGGCCCTTGAAGGCGTTTGGGCCAACAGCTTGGGGCCTTTGTTCTGCTAATCCCTGCGCGTAGGTGACCTTTGGGGAGCAGCAGGCGCACTAAGCCTGCCTAAGACATTCGCCTTGCGAATTTGGCCAGAAAATCAATAACCCATGCCAAATATATCATGCCGATCGCTAAGCAGTCAAACTGTCGAACACTCGAAATGAGTTATGTCAGTTGAGAGGCATCGAATGCGCGTCGTAATAACATTAAATAGATTTATATGTGCGGCATGGCAGGCTGGGCAGGCACATTCGACATTGGCGGAAATAAAAACTGAAACCGGACGTGCGCCCGATGACGACCACGCCGGAAATTAAACTATTTGTTCGCGGCTCCAGCTCACAGGCACTCTTTATTATATTCTCAACAAATGCTGACGAGACCAAAACAAATCATAGCAAAATAGCAATGGGCAACACAATTGTGGCTAGTTGAGTCTTACCTGCGCTGCGTCCAGTTTCGATCTGGCTTATAGTGAGTCTAGCCTTGTTGCGGGCATGTGTGTCGTCTTCCGTATCAATTCTTTGCGCTTTGTTAGCAATTTTTTAATGGCGTGGAATTTTCAACACTTGGCTTGGCACTTGAGAGTTGCTGTTCGTTTTCTGTGTTTTTAGTTGGTGTTGCTGTTTTTTTTTTTTTGTTTGGTCAGAGGCACACGCACACACAGCGTTCGCACTCGCACGCACACTGCGACACTGGCTCACCGTCTCTCACACACACAGGCACGCCACACACCTTGACGCTGGAGTATTAGAAAGCATTGCAGAACGCGGCGCCTTCAAACGCTGCTTGGCTTGACAGAGTGCTTCGGAGGTGCTCAGGCAGCTTCCGCGTTTTGTGTCCTGTTCACGAAACGGCTCAACTCGAACTGTGACGACGCTCAGCTGCTGCGGGCACAGCCAGTCAAGTGCTTCGCCGAGGCTTCGGACTCTCTTTGTGGCGTGCGCTCTCCCACGCACCTTCGTGCTACTGGAAGGCCCTCCCCGTGCGTGTGTGAGTGCGGTTCGGCTCGTCTCGTCTCGGCGTAAAACCAGCTGGCGCAGCATTAAAAAGTAATATCAATTTCCACCTTGCAAACAGCGTCGCAACGCGAAAGCAACAGCTAAGCGATTTCCCAGGATGCAGCAGCGTCCATGTCCATGCACTGGGGCCCCGCCTCCTGCTGCCCACGCATTTGCGTTAGGTGCGCGTGCTCTGCACGTTCCGCTTTGTCTACACAAAGCAGCACGCTGTGTGGAGAGTTTTTTCTTTTCATAATTGTTGCATGCGAGGATGTTGTATATGTTGCGTATACGCCAAGGTGGGCAGCGTCTTTAGCTAATAGCGGAAGCAAAATAAAATAAATATGAGTGAATTGCAAATGAATATTATATTTAAATAAAATATATTCAAATGAATTCTATATTTAATTTTTATTTAATATTTTAATTTAGATAAGCTTTGTAAATAAATTATTTTAAGCAAAAGTAAATAACAAATATTATTTAAAATAAATTAGTTAGAGGAATCTCGCTATTTACTCAAACTTTCTACAGCTGTAATTACTTTTTAATTTCTCTAACTAGCCAATTTCAATGGCTGGGAAATGCGTTTGACAACTTCCACTTGGCTTTGTGTTCATTCCGTACACAAGCTAAGGGACACAGTGGGACCAAGGCGCACACATACACACACAAGCACAGAAAAAAGCGCAACAGGACCAAAATAATTGCGCGTTAAACATGTGCCAAGCGCTACCAACAGCAACAGACGGCTCGCCAGTGAAGGAGCAAGAGAGACGGAGAGAGTGAGAGCCATAGAGTGAGAGGGTCTGACACGAGGGCCGAGCAGAGCCGAAGCCCGGAGAGCGCGACTGGAAATGTTCAACTGGTTGCGTTTTTGCAAGCAACAGGATATGCTGGAAGCCTGCAAAAACATCGCCCAGCACAAGAAACATCGCGCACAAGGCAAACACAACGGCAACAACAACAATGGCTGTATCGAGGGGAAAGCCAGTTGACTGGCTGACTGGTTGGTTGGCTGGTTGGCTCGGCCGACAGGACCGCAGCGGGGTTGGAGGGACGGCAGGGTGGTAGGGTGGCAGGCTGGTAGGCTGGCAGCTGGGCCTACAAGCAGTCGCGTGCTTAAAGCCTCAATACCAAAACAATTTGAGAGCGCACAATAAAATTGAATGGGCGCAAAGAAAGGACGAAAGCAGCAACAAAAACAAAAAGAAAAGTGAGGAGGCAGCAGAAAAATGTGCCACCGTATGAAAAAACAACAGAAAGAAAAGAAATGTTGCGTGTGAAAGGAGCAGCGCCTGTTGAAGGACGAGCGGCCATTAGAAAGCTGCAAAAGCGAACGCGCATAGCGTCCGCAATGTTTACAGGTAGCCAGCGAGGGTGTGTTTGTCTCTGCTTCCATTTGAAGGACATGGCAAAAGGTACGCAGTGTGTGTCGATTAAGATGCTGAGCCATTGTTGTTGTTGTTGTTGTTGGGATTGCCTTTGGGTCGTGACAGACAGCGAGACGCCTGAGCCAGAGCCTGAGCCGGACCCGGACCCTTACTGGCTGTCAGCTTATCAATTTGTATGCCTGTAGATATTTATTTATGAATATCCTTTGGATGCCTCAGTTTCGGCACTGCTCGCGCCTTTATGCCCGCCACTCGCACGAAATGCCGCGTAATCCTGCCGCATACCTGAGGGTCGGTGCGTCCATTCAACCATACGCCGGACCCACGGCATCTCCACATCCTCCGTTTCCTCCATTCTCTTACATTCGGTGTGTTTATCTCCTTCGCTCGCTTCTTTGGCCGTGTTTGAGCTCGTCTGCCATTTTGGCGAGGCATTTCTTAATTTTATTTTTATTGCAGATTGATTTTTTCAGATTAAGTTTATTCCGCACTCTGTTTGTGGCTGGCGATGGCTCCGCTCTCTTCGACAGCCGCCAGTTGGTTGTTTACAAAAACTGTTGCCTACTTTTCAGGGCCGGGCCTAATGAGATATTAGTCCACTTGAGTTGAGCGTTGTTTTAAGCCAACTTCTGCTTCAATTGGCAATGCAAGCAGCTACCCAGCAAAAACCATAACCGACATGCAAACAGAGCCAGCTCCTGAGCCCCGCCCACCAAATCTCCCCACGGCGAGCAAACCAAAAACTCAAAGTAAAAGTAAAACATTTTCATGCAAATGTTTTTGTTTAACCACGAAATATTTTTAGTATTCAACACACACGCCTCCCGCTTACTCCCTCCGCCTCGTTCTCTCTTTCTCTCTCTCTCGCTCTCGCTGTCTCTGAATTTCTCCAGCACACATACAAAGGCACGCGTGAGAGTCCTGTGGCAAAAGTTTTTACTACTCGCAGCTTAGAACAAACAAAATCAAACCGAGCGCAACAAAGTACACAAATATTTACCTATGTGTGTGTATACACAAGCACTGTGTGTGTCTCTGTGTGTGTGTGTGTGTTTGTGTATGTATATGGTCAGTTCGGAAAGTCATAAAGGCGACGCGCAAAGCGGTCATATCAGCGCAATGCGACACTTTCAACAGTCACGCCCCAAAGTAATAATAAATTGAGAGTTTGCAATAGATCAGCGAAGAGTCAACTGCCTGCAATTTGGATACAAATAGCGAGCACAAATATATTATCTAAAAAATATATATATTTTATAGATATTTTATTTATTTAAGCTAATGGGGAATATGATTGCCATAACTCGTGATATGTTGACAAAGTGCGGTTCGCAATTTCGCATTGACAAACTCCACAGGCGCTTAAATCTAATGGATGTCATAAATATCTGCTCAGCTGCTTATTGACTTAGTGGAGAGCTGAGTGGCTGAGCTACTCGCCCTATTTATGAAAGGGCAGCATTTATTTCACTTGCAGCTCATCCCTTTGCTAGTCTTTCCACTTTTGCTATCTTCAACGTTCTCTATTTTCAAGGCGGAAGGTTTATTTGCTGAGCAAATACACATCCCTCTTTATGTATTTTTTCTCAGTGAAATTGATCTAAATTTCGATTGCATTGGCATTCGGTATTCATTGCTAATTGCCTGTCATCAAATTGGATTAAAATTCTATTAAACTGTCAGCCAAGGCAAATGCAATCGGAGCCGTCGTCGTCCAGTGCAGCGCATGAAATGGTCGAAAAGGCTGCCAGAGCCAGCCCGAGGTCGGTGCGACTGAAGGCTTAAGCTGATTTCGCAATTGCCATGGCACTCAATTAATGCGAGTCCAACCAAAAGAGCAGCTGTTCCTTGGTTGCCCACTGCCTGGTTGCGTTTCCATGAGAGCAGGCCAAGAATTACATTAAATATGTGCCGAAAAACAGAGATGGGCTAATGAAAGCGCTCGAAGCTGAAGACAGGAACTGAACCAAGGGATACAATATTAAGAGGAGTGTATACGACTAGAAGATACCCTCTCTCCCCCTCTCTTCTGCCTTAGTAGATAGCACGAAATTGAAATACATTTGATAAATGGAATAAATTTGTTTAAGCTTGATTCAGCTTGAGAAATTGCTAATTCACTTAAGTGCTAATTAAATCCTTTTGATGCCAGCTGAAGTCAGAAATGTGTTCAAATGCTTTGTTAACTAAATGGCGTAATAGCCACTCCAACTCCCAGCCTCACTCTCCCCTCCTCTGCCTCTCTCTTGGCACCCGTTTCGCCTAGGTGTTGCTTGGAGTAGACGAAGCAACAACAAACAGCGCTTCATTACAATTTTAATTTGGCATTTTAGCTGCCGCCAGGCAGCCAGAGCTTAATTAGTACAATTTGCGAGGCGGGACAAGTGTCCTTAGCCTAAGCCTTAAGCCAAGACTCCGCTTAAGCCTGGCGACAACTCGAGCCGCTCGCAAATTTACTTGATTGTTCAATGCAAATAGTTTGGCAACGGCTGGGCAGCACGGCTAAAAAACGCGTTCTGTTTGTGGCAGCTTCTCCTTTTCTGTGTTTACAGCAGAGTTAATTGAATTTTCACGCCAAAAGGCGGCTGGCCCAGGCCTGGCCTAGGCCTGTGGCTATTGAGCCAGATCGTGGCCGTGGCTCGTGGCTCGTGCGATGGGGATTTGGGGAAGCTAAGAACTGGCTTTCAATGCTTTATTTGACATCGTAATTAAGTCGGAATAATTCGCATGGAAATTGCTGTCAAGTGGGTCATAATTTATTAGGCTATGTGGCAGTTTGCATCTTTGTGGGCTCCCCAAGCTAAATTCATAAATTTCATAGGGGTGCTACGTGCCAAGGATGTCATTTAAAAACCGATTTGACATTCGGCGTTTATTGAGACAGTGGCAAAAGTGGAAAACTCGCAAGGTGGCGACTCTGAACGTATCTGTAATGGACATACCAGACAAATCCGAAGGGGATCGGAAGCTCTATCGAGCAGTGAACCTGTCCAATGGCGTGCGCGCCCTGCTCATTTCGGATCCCGGCGCGAGCGAAGCGACTGCTTCCCAGTCGTCCATGGCCACCCACTCGAAGGCATCGAAGAGTGGAAGCTCCGATTCATCGCTGGAGCACTACCAGGGCAAATTGGCAGCCTGTGCGGTGCTGATGAGCGCCGGCTCGTTCTACGAGCCAAAGCAGTACCAGGGCCTGGCGCACTTTCTGGAGCACATGATATTCATGGGGTCGGAGAAGTATCCGATCGAGAATGCCTTCGATTCGTTTGTAACGAAGAGCGGGGGCTTCACCAATGCGCACACAGAGAACGAGGACACGTGTTATTACTTTGAGGTTGAGGAGCAGCATCTGGACAAGACCCTGGACATGTTCATGCATTTGATGAAGGAGCCCCTTATGTCCATCGATTCCATGGCACGCGAGCGCTCCGCGCTGCAGTCGGAGTTTGAGCAGACCCATATGATTGACGAGGTGCGGCGCGATCAGATTCTGGCGGCCATGGCGACTGATGGCTATCCACACGGCACTTTCAGCTGGGGCAATCTGAAGTCGCTGCAGGAGAACGTGGACGATGACCACTTGCATAGGACGCTCCATGAATTTCGCCGAAAGCATTATGGCTCCAATCGCATGACCGTGTGTCTGCAAGCGCAGATGCCACTGGACGACCTGGAGTTGCTGCTGGTACGACACTGCACGGGCATACCTTATAGTGAGGAGCAGCCGCTGGATATCACAAAATTCAATTACAGGGATGCCTTTAGGGACAAGTTCTTCAAGGAGGTGCTGCTGGTGCAGCCCGTCGAGGATGTCTGCAAGGTGGAATTAACCTGGGTGCTGCCCTCCATGCGGCAGTACTACAGATGCAAGCCGGACTCCTTCATCTCCCAGCTGCTGGGCTACGAAGGAGTCGGCAGCCTGTGCGCCTATCTGCGGCGCAGGCTCTGGTGCATGAGTGTCATAGCGGGCGTGGGTGGCGGCAGCTTTGAGACGAACTCGATTTATTCCCTGTTCACGGTTTCCATCTACTTGACGGACGAGGGATTCGAGCACCTGGATGAGGTGATGGCTGTCACCTTTGCCTGGATACGACTGCTCAACGACTGCAATACGCTGGCTGTGACCTATTCGGAAATGAAGCAAATCGCGGACACCAACTTTCGCTTCCAAATCGAACTACCCTCCATGGACAACGTGCAGAGCATTGTGGAGGCCCTCAGATTTCTGCCAGCCAAAGATGTGCTCACCGGGACACAGCTGTACTTTGACTACGATGAGAGAGCTATCGGTGTGGTGAAGCAGCACCTTAGTGAGTTCCGATTTAACATTATGATCTCCTCGCATATACCGTACGAGCACCTAGCGTATGACCGGATAGAGCCCTGGTTCGGCACCCACTTCACGACCATCGATATGCCCGCAAAATGGCAGGAGATGTGGACAAATCCAAAGCCTCATCCTGAACTGAGAGTACCCGAGCAGAACCAGTTCATCACAACGGACTTTACTGTGCATTGGGTACAGGCCGGTAAGCCGCACGTGCCCCGACGACCCAAGGCGCTAGTCAAGGACGATTTGTGTGAGCTCTGGTTTCGGCAGGATGATACGTTTCTGCTACCCGACGGCTTTATAAATCTGTATCTTATAACACCCCTGATGCGCAGAAGCCCGCAAGATTATATGTCGGGCGTCCTCTACACCTACCTGGTCGAATTTTGCATAGCCGAGCAACTGTATCCTGCGCTGGTCGCGGGCCTGACCTATGGCCTAGACACGGCCGATAAGGGCCTGGTGCTGCGGGTCAGTGGCTATAACCAGAAGCTGCCGTTGCTGCTGGAGATCATAATGAACGTCATGCACAACCTGACAATAGATCCCGCCCAAGTGGTCTCCTTCAAGGAGCTGAAGAAGCGACAGATTTTCAATGCGCTCATAACGGGCCGTTCGCTGAATCTCGATCTGCGCCTTACAGTCCTGGAGCACTTGCGCTTCAACCTGATGCAGAAGTATCACGCACTGGAGTCCATCAGCATAGAGCACGTTCAGAGTTTCAAGGATACGTTTTACAAGAAAATGTATGTGCAGGGCTTGATCCAGGGCAACTTCACCGAACAGCAGGCTCGCGACATCATGAAGAAGGTGAACACCACCTTCCGCAGCGAACGGATTGAGAACCTAGGCGAGCAGCACAACCGGCTGGTGCAGTTGCCACTGGGCGAGCACTTCCTACGCGTGAAGACACTCAACGAGGACGACCCCAACACCATTGTCAGCAACTATTACCAAATTGGCCCGTGCAGCCTGAAAATGGAGTGTCTGATGGATCTGGTGGACTTGGTCGTCGAGGAGCCGTTCTTCAATCAGCTGCGCACAAAAGAGCAGCTGGGCTATAGTCTGGGCGTTTACCAGCGGATTGGCTATGGCATTCTGGCCTACATACTCAACATCAACACGCAAGAGAACAAACACAAAGCCGAGCACGTCGAGGAGCGTCTGGAGGCGTTCCGCGCCGGAATGCCTCGTCTGATCGAACAGCTGACGGATCAGGAGTTCGATGAGGTGCGCGAGACACTGATCAATGGCAAAAAACTGGCCGATTACAGTTTGGACGACGAGGTCATACGCAACTGGAGCGAAATAGTCAGCATGGACTATTTTTTTAATCGCACCGACTTGCAAATACAAACTCTAATGGGCCTGACTAAGAAAGATGTGCTCGATTTCCTCGTGAACTACGACAAGTTCAATTTGCGCAAGCTCTCTGTGCAAGTGATCGGCGCATCCTCCATGTCCAGGGTCTCGACGACGCAGTCCATAGCTGACGCTGTGGCAGCCAGGCAGGGCTCTGCCATCGGCCTGGGCAGACGGCCCGGCTCCCTGGCCATGCTGCTCGACGAGGTGCAGCGCAACATATCCGAAGAGCAGCTGCTCTTCGAACAGATTGGTGATCGTATCCGCCTCGAGTTCATCGGCGACTGCAACAATCCCTCCCACATAGTCGATATATCCGCCTTCAAGAAGGATCTGCACGTTTATCCCTTCGTAACTAGCAATCCAAAGCTAGACAATAAATTGTAAGTATATAGAATCAGAATAAATGTATTGTTACTGTTATAATACCGTGGTCCGAATCCTGCTAATAAATTAAGATTTTTATGAACGCCAATTAAAGTCGGTTTTATAAATTTATTCGGTTAGCCAACTGCGGCTGTATGGCTGTGGCAGGACCCATTGCTGCGGCAACTGTTGCTGGCACATATTGTGGCGGCTGCTGCCTATGGTAAGCTGAAATGTTCTTGCAGAATAATATAAATTATATAATTTTGGGTAGATTGACTAAATTGTGCATGCTTTCAGTTCGCTTTAATGCTGCCCACTAATTAGTTTGAGTTGAATTTCAAACGCGGCAATAGAAATGCTCACAGCTGAATTGCATGAGTTGATTGCCGTTGGCTTAAAAGGATTCGGTTCCCGCTGGCGTTGCTAAGCACTGCGGCTCATTATAAAAGCACATTGTTCGCTCTGCCGCCCCCCACACTCAAGTTTATAGTACATGCTCGCATATATATGTGTATGTGTATATGTATTTCTACATCTGTCCCACTCTATGCTCGCTTTGAGCTGCTTGGCAGCAGCCCAATTGTTCGACATTGTTGCTGAGCTGCTGCAATTTTGCGCCATTTTGTTAGCTTATTTTGCTTCGCATCCAAAAACAAACTAAATACAACATCTGCGAAAGCCAGCCCAAAAAGTGCCGCCCACCAATCAGGCAACGGCCGGCCTGGGCTGGCTAATGATAAGCCTTGTTTTGTAGCCATTATTATTATTATTATTGCCGCTGCTTGTGGCTGGCTTTGCCATCCAGTCATTACGAGAGCGCATTATTCTGCCATTGATTCAGATTTTAATGCTGTATACGCACTGCCGGCTTTAATGGTGCGCAACTTTAGAGCTTGGTTAGTTCTGACTGCTGCTGCTGCTAACTTACTTGACAGCACCTGGGAGCTGCTGGCTGAAAGCTTACATTGAGTTCACGAAATGCACATTGGAAAAATGAATAAAGTTTTTATTTACGCAATAAGTTCTTGCACAGTTATATGTATATATATATATAAGTATATGTATATCACTTGTTATATTAATAATATATATTTCTGTGTTCCTTTTCGCGCCGATGGAGAAAAAACAGACACAGCTTTTATGAAGTCATAGAATTGATGCACTGCATTTTATTGATTTGTTTCTGTATTGTATTTAAATTAAATTTTAAACGCAACACATAAAATGTTTAAGCCAACATTAAAGTAGATATATATATGTATATATATTTATATATTATGTAATTGAATTAAGCATTAAAAAAACAATAAATTTAGTTATTGATAATTAAATTCTGTGCGCCTGTCGGGCGCCTAACAATAAGTAAACTTTTAGCAAACTCTTTTTTTTTTTTTTGGTTTTTGTGGTTGTTTTTTTTTTTTAATTAAATTAATTAATGAATTGATAATAATGGAAACATTTTGTTCAAGCGCATTGAGGATATTGTGTTTTCGTGTTAAGCCGAAATTGCATTTTCGACGCGCTGTCAATCAGTTGCAATTTCATGAATATCTAAATGGATTATTGCAAATGTAAACAAGTGTTAATTGAATTGTTGCTGATGCTCATGTCGATGCTGATGCTGATTTTTATGGGCATTTTCGCTCAACGCCTCTGGACTTAGGGCTACAATTAAATAAAGTATATCAAGTAATTTACTTATATAAAAATATATTTATATATATATGTATAGGCGTATATTTTACGTTTAATATTATTATTATTGTTGTGTTCTGTTTTTTTTTTTTGTTTTTGATATTTTATATTTTGCATTTTTAGTTTAGTTTTCTTTGTCAATTGTTGAAATATGTCAATTGCTCAGTTTTATTCAAATTTCGATTTGATTTTAGTTTTTAATTTCTATTTGCGAGTGTGTAAAACACTATAAATATGTCCGAATGCTAAGCATGCTCTCAACTCTCACTTACACCTAACCAAAATGTATTTAACTAAAATTGCTTATTCATAGAACGTTACAAATTTATTTCCATCTCTTTGCGATTTCATTTAACAAGTTAGAATCTGGTTTAAAGTACGTGCCGCTTCAAAGAAAGTGTTAAAATTTTTATTAGTTTAATTTATTTTAAGTAACGGAATCTGCTCATTCTTTTCTCGAAAAATAATTAGCTCTTTGCGTTTAAATAATTGGCATTAAATGAATTATTTTAATTGATTTAATTAAATTTAGTTTCTTTTTCGACTACTTTAAAGGCTTTTTCTTTCCTTGTAGGAAATACTTTTCAAATTGTTTACAATAATTTTAATTTGATGCAATTAAATTAGTTTCTATGATTTTTTATATTTTCTTGCTTAATTTCATTTTAAATAGAACTTAAAACAAAATTCTTGAATGTGTTTTTATTGTTTTTTTCGCAATGACAAAACATTTGTCGCATATGTTTTTTTCCGTTTCACTTGCTCAACTGAATCAAATCTCATTGCTGAACAATATCATCATCGTCATCATCATCATCATTGTTATTATTATACTCATCCGTAAATCATCTCATTCATGCTCTCTTAACTCACTTCTCTCGCTCGCTCTTTCGTACTCTCTTTCTCTCTGATAGACTTTTAGTTAGATTTCACTCGCGATATTTTCAAATTGGAATGACCTTAATTAGAAACATGTACATTTTTTAATCGAGCTTTACAACATTTTTCTTATGTTTTTTTATGTGTATAAATATTTTTTGTTTGTCTCATGTATTTTCATTCATCGCAAACATTTTGGCTGCTTTTTATATATTTTTTTTGTTTTGTTGCTGCTGCTTATAGGAAAGGGTTCAGAAATATAGTGGAGTGTTTTTTGGACTAACTCTCCCGGCAATTTTGGCTTTAGTTGTGTATGTGTTTTTTTCGTTTTCATTTTCTTATTCTGTTTTTCTTTTATATATTGGAAATAGTAAAGTTTTGCAATTTCAACTATATCGTTCAAATGTTTTAAATGCATTCAGAAAATAAATAGGATTTCTTTTGAGTTCTTTTCACTTTTTGTATTTTTCGAAACGAATTTGCAGGAATATTTTGAGAACAGTGAGCCACACGTGATAGCGTGTATTGCATAAGGATC
This sequence comes from Drosophila peninsularis, assembly GCA_035047485.1. Classification (NCBI taxonomy): domain Eukaryota; kingdom Metazoa; phylum Arthropoda; class Insecta; order Diptera; family Drosophilidae; genus Drosophila; species Drosophila peninsularis. The sequence continues at coordinate 8,630,498 of JAWNPN010000090.1, forward strand.
GTTTGATGGGCTAAGCAACCGGATTGTCCAAATTATTGGCCCATTTCAATGTACATTGTGTGTGTGTGTGTGTGTATGTGTGTGTGAGGGGGTGTGCTGCCTTTTATTATACGGTAAAGTCACCCGCCGCCCAGCTCATCTTGTAGTCGTCAATGTTGAACAAGTCAAAAATGTCGCTGGTGGCATTGAATGCATCCACAGCACCACCGCCGCTGTCCATGGCATTGCCCATGCCATGGGCCATGCCCGCTGTGGCCGCAGCATAGTCGACGTGTCCGGCCGCCTGGGGCTGTGTGACCGCCTGCATGATGGAGTTCAGTGTGTTCTCGAAGTCGTCGCACACGTCCATCGGGGTGCTGCTGTAGTGGCCATTTGTCGGGCCGCACTCCACGGCTGCCGACGCGTTGCTATTGTTGTTGGTGTTGCTGCCGGCACTGGCGGCCACATGCTGACTGAGCTGTGCCACAAAGCTGTCCGCATCGAAGTCCACGTCGCCGCCGTGATTGTTATTCAAGAGCACGCTGTCCGGACTGCTGGCGTCGAGCAGCTCGTTGATGCTGGGCTGCAGGCTGGGATTGAGATCGCGTCGCATATTGTTGCCGCCGCCGCCGCCGCTCTTGCCGGAACAATAGTTGTTCGAGTCGTCACCGATGTCCATTTCCAGCTGCTGCGACATCAGCTCCAGCAGCTCATACTCATCAAAGTGATTGAGCTTGGCGTCCGGACTATTGGGCTTCTCGCTGGTGCAGCCGCTGCCGCTGCCGCTGTTGCTGTGGCATTTGGGCGGCGTGCTGGGCGGTGGCGTGGCATGATGCTGCTCCAGGAATATGTCCAGGGTCTTGGCCACGCTCTCTGCATCGATGGCCGAGGCGTCTGGCTGCAGCGGTGAGGCCATATCAATATTCTCAATGTAGCCATGGGCGCTGGCCTGCTGATTGCTGGACGCATAGCTGATGTGATTGTCGTTGGTGTCCATGGCCATGTCCAGGTTCGGCAGCGACTGCGGCGTGGGTGGCGCCTCCAGTTTGGGCACCAGCGGCACAATGCTGGCGCCGCCAGCTGCTGTCCTCGGCGTCACGCCATTGAACATGGCCAGCTCGGGCAGCGGCGTCAGCGGTGTTATGGGCTCCAGCGCGGCGCTCTCTGGCAGCTCACCTTGCTTGATTAGTATGTCGAGCACATCGCTCACCTGCTCTGATTTGATGCCCGCTGGCTTGCGCTGCATCTGGCATTTGCCAATTGCCGGTGCTGCGGCTGCTGCTGCTGCTGCTGTTGGTGGAGGCGCAGGCGATGCGGCTGGCTCCTCTTTGATCTTCATTAGCGGCATGCTGTTGCCCATGGCGGCGGCTGCTTTGCTGGCCGCCAGCTGCTTTGTGGCCTCCTCGTACTGTGGGGGCGGCGCTGTGGTGGGCTTTATGTCCAGCTGTATAAGCTGCTGTTGGCCGGGCTGAAAGTGTTGCTGCTGTTGCTGCTGCAGTTGCAGTTGTTGCAGCTGCTGTGGCGAAATGATTTGCTTCGCATCAATGGGAAACACAATGCTGGGCAACGAATTTGTGCGCTGATGCCCATTGAGCAACTTCTTTGTGGCAGATGATGCGGCTGCTGCTGCTGTTGCTGCCGGCTGCTGCTGCGGTGCAGCTGTTGTTGTTGTCGTCGCCGTGAGGCTTATGTTGCCCAGCGTGTGCGCCGTCATCTGCTGATCGTTGAGGCCCAGCAGGAATATGGTCTGATTGCCTTCGTTCCAAACGAGACCCACGTTGCTGGGATGCGGCGCGGCAGCTGTTGCTGTCGTAACTGGCTTGGCGAGCATTATTGTTGATGTGTTGGCGGCAGCGGACGCAGCGCTAACAGCGTTCGACTGCTTAGTGGGCGTGGCTGGCAGCTTGGATGCGCTAGTTGTGGTGTTGTTATTGTTGTTGGATGGAATGAGTACAGTTTGTGTCTTTTGCGTAAGCAAACGCATCTGTTGCTGCTGCTGTTGTTGCTGTTGCTGCTGTTGTTGCTGCTGCTGTTGTTGCTGTTGTTGCTGCTGCAATGCTGCTGCCGCAGCGGCTGCCTTTTGCTTTTGTATCTTCGCCTCCAGCTGCTGCTTGACCACCATTTTCTGATTGATGGGCGCCGCCGGCTGCTGCTGCTGCTGCCCATTGCTGTTGGCTTGAATGCCGCTGACGTTGGCGGGTTTCTTGGCTTGACTGCTGCCGTTGGCACTGTGTACACCGTTTAGTTTGCCAGCTGGCGCTGCTGCCTGCTTCACGGTCACCTTGGCGGGTATCGTCTTCTCCAGCTGCGGCAACACCGTCAGCGTCTGCTGCGGCCCATTGCCCGTGGTGGCTATCAGCGTTATCTGCTGCGAGGGCAGCGCGTTGACGACCTGCGCGGTGACCGTCTGATGCTGGTGCATGCGGCGTATCTGCTGCAGCTCCTGCTGGGAGCGCTGCAGCTGCCGCTGCAACTCGTCGATTTTGCGCTGCTGCCGACGCAGCAGCTCGTCGTTCTGAATGATGGTCGCCGTCTGGGGCTGCGGCTGCAGAATCGTTTGCAGCGTCATCGCGTGATTGCTGTCCAGCTGCTGCACCACGTCCATGTGCTCGTGCTCCATGGCGCCGGCTGGCGACTCGGCCACCAGCATGGCCACTGGCGGCGGCTGCGCCTCTGCGACGCCACAATTGCTGGTGTCCATGGCATCGCTAATGGTGATAACCTCTGTGGCGGCGGCGGGCGCGCTGGCTGGCGTGCAGCACTCGATGGGCTCCAGGGGCAGATAGGGCTTCAGGCGCTCGATCAGTTGCGGCTTGGGCCCGGAGACTGGCAAGTTGCGTCGCTTGAGATGCTGCTTCAGGTCGGACACCTTCATTTTCTCCAGGCGCGTCAGATCTGTGATGGAGCTGGTGGACTCCGCATAGCTGGTGGCCGGGCTGGGCGGTATGGAGGAGCTCACGGAGAGCGCGGGTGAAGGCAGCGGCGGAGGATGTTGCTGCTGCATCGTGGCCGGGGCAGCAGCTGCAGTTGCCACTGCCATGGGCTGCTGTGTGGCTATCAGCGACAGGGTGGGTGGTGCGGGTGTGGGCGCAGCTGAAGGTGGTGCCGCTAGCATGCTGGCATCCCCGAATTTCAGCGGTGCATTGCCCGTGGTGCTGGTGATGGAAATGGTGTTGGGCAACGTCAGTGGCGCCGGGGCTGCAGCTGTGGTGATGGATGGGGCCAGCGCAGGCACTGTCTTGGTGGTCACCGTGATGCTGTTGGCTGTGGTGCTGATGGAGCTGTTGGCGGTGGCAGTGGCGGCGCTGGCTGCGGGCAGTATGGACTGGTTCTTGTTGAGGCTCTCTAAAAACTTGAGCAAGTAGTTCTGCTGCTCCAGGAGCAGCTGATAGGAGGTCGTCTGATCCGACTGCGCATGATCCTGAGCCTGGCCCGCGGCACTGGGTGGTCCCTTGTACTCGTGGAATTTGATGGTTCGCGCCTTAGACACTGGCTTCGACTTCGACTTCTTGCGGTTCTTGTCCTTGCCGGGTGCATCCGACTTCATGGACACCGGCTGCAGGTGCAGTCGCGTCGACGACGGCGGCGGCGATGCAATGGAGGACAGCGGACTCAACGTGGATGTGCTGGAGCCCAAGGAGCAGGGCGAGGCGAGCATGGGCAGCATATGACTGCTCGCCGGACTGGCTATTGGGCCGACCACGCTCTGGCACAGCTCCTCAAACAGATTGGCCGTCTCCTGCTTCACCTTGATGGCGCCGCCCACAGGCATGGGCGGTGGCGGTGGCGGCGGTGCACTCACGATATGCGTGCCAGCAGCCATCTGGCAATCTGTCGCATTGAGCAGCTGTATCGAGGGCATCACGCTGAGCACCAGTTGGCCACAGTTGCTGGTCGTGGACGTGGGCGTGGTCAGCGCTACGGTGACAATGCCCGCTGAGGCGGCAGCCGCCTGCAGCATGTCCTTGGGCGCCGCTGCGAGCGGCTCGGCGGGCACCACTGCAACGCTGCTCGCCGCTGCTGCAGCCGCCGGCATAAGCTCGTCGAGGCGCGGCGGCGTCTGCCGCGTATCGCTCTCTGAGCTCTGCGAGTCCTCCTCGAAGGTGACATAGCTGTGCGGATGTTGTGGCCGCGTCAACAGACCCTCACTGGTGGCCTTGAACGGCACCAAGCCCTCCTTGACTATCTTCTCGATGGGCTTCTCCGTGTGCAGTATGTTCTTCTTGATGAGCTCCAGCGGGCCCGGCCGATGCTGTATCTGCGAGTTGAGCTGGTCCGCCAGGCGCGCCTTCTTCAGCATGCGCTGCTTCTCCGCCAGACTCGGGTCGATGTGGCACTCATCCTCCTCCAAAATGTGCAGTCTCTCGAGATCCTCGCGATTCGGCCGCTGCTGGATCTTGGCCTTCAGCAAATCGCTGGTCTTGGCGCGCTCCAGTTGCTTGCATTGTTCGTGGATGGCGGGCGAGGTTTTGAGCGCTGCGAAAGGCAGAGAGAGAGATGAAGAAATATCTTAGATAGGTTCAAGGGATATTCTAAATTTAAATAGTCAAGGACTAAATAAAGCTGAAATTGTTTATTGAAGCGAGGCCTCGAAGGCAGCTTTGGATTATTATTATTTCATTTATTTTTCTTTTATTTTACTTATTTATTTTGCTGGCTATGTCGAAATTTGTCATTTAAATTCAAATTCAAATTCACTTTCGGCTGCGCATTGAATTGGTTTGTGAATTCGCGTATTTTGTTGATTCTTTTCGACTTTCTTCCGTTTGCACTCGCTCAACTTTCTGTGGCGTCGCGCATAAATTTGATAAGGAGCCCATTGAATATGCGCACATATTTGCATATCCTTTCGCTGGGCTTTCACATCTGGCAGGCTGCGGCGCTGGAGCACGTAAGTGGCTCTAATGTGTACTTTTTGGGGCGGCTCTTCAATACTATTCATCGATTTGGCTAGGCCAGCGCCAGAGATGCTTTTCTCTCGGCTAATATTCGTGGTTCACTTACATGGTATAATGCCCTGTTCGACAAGTTGCGAGTGCGGCCGTCGCACCATCAGCTTCACTTTGAGCGCTGCAAGCAGAGAGAGAGAAAGGGGTAAATAAATACAATCATTATACATTAGCATAGTAAAAGCAATGACAGTTCAACAAGTTGCGGCCACAAATCAAATACCGCAAAATTCCAACGCCCATAAATTATAGAGTTTGCCTAGGCGCAGATCAAAACGAAAACACAGCCCATAAAAAATGCTCTAAACAGCTGGGCGAAATGCGAACGCCAAAGTTTTCAGCGGGTTTTCGTATTTCTTGACAACCCAAAGCAATAAATGTCGAGCCCAGCACACGGAAAGCGCAAAGAGAAAAAAGCAGCTGCAAATGGAAAACAAGGCAACAAAACGCACAAAAATATTACTGCAGAGCTAACAAAGAAAAAAGACCTGAAAAAAGAGAACGAAAAGTTTTAATATCTTTATGTGCGGTCTGCCTTCGCTGTTGTTGTTGTTGTTGTGTAAACTTTTTCCTTATTCACTTTTTTCTGCTTAACACCAACGAGAGTGTAAAGTTGGCGCCCTCAAAAATTAAATATTTAAGCCGGGCGTCGAGAGCGTCGACGTCTGCCGACCCACATGCTTTGCCCGGCGCCATGGGGCGTATGCGTAATAATATGATTATGTGGCAACTGCTACTAAATGACAGATTGATGTCAATTAAGTTGACACAAAGTCAGTCGCCACACAATGGCCACACACCACTGGGGGCCAACCCAAGGACAAATCCATTCAAATGGCGCTGATTGAATTCATGCTAAACAGCAGATACCCTAGCTTACTGAGAGCCGTTGCCGGAATGTTCTCCAACTTTTCGAATATTTTAATAAGTTGGCGTAAACAAAGCGGGAAACTGAATTGAAAACGATTTTCAAATACGCATTAAGCATACGACTTGTTGACATCCATTGCGCTGTTGACAGTAGCCAGAAAAATGCACAAAAGTCTTGTAATTAAAGCGAAATCATTCTGGAGTCTAAATAAAGCCAAAAGCCACAAATGAAATGAAAACAAATCTTACGGCTACAGCGGGCCACTGGCCTGACTGGCCTGCGGCTGGTGGTTGCTGCCGCTGCTGCTGTGGTTACAGCTCTGCTGCCAAGGCCAACCGCACGAGATGCCAAATGCACTGCAGACTTTATTTCATTTACATATGTTCTTTTTGGGCATTGGGTTAACGCGGTTAGACATATGCACGTATTTATTTGCAAACATGAAGAGAAGACGACTGACGGCAGCCAGCAGCCAGCAGCCCGCCAGGGCAACACTTGACGCCACAACAAAGTCGCATAAGTGACGACGCAGACGACATCAAAGTGAGATGCTGACGATGACGTTATTATAGTAATTTAGGCTCTTGGAAAATCATCATAAAAATTAAAAGAAAAAAGCATGAAGATGAGCGCGCTGCGAGCTGCGAGCTGGGGAGGCTGCCAAGGCGCGTAATTGTCTCGCGGGAGGCGCTGGCAGCTGTTGGCCAAACGGTCGCCCGATTTTTATGATTGAAGTGTGCACAGTGCGCACAAATATATAAAAAAGCAGAGAAATCCTTTGCCATCTCGCTCGCACCTCGCACCTCGTCTGCGGCTGCGTTTTCTTGTTTTCATTATGGCAAATATTTGAGCCGTGTAACACGGCTAAATTCAATTTTGGTGACGAAGCCAACGATTGCGCCGTCTGCCAAATTAATTACGCTCGCAATTTATTCTCGGGCGTTTCATCCTCCTCTTGTTATTGCCGTTTCATCTGCCTCTGCTTCTTCTGCATCTCAATTTCTAAATGGGCGCTGCGCTGCTGCTCTGTTTACGTGTCGATTTTACACCTACACACGCGATTGATAAAAACAATAACAAAATTCCAAATTAAACACATAAAAGTTTTTATGCCTCGGCAATAAAAGTGTAGACGTAGCCAAATCGTTGCTGTGGGGTGGGTGGGTAATTTGGCTTGCCCTTCTGCATGGAGGCCCAGTTCCACGGACGAAGGTCAGGTAAACAAAGCAAAAAAAAAAACGAGAAAAATCCCCGAGAGCGAGATGAGTGCGGCAACAGCTGGCTGACCGCACATATACATAAATATACAAGAATATATATGAATATATATATATATATATATACGATAAATACATGTATTATAAAATCGATTACGTGATCTGCGGCAGCGCCTTAGCCAAGACGCCATCAGCGTGGGCCAAATCAATGAGCAGGCGTCGGCCAAGTAAACCAAAACATTAACAGCTAGCAGCACAGTGGGCCGACTGTATGAAAGACGCCGTCTAAATATAAACTAAAATATGTATATTATTTAATAGCTATTAAGCTTGGCGACAGCGATACCTAATCATAAGCTTGTGCTACATCTATTTAAATTAAATACAAAATTCTTTTTAAATACGGAAATCGTATTCTGGCTGCCAAATTTCATAAACAGCTCATATGCGCAAATATTTGTTAGAGCACCTTGAACCACTGTGCCGTGGCATGTTACATGCCTGCCGACTGCCGACTGTTATTTCCGCCTTGGCGTTTGCCTGCAGCATTTACAGAATTTACAGCCACAACCACTCGCTTAACATAGCTGGCTCGCACCCTCACCCTCGCCCACAGCCCCCGGCCCACCCCTAGGCCAAGCGTTTTAAAGTCGCGTGCAGCGTGTTTATTTGTCAAAACATTTTTGCAGCGCCTTCGCCGCCTGCGCCTGGCCGCCATCTGTTTATAATAAATTTTAGTTGCAAATTGCAAAATGTTTACAGTGGGGCAGCAGCAGCCATTGCTGTTTGGCCTTTTTTTCACAGCGCTAATATGCAGTTCATGTTTATTTGTTAGATAACGGTTTTTGGCTATGTCTGTGTGTGTGTGCCTGCCGGAAATTTGGGCTGCCCATTGGCTTTGGCAGTTTATATGATTTTTAATATTGCCAAAAAGCAAACAGAGAATGAGAGAGAGGGAGAGAGAGAGAGAGAGGGCTAAACGAGCTAAACACATTGCGAAATGCATGCAAATAATTGGCGCCTTTTGTCAGGGTCAGGGTGTTGTGAACTTTTCGCTAGTTGGGGTTGGGGCTGCCATTTTGGCAGCCACTAAACACCGACAAAAATGTCAAAATGCCAGCCAAGCGCAGGCGACAAGAGCTGTCAAAACTATTAGCGGCTATGCGCGACTATTGCACACACACACACACACACACTCAAATATAGATTTACACATACATATACACATATTCAGGCCATTCAAAACGAATAAGATTATTTCTCTTCACTCAAAGTGCCATGCAAATATGTAGGCCAAATAGAAGAAAAACCGTTGACAATTTCTGTATGCCTGGTTCGGGCCATGAATGAGTTTTCCTGCTGCTGCCGCCGCTGCAGTGGGCGTGGCACAACATGTGCACGCCTTAAGTGCCTGTGGCGCACTGACAGCTTCATTAAGACTTTGCAATCTGCCTCCAAGTCGATAATGAGCAAGCGATGATGCCGCCGCCGTTAATGATGAGGCAGCCGCTGTTGGTCAGCGCCAACTGTCGCCAGTGGATGACTAAACAGAGCTAAGAAAAGGCACGACGAAAAATAATAAAACAAAACGAGCTGACAAATGTCAGACAGCCGCCAGTTGGCCAAAAAGGTGGGCGTCTGCACCAAATATGTAAACACGAAACAAAAACAAAGCGAGCCAAGGGCCACACATAGCTGAGAGCTAAAGTTAACAGAATTTGAAGAGCTTTGACTCGAACTCTTTATAGACCAAGTCTAAGCCTCTACTCACATTCTTTGTTCTTATCCATGGCCGGCTGCAACGGACTAGAGTCGACAATGGCCTTTGGCGGAGATTGGCGCGCATCATAGCAATCGGAATTGTTGCCGTCATCGCTGCTGCCCAGAAACGTCGCGTCCAGACGCTGTTCACCTGTTGTGGACAACAAGCTGTTAGCCATAAATCAAGCGCATTGTAGTTTAGGCCATATTTACCTTCCGACATATCGTCGTAGGCGTCGTGCAGGAATATGATATCCTGAAAGGTGTGCTCCAAGGCCTTGCCGCTGAGCCGTGTGGCCAGCAGGCCGTTGCAGGTGGCGCTCGAGATGAGCTCGACGGTGGCCAGCGGGGAGGTCGAGATGGTGGCCAGCAGCGATGAGCCGCCGCTGCCACTGCCACTGGCGCTGCTGCCGCTGCCGCTGCTCAGACTGTGCAGCGAGGCGGACTTGACCAGCTGCCCAACCTTCGGGCTGCTACTGTGCGTCTTCTGTGTGGCCTTGAGCGTGCGCGTCAGGCTCTTACTGGGCGACGTCGACGTGGACTTGTTGAGCAGCCGCTGAGCCGTTGCTGCGCTCACCGACTTCGAGCTGGAGCTGGAACTGTTGCTGCTGCAGCTGCTCACGCTACTAAGGCTGCTGCTGCTGCAGCTGCTGTTTGACTTCTTGGAACAGTTTGAGCTTATGGACGAGGCGGGCGATGCTGACGATGAACAGCTGCTTAGTATGGCCGATTGCTGTTGCTGTTGCTGCTGCTGCTGCTGTTGTTGTTGTTGTTGTTGGAGTGTATTGTTGCTGCCGTTGGCTGACTTGGTATCGATGCTTATGGGTATGATGCTGTGGGCCACCAGCTTCTGCTGTTGCTGTTGCTGCTGTGGTATTTGTGGCTTGTTTGCTGCTCCAGCTGCTGTTGCTGTGGCGCCTGCTGTGCCCTGAAACCAACTGGGAAAGTTGCCTTTGAGCGTATCAATTAGATCCTGATCGAGCGTTAAACGCCACGATGCAGGGCCGCCGTCCACGCTGTGCGTAGACTCTGTAAGAGCAGAGAAAAAGAATTAAATTAATATATAGAGAGAGAGCCTAGGCTGCGTATACTTAATACTTAATTTAGAGCTTATTATTATTTATGGTTCAACTTATCTGAGGCTCTTCATTCATTGTCGCCTGACCCACGCAACTATCCAACAACTCAATTCACTTGGCTACCATACAGACAGACATCTGTATATATCTATATATAATATAGATATATATATATATATATATATTTATTTATTTATTTAGTCGCGCTGTTGCGCACTTAGTTATTTTAATGTTCACCCTTTGGTGGCAAAGCCAATGACGCAGCTGCCCGTGTGCTAGTTATTTGCGCTAAGCACTGCCAAGTAACCTACTTACGCCCTGCCACCCGCTGCCGCCCCCTCTCGCAGTGAAAACTTAGCAACGCGCGTACTTGCTTTTCTTTCTCATTTTCTCGTTTTCTCATTTTCAATTTATCATTTGTTGTTGCCTCTTCTGCTTTTCTTTGTCGCTTGCTTTCTGCTAATGCCTTCTTCGCCTTGTGTTTATTTACGCACTTGTCAATACTTTGCTACCCTCTGGCATATTTAATAAGCCGACGAGGTGTGCGGGTGTGTGCGTGTGTGTGTGTGACTAGTAATTGTAATAGCTGTAAGTGCGCTGGGATTTTTGGCACTGACCGTTATTGCATCAGGCGAGCGCGACATTCCCAGACGCGCCCCAAGTTATGCAACAGTTTGTCAACATTTTTAGCTCTGTCCGCAAATAGAAACGTTGAAAACTGATGAAAAAATACCTTTTTGCATCTACCCTCTGCCAACGCGCTGTGCATCAGCCTGACATGCACTTGTCAAACGTACCATTTTGGCTGAGCTCCTCTTCTTTGCTCTGTTATTTTTGGCAATTGTTCGTTTTGGTGGCTTCTAATTATAGTTAAAGGTTTTTATTTACTTTGCTATTGAATGGAGCTATATTTAGCCAGCGAGCCAGCGAGCAGCTGCTCAGTTAATTCCAAATTTCTGTATAATTTGCTTGCCACATTTATTGTTAATTAATGTGGGGCGCCACGGCAAGCAACTGCAACAGAGCAAAACAAAGACGGCCCAACAGACAACGAACAACAATAGGGGAACACAACAATACAACAATAGACACTTGCCGCAAGCGCTGCACCACGCGACGCCTGTTTCCGCTTGGCAGGCATCAACGTCGCCATCAGCTGCCGCCGCCGCCCCCCTGCGTGGACCTGCCCTAGCCCCCAGCTGTGTGCCTGTGTGCGAAGCTGCTGCAACATAGCTTTGATGCTCGCTCGCTCATTGGCGCGACATGTTGTCCACACGCAGCCAACACAAAGCCATTGCCAATTCTATTTTTGAGCACCCAGCCAGACACTAGCCAAACTGCAAGTGGTTTGTTTTGGTCTCAAATCGCTCCAAGTCGCATCCAACAGACGCGAACGAGACACGGCTGCAGCTGACAACACCTTGTCCACCAGCATTGCTTGCCAATGCGGCGTATGCGCAACAATGTCAATTCCTATTCCCGTTTACATAATCATCGAGCATACAGCGCAAATCTAGTCTACTAGTCTACTGTTAGCTGTCACGTCACTCAATTCATCTCTGTAAAATTATTTAAATAAAACTGGAGAAATCCGGAGTTTCTACTACACATAAAAAGAAAACGTATCTTTAAGGATCGTCCAGCTCGATCATGGGCGACTCACCGGAACGCACCAGCAAGGAAAATGTGGCTGAGGCAGCCACCAAGGAAGCAAGTCCTGAGGCAGTCAAGGAGAAGCCAAAGGCCAAGGAGAAGAAAGCCAAAGACGACAATCGCGGGTCGGTGGGCACGGCAGGGCCAGCGGCACCTCCGAAGCCAGCTGCACGCTACGCACCCACCTACCGCCTGGACCCAAAGAATCCGATGAAGCAGGAGCGCATCGAGATAGTCGTCAAGTCGGAAATGATTAAGAACTACGCGGAGGACTATACCTTCCACCCGAAGTACTCTCTGCACATGGCTGCCCAGGTCGCCGAGGACATCAAGGCGCGCATCAAGCTATTGAACTTCGATCGCTATCGCTTCATAGTCCTGATCACTGTGGGCGAATACCTAATGCAGGGCCTCTACTCGATGGCCAACTTCCTCTGGGACGCCGAGAAGGACGGCTATGTCAACTATACCATCGAGACGCCCAACTACTTTGCTGTCTGCACCGTGTTCTATATATACTTCGACTAGCACAGCTGCTAAGCCACAACGAGTTGGCTGAATGGCTTGCATAATTCATATATTGTAAACTACGAAACATTCAATTAAATATTAGGGCGCACAGCCCCAACTAGCCAGCATAACTTGGCTATTAATGCTGATTTGGGGCAGACAGGCCTCATAAATTGCGTACCTTTGCTCCCATTTCTTGTAGGTAACATAACTGGGCAATATTATCGCACATAAGCCAGGCCAAAGTGCTGGCCCATTGGCAGCTAAGTCGTAAATTTTATGGCCAAAAGCAGCAGTCCAACCGACATCTTTCGACTGTCCATGCACAAAACTAATCATTCAAAACGCAGCGGAAGTTGCGGCGGAAATTGTGGCAGCTGTTAGCGTCGCTCTCTGTGTGTGTGTGTGTGTGGGTGTGTGTGAGAGTGCTTGCCTATGCTGCTGCGTTGTAAACATCAATTATGTATGCTCCGGTATATGCCAGCAGCTATACACGAAGCCAAGGCGCGCCCGCAAAGTATGCTACGCTGGGGGCAACACTTCAGTTTAGTTGTTGCTGTTGTCTCTGTGTGTGTGTGGGTGTGTCGTGTCTCCTTCTGCGTCTGCGGCTGGCACTTCCTCTCGGCAACAGGAAACAGGATGCTGTTAATGTTACAATTCGACATAATCGATGCTTGTCGTACGAGACTCGCATTTAACCTGGCAATTTGTCGGCTGCATAAACATTAAGTTTTATTTGCAGTTTATCTGCCACCGCTAGTGGCATGCATAAATCAAGCTGTGGCATCTTTAACGGCTAGCCCAACTTTATGGCACATTAAATTTCAAGACAACAAATAAAACGCCACGCGAAAACAGAAACAAAAATGATTAAAAAATGCAAAACGTGCTAAGCGCTGACCTTTATAACAACGTGACGTGGCGAATTGTTGATTTGATTTTTATCTCTTTGGTTGTTTTTTTCGTTTCTTTTATTGTAAAACAATCTACGCGACGTTTACATATTCATTTGAATGCCAATAGCAGATGCAGCAGCAGCAGCAGCAGCAGCAGCAGCAACATTGCTGACAGGTTCGACAAGCGAGGATTATGCAAGCGCCACAGCTCGTGAATAGAATTCGAGAGACCAAAAATCAAATATATCAAAGACAACAGCAGCTAAACGCCATGTGTATCTCTGGCTACAATATTTGAAACGTATATTTGTAAACAATATGCAGACGTCATAGACGAAACCCATTTAAAAAGCAAAACAAAAACAACAACTAATACACACACATATAAATATTAGACAATAAAAAACAGTACTGAGCCAAGAAGCGCACAGTTCAGCTCGTTTTTTTCTCTCTCTACAATATTTTTGTAGTTTTTGGTCATAGCGCTGGAAACTTGTTTAACTACAACGGCAACGGCAACGAGTTGTGTCTAATACTATCGTATACATATAGAGATATAGAGATATATAGATATTTAATAACAATCCATTTTTTATTTTCTCAATTTTTATAGTTTTAATATGCAGCGAGTTGTTATTGCCATATCGGTGCGAGCAGAAATTTCGCATGTTATCGCAACATGACAAGTGTCAGCGATATACGCCAGAGGCGGGGGCGGGGCAGCGGCAATATAAAATAATATTAAGAGCAACAGCGAAAAACTAACAATTTGACAAAACGTGTTAGTTATGGACACGCGCAGTAGAAAATCAAAAAATAAATAAATAAACAAACTAAACTCTATGAAAAACAGCATTGAAAAGCGTTTTTTGATTTGGGACAGAGCTTATCAGAGACCGTGAGTCACTGGGACTGAATGAAAATATATAACTCTATACAGAATAGAGTCGATATGCAGTTAAACTTACTTTAGTTCTTATTCCACGGTATATAATTCATTTAAATAATAGATATAATTTTTATAATTTATTATTGATTTGTTTCTGTTTACTTTTCGCACTTGTTCGCACACTCTCTGGCTGTATCAGTGCAGCCCAGCTTATCTTATCAATACACTCTTTTTATTTGGTTTTTAAGCAAGCGATTAAGTTAAGGCTGTCGCGAAATGAATCATAGCAGCGCTTTATCAGTTGATTGTCTACTTGAGGCGGAGCGCGAATATGTTGTTGTCCAACGTGGAGAGCGCGCACCGGCAAACTAAGCTGAATCGAATCGAGCGTCCAACAGCAACACGTTTGTGGAACCAGAGCTGCTGGCGGTATGACGTGTATAACTGACCAACTGACTGAGTGACTGACTGAGCGAGTGCTGAAGGTGCTCGAGGTGCTGGAGATGCTTGAGGTGGGCGTCGACTATTGATAGTCGACTTAACTGGCATTATGCGCAATTCTCTCCCTCTCTCTCTCTCTCTCTCTCTCTGGCTCTCTTTTAATTTAAACATTTTATGCTGTTGACATATTCGCACTGATTGATGGCACACGGCTGAGCAAACAGCGCCGAGTATTGAAGAATCACAGAACTGCAGAATTGACAAGTGCCACCACACAATAGCCGGTTAATAAGCGTGCAACTGCACACTGTTGCAGCCGAAATTGAATTAAAACTGCTTCAGCTGCGCTTACTGCATGCAAATGAGTTGTGGGCAACAGTCAACGCCTGCGGCCGACCAGTCGTCGCTCCGTGCTACCTGACCAAACAATTGCAGTACAACAAAAGTCATTTGGACTCGCATAGGAAGCCAGCAGACTCTCTCCCTCTCCCTCTCCCTCTCTCTCTCTCTCTCTCTCTCTCTGTCTGGCTGCACGTTTTGCATACAAAGCAGCGGCCTGTAATGACGCCAACGGACTGTCCAGTGCCTGTCCAGGATGTGATGCCTTATTGTAGCACTGCGTATTGTGTGTGCTCTTTGTGTACGCCGCATGTCTCTGCATGTGTGCGTGTGTGACTCTGTGTGTGTAATAGCATTTGTCTGATAAGTTTTCACAGGCATTAGCAGTGCGCTTCGAGTTTATTTATGCCACACAAACTGTTGCGAAAATATTGAAACGATTTAATATGCCATCAATTAAGTTGCTATTTATCATTCACTGCGCTAGCATCTAGTAAATAAATATTGTGTCAGTGGCTTTGGCTTTTTGGCAGGCTTCTGCACTGAACTTTGCTTTGTTCGACTTGCTCGTACAGAGTATATATAGTTTATACCTTTATGTGCCCAAAATTTGTGTTTGACAGTGTGTAAACAACATTTGCAAATACATAAACAAATCAAAAATTTATCAATTAGTTGCGGCTCTGCCAATAACAAATCAAAATTTCATTCCATTGTGGCATGGAATGTGCTCAGGCGTCTGTCGACGGCCGCAAGGCTCACGGATTGTGACATTGTGTTAATTGTCTGTTCGGTTAGCCCGTTTCATGGCCTGGCGACTGCTGTTCCGGCTCACGAGCACCATATAAATAGGACATCTGTGTCTCTGTCTGTGTGTGTGTGCATGTCCTCAATTAAAATTAATTATGCCCAAACGATACGCTCAATAAAAATTTAATTTGCAAAAAAAAATGAGTCAAGAAAATGGGAAACATAGACAAAATTTGACATTTAAGTGCTATGTAACACACACACACACAGACATGCCCAATAATTGAAATTGAATTTTCAATGATAGAGCAGAACAAACACTATATGACGATGTCATCTCGTCGTCTCGTTGTTGTTGCTAGCCACCCGCACGAGCATTTGGGCAAAACTATTTTTAATCAAGTGCACACGTTGGTTGCTTTTGGCAACTGCACCAAATCAAAAACACACACACACACACTCGCAAACACACACGCACGCACTAGCTACTACATTTATTTTGTGGGCTGGCATCGACCGGATGCTGTGTGGGCGTGACCAGGCAGGCCAACAAACAAAAACTGGCCGCCCTTTACTAGCAGCTCTAACAAGCTCTTCGCTCCAAAGTGTCTGTGTGTGTCTCGAGTGGGCGGTACGAAGTAGAGAACAATAAACACTTGGCCGGAATATGCTCTGCATTTAGTTTTTATCAGATCAGGCGAGAAATACAAATTAAAAATAAATTGGGGGGGTAAAACAGCAACAGCAACAACAACAACAACAACAACTAGAGAAAATAAAAATCAAAAGTGTAAAATTCAACTTGTTGGCTCTGTGATCCTCTTCTTGCCTCGGCCATGTTGCGTGCCAAGTGGAAAATATTTCGCAAGTTTTTCTACATGAGTAGCAATGTTGTTGCTGTTGTTGTAGTGGTTGCCGCTCTACACATTTATTTATTGTGCGAAAAGAAAAGCCAAAAAAAAAAAAAGTGGAAATGCTAGAGAGCAGACGTGGTGCGGCTAGCCAGCCGGGCAGGCAGCGTCTTGTGTTTAGTTTTTGTACATTTAATTTGGCAGTGTTGTTGCTCTTGCCGGCTAAACAATAAAAAAGCATAATAAGCAACAACAACAGCAACAGCGACAACAATAGCGCTGCCTCGAAGCAGCATCAACATTTTTTGGCAAACAATTCAGGGCTAAATATTTTGTTTATGTGTTTTTATCACACACACATTCAAAGTTTCTAAAACAAACCAGCAACAGCAACAGCAACAACAACGATCAAATCGAGCAATGTTGTGGGCGAGCCAGGTTGGCATCACCTGATTAAAGAAATATGCAGATTGTAAGAGCTGCCCATAAACGCTGCGAGTGCGTATAAATATTTACTTAATGCACAAACTTCTAGCTCGCACGAGAAGCTGCTTAAAAGCCAATTGGAAAATGCTTTAGCTACGTCATCTTAATGGTCTTGATTTATAAACTAAATATTAAATATTAATATGATTAACTTTTTTAGCTTCAATTTAGCTAACTTTGTTGCAAAGTTCACATGCAATTATTTAATTTTGAAAAGCCAGCAAATAAATCAAATTAAGTCAGTTAAGTTTGAGGTTTATATTTTGTTTACTTTGCGGAGGGAAAGGCCCGCACACACACGCACAGCCAACTAATTGCAAAAATGCTTAATTATGCATGAAACATTGAAAAAGAAAAGACTGCCACGCACACACACACGCACACACACATACACGCTCACTCACACACACGCAAACAGCTGAATAATTCATTTAAAGAACAGCAGTCGAGGTGTACGTTGATCGCTGCCTCGCTCCCACTCACACTCTCTTTCGCTCTCCCTTAACTATTTCTCACTCTCCCTCCCTCTCTCTCTCTCTCTCTCTCACACACTATGTGTGAGCGCCAGCGTTTTGATTGTATTGTTTGTAAAACAAACAAACACAACAACCAAGAGCCGAGCATTAGCAGCAAATAATTTGTGTGCCTAATGACGTCGACGTTTGACGCGCCTTTCCAGACGCCAACAACAACAGTTCCACTTTTTGGCCTGGCCAACATTTGCAATTTGTGCAACAACAGCAACAACAGGCAACATATTCCTTTGCACATTTCGACGGCGGCGGTCAAGTTTGTTGCGCTATTGAAATTATGGCCTGGCATACCCTAAACACAGGGTATAACAGCTGTTTAATGTAAGTCGAAGGCCTTCATATACCACATAATATTAAATAAGCCAAATATATATTCTAAGCTTAACTAAAAGTAATCTTTGATGGCCTTCTCAGTTCATACTATTCACAGCAGTTAGAGCATTTGCCAGTCTGCTCGCTCAGCTCGCGTCTAGCTTCGTCTTATTGTTAGCCACGCACATATGTTTACATCTCTACGGACACATGCACTTACTAGACACATTTGTAGGCTTCAATGCTGGCAATTTGTTTGCCACACACAAGAAGCATCAATAACAAGCGCTGAACGTGAACGCGCGTAACTCACCTGCAAAGAGAGGCAGAAGGAGGAAATGTATGGTTAGAAATCAGTTATATGGGCGAAGAGCATAAATAATAACTAAAAACATGAAATACAACAGCGAGAGCAGAACATCGTGTATGCTATATACATATCGACTAATTAGGCGCCCACATTGCGTATACGCCGTGTTGCGCCGTGCTGTGCTGCGCTGCGCCATGTTGGTCAACGGACTCTCAAGGCTGACAGCTGGCTGAGGCAACGAAAGCAGCTGCACGCTTGTCGCTAATCATAATTTCGTGATCTACAAATTAATTAAGGTGCGCCCGAGTGTGATTGCAATTTATTGGACACCAATTGAAATGAAAATTTCATTCATAAACATTACAAAGGCGCAGAGCAAACTAATTGCCAGGTGCATGTTGTGCGTGCCTCTGTGTGTGTGATGTCGTCATGTCGCTGCATCATCTCCTTCCACAGCAGTCGAGGGCATATTGCAGCTCTCAAAAGTTCAAAGTTGCTAAAATCTTGAGAACATAAAAGTTTTTCGCACGTTTTAAGCATCGATTTGATCGGGGGGAACACACACACTCACACACACACGCTCACAGCAGGAGGTGCGGTTAGGATAGTGAATATTATTCATGGCGCATATTTTGATGGTTTGGCAATAGCTGAACTGCCGTTGAGCTGGCGTTGAGCACGACGCTCGCAAATTCAAATAAATAATTGCAAATATTATTGGGCACTCAGAGCGCATGCCAAATGGCAGCAGCAACAGGCAACAGCTACAACAACAATAACAACCACAAGAATAGCCAACGAATAGTTTCGCCATAATTCTGCGATGACTCAAAATTTGTAAATTGCAATTTAGAACCATAAAGAAAATATATTACACTTGTGCTTGTAGTACAGTGTAAAAGATAATGAAGAAGAAAACTTGTAAGAGAACTTGTGTGGGTATAAGGGAAGAGAAGGCTTTAAAGCTACAAAGACTGCCTGAATACAGATTTAAAGACTTTTAAATTATAGTTTAAAGCTTATAGAGATAATGTCTCACTCAGCTCTTCGCATGTCTTCCATATCTGTTATTCCTTGTGGACACACACGCCCAGGGGCTGCGACAGCAACAACTATTTGCACAATGGCATTGTTAATATTATTTGCTGTGGAGCTCCTAAATGATCCTGCAGTTCAATTGAAAACAAGTCCTTTGATAGCAGACCAGGTAAGCAATCGTTGTTGTCGTTGTTGTTGTTGTGTGTGTGTTCAGCTGGCTTTGGAATGTGTTTTCTTTTTCTGTGTGCCTTGTGCTATGCAACAAGCATTTGTCAAGCGTAATTTTGCTGACCCGCCCGCCCGCTTTACTCTCACGCCCCCCCCCAGTAGTGGCGTGCAAGCCAAAAGCAGCCGCAGTCTTGGCCACAACCGCACGTCACCAACACACACACACACACAGACATACACCCTCGCACACACACACGTAAACTTTATGACCAAAGCGAACGAAGTACAACAAAACTGCAGTTGTGGTCGCCCGTTTCTTGGCAGCCACACAGCCGAGCAATGCAAAACCACCCAACCACCAGACTCGGCTCTCTACGGCACTCGCAGCCCCCTCTAATAGCATTGCTTATGTGCTGTGTGGGTCATTTGGATTGAATTTATGCGGCTCACGGCCGACGTGAATTTTCTACAAATGGAATTACGTTAGATTCGATTTTAAATTATTTATATTGGTTTAACAAGCAATTTCGTTGAGTTTCAGGATTCGTTAGGCGTCGCCGTCGACCTTGAACCGGGCGCCATTCGATTCTAGCCACAATTCGGGTGGATCTGTTCTGGGCTAGTCAGACTTAAGTGCGGCGCAGCTGCATTCCACGCCAGATTTAATTAAAAACTAGCCGAACGCCAACAAAAGCCCCCACTGATTTATGGGCTCTGCTGGGCGAACATCATTTCTGTGCGCTAATTCCGCTGCCTGAAATTTGCATGCTAAATTTCGCTTAGTGCAAAAACGTAAAGATTTTCATAATTTTCACACTTGAGAGCGCGACGATTGCGGGCAGTGCGCGTTATATCTTAATTAAATTTATTAATTGCACACAACATGAGCCAAACCGTGCGACGGGGCGTATGTAACGCCCACAACTCACGTAAAATATCTGAGAGCGCCGAAAGCCAGAAAAAAAAAGCAAGTAAAGAAAAGCAAAAATATACATAATAATAAAATAGCATTTGAATGATTTATCTAGGCGTTGATATCTTAACGTCGGTTGCCAAGCAGCGCCATAAAGTTTATATCCTGCCGATTAGATTTTGCTTTGGAATATGTGTATGAATTTAGTCTCGATCTCGCTTTCATTAGCAACGAATAACATTTCACTGTCTCTGGCAATTTGTCAGGCGGACTGCCCGCTGTGGGCGTGGCAAGACAAACAATTAGTCTCAAGTGGAGCAAAATGCCTGCTGCGCCTGCCACCAAATTGTGTGTCATCTCGCGCAGAAATACAAAGTATATATATAGATATTTCTCATATTCGAAATACCTGTTTCATCTCACTAGCGACAGGGGTTCCTAGCCAAAACTGTGACAAATGCCAAAGTAATTAAGTGGCCCCGCGAGTGCAGCGCAGCATTTGCCAATTTCTAACGCAAGGCGCTGCAGGCGGGGGAGGTGGACGTGGGCGTGCTGCGGCCAGCCGAAGAGCTAAGACCTTGCACGCATGTTCTCCATGACAATAAATTAAATGGGATTTTAATCACGGCTGTGAATCATCATAAAATTAAGTATACGTATTCCAATTGAAGTAAAATAGTTTATCAACAAGGCAACAAAGCAAATGCAAATGCTGCTTATTACCATAATTCAAAGTACAAAACAAAATGGCGTCGCTTTGGCCATTACGGCGCACACAGCGTAACAGTTGAGCGCGCGGCCAACAAGCGCAAAGCGCCAGCTGACGCTACATTTGACTCGCAAATGCAACAATGTCGCCGCCGAAATGTTGCATGTGGGTGTCGCAGGTATTTGTATTGCGTGCGCTGCGAAAAGATGGCCACGATTGGAAAAAGGCGGCTAGGTGCGATGCGCAGGCTACAGGTGTTTATCATTTACAAAGGCAAAGAGAAAGGAGAGAGAGAGCTGGGGCGGAGGTAGAGAGTGCATTGATGGCGTTAAAATATTTCCCAACGCCTTTTACAGCTTTTATTTTTGGCCATTTTGTAGGCACTCTTGCCGCTGTTGTTGTAGCTAGCTGTCGCTTTTCTTTATTCGCTTGAGTCGGTTTGAAAAACGTTTTTCGCTGCTTTGGCTTTTGTTATTTTTATAACGTATGCATAATCTGTCTGATTATTTAACTTGCGCTAAATACAAATATTTAGAAATATTTTCAGGCAATTTTTATGCTGTTTCTCTTGCCAAGTTGACTTTGGATTTCTTCGTTTTTTCTCTTTCTGACAAAAATGAGGGTCATAAAATATATACATACATATATATATACATATATATATATTTGTATAGTATATAGTCTTAAGTCTTCAGCATGCATCCTATATATTATGCTTTATAATTTACTTATTGTCAGGCATTGGCTTAGACCCGCTAAATTCCTATTGTTATTTGTGGCCTACAGGTGGGCAACAACAGCAACAACTACAACAAAAGCCAATTAATACAATAAACATTTCTTTTTATACATCGAGAGGATTCTTTGCGCTTTGAGCGCAAACTCAATTTTATTATTATTAGTTTATGTTTTCCATATATATTAACCTTGAATGCGAGTGTTTCAATGAGATTCGTCTCTGCGACGCCCACGGGAAAGTTCGGCTGGCCTCATAAACTACATTTTTTTTCGTCAAATTTTTTGCCAAATACCGGCCGGCAAATATCGTCCCAGCCAGATAAAACTAAATGCTTAACGGCAAAGCATTTGTGCTGATAATGATTAATAAATCTCAAGCACTTTCGGAACACAGAAAAGTAAAACAAAACAAATAAACAGCTGCCGTCTGCCTGCTGATGTGTATTTAGCTGTATTATAATTAATGTTTTGACAATGGAATCACAGAAGGAACTATAAAACGGTAAAAAGAGAACAATAACAAATGTGACACTTCAAGTGTGTCTCTCAGGCTATAAAACAACAAATTATTAATTTAAAAATAATACTGTTCACAGTGTACATATTTCTGTTGTTTTTTTCTGCTTCATTTAAATTTGAGACATAATAAATAGGTTTTAATAATAGACTTAGTAATTCATGGAGGTCAGTGAACTAGATACTTAGGCTAAGCAGCGGATATATTTATTTGAATATTTGTTTTATATTATAGTATATGTATGACCGACCTAATTCCTGGCCACACTTTTTTCAGCCGCTTTTAGCAGACATTAAATCAGTTAATTTTCCATTAAGCCGCGCGAGAAGTTCATTTTAGCCGCCATCACGGCAACATAAATTATAAACAACACATAAAATACTCAATTAAGAGGCGACGCGGCGCTCAAAATGCGAAACATGCACAAACAGCACAAATAACAACAAAAGTGTCTGCAGCACAAAAATGCAATAAATAAACAAAATACAGAGCCGAAAAAAATGGCAAATGACGCTAGAAACTTTGACAGGTTCGCGACGGGCGGCAGCCAAAGTGCAGCGCCATTTAACACATGAGCCAAATTAAGAGCATAATTATATATATAACAGATATATCTATGGACGAAAATAAAAGCAAATCAAATCAAGTGGGGTACATAGTCAACGTCAAGCAGCCCACGTCGAGCCGCCAATCGGAGGAGGCTGGAGGAAAGCGCAAAATATGGCGACAGTCTGTCAGCTGGCGGCTCCGCGAAGGCATTTGATGCATTCGAATTGAATGAAATTAATTAAAAACCTGTAAATCAGCTCGAGCTGCGCCATAAACTTGTCAAAAATTGTGACTGCCAGCTAAACTGACTCACTAGATCCATAGATTATGATGGATGTGAGTGCGACACTTGGCCAATTGTTCTGTCTTTTCGGCCTCTTTGGCTCTTGGCTTTGTCTTTGTCTTTGTTAACTGCAAGCCCATTAATCATTGACTATATATCTTTAAAGAGCTTGTCTGTTTTATTTGAAATTTATTAGCACTCAATTCGTGTGGAATATTTGCGCCATAAATTTTAAATAGCAACAATTTTTCAATCAATTTTCAGCTGAATTTTGCGCAAAACAAAACAGCTTTTGCTGCATTTTTAGTTGTAAGCCCTTTTCGTAAACTTTGCTAGCCAACAGTATTAAAATGCCAAAGATATTACTGACAACAAACTGGAGCACAGAGGCGCCCACGCAGAGCTGCTGTACAAATCTCCCAGATATACATATATATACATCTACTATATATATACGTATTTGTGTATATGCACAACTTTTTCTATATGTTTCTCTAATTATGTTGCGCTACCTTAAGGCGGCGTCAAAGGTAGAAAGTTTTCTTCTTGGGGGATGGGCTGTGAAAATGGAACGCAACAAATCTTGTCCAAAAATAGACGTCGAGAGCATTGGGACAGCTTCGGCTTGTTGACTTCTTTGGCAGGCAGCGCTGCAAAAGTTGTTGCCAGAACTTGTTCACGCATTGTAAGTAAGTATTTAAGCTGATTTCGGATGTGAATGGGAGAATAAAGAAGCTCGAAGCTGGAACTGGAACTGGAACTGGAACTTGAACTGGAGCGGTAGCTAGCGCTACGCCCACACTCAACAGATGCCTCTTCAACTTTTCCGCGGTGGCATAGTCCATTGCACAAGGCCAAACGGAAATGGGCAACAGTTGTCAGCTGCTGCTCAGCGACGCGTCCCCCCCCAATCGGCCCTGTGCTCCAAATATTTACGTGGTATGCGCGCTGTATCTCTGTCTGTCTGTGTGTGCGTGAAAATTTTCCACGCTTCATTTTGCCGGACGTAAATCAAATGAGAGCGAGAGAACACGGCTGCATTTGCGCTTTGAGGGCAACTGTCAAAGGCATTTGACAAGATTTTTCCAGCTATGATCGGCCATTGCTGGCATTTTCAGTTTTCAAATTTCCCCTGCTTTTCGCACCCAATTTCCACATTTTTGACTGCCTTGCAAGCTTAAATCTGAGCACAAAGTCAGCGCTAAATTTTTCACACACACACACACACACACGCAGACATTGAAATACTTTTAGCCGCAGGCTTGGCGGCTTTATTTATATTTTCATTTTCATTGTTTTCTTTCTTCTTTGTGCTTTTTGAAGTTATTTACATGTGCTGCAGTCGCCGCGCAATTGTCAGCCCTGCCCTCTGGTACTACCCTACCCCAAAGCCCACTCGCACGCCGCCAACTTTTGAGCCCAGCCAAGTGAATGTGTATAAACTGCCGGCGGTTATTTGGCGCAGTCAGCTAGTCAGCGTTTTTATCAAGCGTTCAAATTTGTTGACAACATGTTGCGGCGTTGGTTGTAAAAACTCATTCCAATTTCTTGTGCTATCTCCCTTTACATCGGTCTCCCCCTCTCTCTCTCTCTCTCTCTCTCTCTCTCTGGCTGCCTCTTTGTAGCGCTCTTGTCTGTTACAGTTGAACAAATCGATTGATTGATTTCTCAGGTGTGTTCGATTGCGCTGACGTTCTGCAGAAATGCCAACACAATGATTTCTATGCTGCGCGCAGTGCTGCGAGTTTTAGCGGTTTTCAAGCTAACAACTGGCTGAGTTCTTTAATGCCTCAAGGCGCCTGTGTAAGCTTAAGCCTATTAAAAGCCTGCGGCGTGTAGATAAAAGATTTCAATTAACGTTTAATGCTACTTTAACTAACTTCAGTAACAGCGAAAGTTTTCCTTTTTAATGCCTCTAAAATCCATATTGATTTTTAAAGCCCAAGTATGTGTAATAATAGTGTTTAGTCTTGTTTAGTTTAAGCTTTATTGGCGCAACAATTGACTTTAATTCAAGTAAACAGTTTATTATGTATTTGGCCATACATCAGTAAGGCAAGCCAGCTCTAACGCTCTTACACCGTTTAGTGTGCTGTAACGCCATTTTGTTTTTACGAGCTTGCGTGTGCTTTGTTTGCATTTGTGTGTCACTCAGACTAATACAAATAGTTCGGCCTGACTGGGCGGGCTTTTAGTAGTCGTGGCACCCACATAAACGTTTCACGTTTTTGGGTTTTGTTTGTGGCGCCTGATGGCAATGCCGATTGTCACGCTGTGGCAGAGATATTTTGTGAGATAGATATGAAATAGTTCCGATGACACCGTGTCTCGCTGCTATTTGTGGCTACTGTGCAAATGTACAACAACTACAACGAGAGACCAACTGACTGACTGATTGTCTGTGCGTCCGTCCGTTGGTCTGGGCATTTTGCAGCGACTTTCTAGAGCTTGGCAAACGTCAAAGTGATGCGCATTGAATGCGTTTGGTAGAACGACCTAAAACCTAAATACGGCGCTATTTTCGAAAGTGCTTTCAAGTACGCAAAAAATGCGCCTTGTCGTTTGATGTGCATCGCGTCTAGATCAGAGCAGCGCGTACAGAACCAGACGCCGAGGAGATCGAAGCGGCTGACCAGCGTGCAAATAAACAAAGCAAGCCACATCGAGTTGAACAATGCAGCCAAAAAGGGAAGGATTTCGCTTTGTGTTCTTCGGTTTGCTTGCCTCATTTTGCGGCTGGCAAATTAATTACGGCAACCAAATAAAACTCACAGACGAGTTGGGCAGCCCGTAAAAGTAAGAAAGCAAGAAAGAAAGTCACAAAAATACATAATAACAGGCAAGAATGTTTGTGGTGCAGCGGAGTATGCTCGACTAGCAGATACCACAACTAAAACAATTTACTTTCTGGTTAGAGAAATTAACTGTCTGCCTTGGACATACCCCATTGTTGGCTGGGGCAGCGTACAGGGTAAAGAAAGCCACAAAATGCTATGCATTTTTTATACAGTCCAAAAACAGAAGCTGAATACAGTCAAGTCCTAAATAAACAAGACCAAAAACTGCACGGATACGAACTCGAAGTCGACTAGAACACACTCAGCTACCCCACAGCCCCGCCGCAACTCGCTCCCAACTCAACTTATCTTTCAGCCAAGACACAAGTGAAATTGCATTAGAATCTTTGCTCATGCATGGCCACAGCGTCCTATGGCTGTCTGCCTGTCCCTGCCGTCCGATATTGCGACTGTGTGCCAAGTTATTTGCATTGCTAGCTGCTGATGCGGCCGCTACTGTTGCTGCTGTTGCTGCTGCTTTGGCGTATCTATAAGATACAAGTGCGTGGCATGCGTATTTTTGCGCTTATTTGGGCTAAAAAACATTGCCGCTGTGCTCAACATGGCTGACACAATGCTTAGAGCCAGCGGATTTGCATGCTGCCCTGCCCCTGCCCGCTGTCCCGCTCCGTGCTCCTTTTGGGGCTGACAGTTGGCTCGTGTCGATAAAATTTGCTGCTGCCCCGAGCTGGCTTAAGTGGCGACGTTGCCTCTCCATCTATTTATAATGCTGGCCGATGCGGCCGGGCCAGCAGCGCTGCTTGATCTCTGTCTGAGTCTCTGCGCCGTGTGTGTGAGCAGCATAAATAAAAACTAAATGAAGCAACTTAAATTTGCTATTTGTTTGGCCGCATAAAACCTTCAAACAAAAGAACACATAAAAACAGACGAACGAAATTCAACTTTTCCACAATTAAAAGACCTGGGCTAAATAGCAACGGCCTGTACTATAGAACAATGCTTATATAAGTTTATTAATTTATATAACTGCAGCAGAAGCTGCCTCGATCTGTGTGCATTCATGTATAATAATCTTTGACATGTGTTAAATTCAATTTAAATGCTGAAAATAAAGCCGATTAAAATGGTTTCAGTTCTGGCCAAGTTATGTAAGCTTGAACAAGGGAACAAAACAAATTCTTAGAGCCAAATACTTAAAACTTGTTGTTTTATTGCACAAGCCAGCTGCATGACAATGTTTATGACTGTTTCTGGCCTGTCTATGACTAATTTCCAAATCATCTGCCCGTAGGGAATAGCATATAAAAAGCTGGCAATAAGCGACAGTTTAAAATCAAATTACGCACATAATTTATATTCAAAGCCTTCAACAAAAGCACAGAGCAAAAAGCAAAATAAAAACGTGAGACACGCAGACAGACAGAGAGACAGAGGGATAGACACACTCACACTAGATGGCACACATCTCCATACCTAAAACCAAAATCGACTGCAAAACTTTTATAGTCCGCCCTCAGCATAATGCTTGCGCTGCCTGCTACCAATTGCCACGTCGACAACTTTGCTGTTGCTGTTTGTTTGTTGCTTGGCTCGACCATTCAATATTTGTCCTTCATTTGAAAGTCAAATGCGTGATGGAGGCAAAAGAAATCTGTTGCGCCATGCTGGCCTGCGACTGCGACTGGGACTGGCTGGGATTGGCTGGGACTGCGCCGAGCTACGGCGCTGGGTATGGGAATTGCCACTGGGCGGCGAACAGCAGCCGAAACAACAACCAAACTGAAATAATAATGAAAAGCGAAGCAGACAAACCAAAAGAATCTATGTGAAAAACATAACATAAATTCTAAACGCCTGACAAGCAAATACACACATTAAAATGGCACCACACACACACACACACACGCACACACACGTACATACATAAAAATTTGAATAATAAAATAAAGTTGATATAAAAACTATAGAGGCCAAGAAACGACGTCGGTAATTGGTTTAAAAATAAATCCAGCAAAACAAATTTATGAATTGGATTCTCGTGGAGAGTGTTCGAATCAATTGCCAGCGATTAGAGTAGTTGAGCATTTAGTGCGTGACTAAATGTATCACGAATGTTTAATTTAACAATAACAGCATGTAAACAAAACAGAGCTGGAAGCTGGAAAAAACAATCGAGGCAGTCAAATGGGAGATGGGAAATGCGCAACGGAAAACCAATAAAAAAGTCAAACACCAAAACAGACAGCGAAACAAAATAAGTACGCAGCGCGTTGAAATGATCTAAACAAAAATTGTGAGCAATGCCGAGTGAGCCAAACAATTTATGCAAAACGAACAAGATTTCCACATAACAGGGCCAAGTGAGCAGGGCTCAGATCGGGCTAAGGCTGGGGCCATCAATTAGGCGCAAGGTGGCAAAAATCGAAATTGATCGCAAATGGGCATTATGTGAGTCCCAATTTCCACAAATTGTTTTAATTGGGCTGCTGCTGGCCCAAATGTAACCAAAATCTACGCAAAGTCGCTAAAAATTCTACACACAATGTGGCGCCTCGCCCACAGCGGCAGCGGCCGAGGGGCCGGGAGGCTATGGCTGCTGAGTTACATTTTCATTATGCTGCGTGCCATAATTTCCATATTTATTTGTTTGCTTTGAAATGAGGACACAAACGGCAAGCCGCCGACGCCTGCTAATGGCAGCAAATTGCCAAAATGTCAATGAACCAAAGTGTCTGCATGTGGTCAGAGCGGCGGGGCTGGGCGGGCCGGGTTTTGGTTCTGGAAGTGTCCGAGCGACTGGCTGTTAATAACGAGCACAAAGTTCAACGCTTTCGCATAAAGTAGATTGTCAGGAAACGATTTTCAATTAGCCGCCTGCACGCCTGCCAAACAACAATTCTGCCACAGCATATTTATTTTCTAAGAGATTTGCCCAAATACTTGCAGCCCCGGACAAAATCAACAAATGATGCCAACAACAGCAACAATGGGGCAAAGGCTGTCCAAGATTTTTGGGGGCGTTTCCCTTTGCTGATCAACTTAGCGCGTGTGTTTGTCCAAGTTCTTGGCTTGATGAGTGGGTCGCCGAGGAGGTTTGTTTGTGTGTTTACCTTTGGCTAAACTTTGCTTTTTGGCCAGCTTGTGGAGAGTTGTTGGAGTTGTCACAACAATGGCTCAATCAGGCCAGCCGTTGAAAGTTCTACGAGCTGCACAATGAATCAAACGAAATCCGAAAAGGGAAAATCTTATAGAACACTCGTCATAATAGAATAATGTGTTAATTGGAAAAACAGATTACACCGAAATTCAGAATTAACAATAATAATAATGCAACAAGCATTTAGGCACGTAGCCGCCATTTGAATCACTCAACTACAGTGGCTTATTAATAATGCTAATGAATTCCCAGCGAGCTGAAATACTTAAAGCTTACAAAATATAAGCACGTTTTATAACGCATTCATAGATAACTTGGCTCATTTAACAGCTATATCTGGCCATTTGTTACAATTTTGTCAGTAAATTTATTTTTATTTGTGACTTTTTCAACTAAAAACTGACTGCACAGATTTGATACGCGCCCTTGCAGTGTGCTGTTTGGCTTTAAGCCCAGTTAACAGGTCCCACAGGCAGCTCAGTGTGAGGGCTTAAGAGCTCGAGCTGTAGATGGCGCCACAGGGCGCTCGAGTGACAGAACAGCGCATACGCCCGGTTAGCCCGGTTTGGCCAGCAGCCAAAAATGACTTTTTATACCCTGAGCCCATTGAAAATGGGAAATCAGGGTATAATGTTTTTGTGAAAATGTATGTAACAGGCAGAAGGAGACGTAGCAGACCATACAAAGTATATATATTCTTGATCAGCTCGATGAGCTGAGTTGAAATAGCCCTGTCCGTCTGTCCGTCCGTCCGTCCGTCCGTCCGTCCGTCCGTCCGTCCGTCCGTCCGTCCGTCCGTCCGTCCGTCCGTCCGTCTGTGTGAACGCAGCGATCTCGTAAACCACAGAAGCTAGAGAGCTGAAATTTGACATGTATACTCCTGAATACCATACGCTATACGAGTTTTTTTCAAAAATTCGATAACTCTTCCCGTTCTCTTTTTATCGATAAATTTCGATAACTTTTCGTCTCTTTTACGTACCGTAAGAGCTAGAGACATGAAATTTACTGTGTAGATGCCTGTTGTGAATGCAGACATTTTGTAATTTTTGGATTTTGGATGCCACGCCCCCTTCGCCCTAAATTTGCAAAAAACGCATTTCAAATACTAGAGACTTGTGCTTCGGCACATACACACATATGAATAACATAATCATGCCCTGAAAGTTTGAATCAAAAAGTCCTGCTAGAAAAAAAGTTATTAAACATTTAATTTACCATAGCGTAGGAGTCTTGCAGCCCAAGCGCTGTCGCTACGTCAACTGCGCAGTTGGCAGAGCGTGTGCTTGCGCGTGTGTCTGTGTGTGTGTATGTGTTGCTGGCAACATATGTATATGTAAACTAAGCATAGAATATTTGAAGTATCGGCACTTCGCAGGGCTCAGAGTATCTCCTAGTCGAGCCGTCTCGACTAGAGCATTCTTACTTGTTCAAAGTTGGTTTTGCGCTTTTTTAACCCACACACATTTTGCAGCTTTTCCATTAAGACAACTACGGGCTGAGGGCCGACCTGTGTGTGCTGTTTGCTCGTTGGTTTGAGCAAACATTAAAATAGTTTGGGGATTTGTATTTATGTTGATTGCATTGTCGGGCCACGTAACCGGGTAACTGGCATGTGTATGGCCAGCTACGGGCCAGCGAGCGAGCCCTGGCTCTGGCTCTGGCCCGTGCTTGTGCGTGTGCAAAGTGGGATTTGTGTGTGAAAAATTGAAAAGTTGATACCACGTGCCGGCAGATTCACCCTTTCTGCGAAGAAATGCAATTTTGTGACCTGACATATGCTAAAAAGTGCAAGCAGCTATCACAGGCTGCAATGGGAAAAGTTTAGAGTTCAAGTGTGTGCAGTCCAGCTGGCAACTGCTACCACAGATGCCACTTGAAAGTTAATGCCAGCCAAAACATGTACGCAAATCAACAACAAGCAGCACGAGAGCTGGCAACTTTATTGCCCGAGCTCTACGGCTGGCTGCCACACTGCGGGACATGCACCTGTTTCAACTTCAACTGAAACTGCTTTATTTTTAGACACGACACGACGAGTGCAGCGCCGCCTGCCTAGTTGCCACGTTTGACCCACATCAAGTGCCTGACAATTTTCTGGTTATTAATAAGTATACGCAGCCGGGGCAGGCAGACCAGCTGTTCCGCTGCCTTCACTGGAAACAACGTTATCAGCCTGCTATTAATTACCCACACAGACTGCTCAATGCTCTACTCTCAACTATTTCCTGGGAAACTAACTTTGAAAGCACATTTAAAATGCACTTAGACTCAATTGCCATTAAAGTTAGTCAGCTTGGTTTAGTCACACAAATTTCGGCATTTGCTTAAGCTCTTCCAATGCGAATTATAATTACTTGCGGCACATAAAATCCACATAAATCTCGCATCGATCGCAATCATATTTCTAGATTACGTGAGACGGCCTGCTGTGGCTAATTGGACAGTCGTATCACGAGCTCTGCTCTGGAATCATCATTAATTTCGAGTCGAGTTGTGGCTGCTGCTGGGGGCTGCGGCGATGCGCCTGTTGGCAATTTATCTATATCGAAATGGCATTAAAAATACAATGACCACTTCTTGACGTGCCATGGTCAAATTTTTGTGCATTTGTCAAAGTGAAAATAAATCAGAAAACAGACAAAACCGAAAACAAAAAACCAAAATCGAAAAAAAGGACGCTAAGCAAACAAACGCAATGCGAAATGACAAATTTTCTTAAGCTTTTTGGCAATTGTTTTCTGACTGCTTTCTGTTATTTGTTTTGTTTTTGTTCTGCTCTTTGTTGTTGTTGCTTAGAATAAAGAAATGCTTCATGCAATCGAGCTAATGAGCAATGTGACACAGTTTTGCAGCGGGACGCCCACGTTTGGGTAGATTAGGCTGTTTTTTAGTGAGGAGACTCAACCTCGATTCGATGACAGCGCTGCCGGCCAGCGGCTGTCGCCTGTTGCCGCTCGAAATATCTAAATATCAGAGAATATCAAAATATAAAACGAATATAAAATGCAAATTTTATGCCACATTTAAAATAGCCGGCGCAATGTTTTGTAATTTATCAACGACCGCCCGCATAACGTCGCCACGCAATGCGGGGCGTGGCAAGTGTGGCGTGTGACTGCAGCTACAGCTGTGGCGAAACGCACGACGACGACAAGAAAGCAACAGAAATTGTTGCAAACTGTGCAGCGGCGACGACGCCAATGCAGACATTTCTCGACACTTCTCTAAATAGTTTTGCGTGCGACGCAATGCGAGAGGCGAGAGGAGGGAGGCGGCTGCGGCTAGGTGGACTGACACACGGTCACTCGAGTGCCAAAATGTCCCCGCACGCCATTAAAAATGTTGCGAAAATTACATAGCAAACTGAAAGGTGTTCTAATGAGGCGTGCGCCGGAGTCTTCACTGTAAACGGGCACAACCGTGCAGATGTGGGTGTGAATGTGGTGTGGGCTGCTTGAATAACTGTGGCATGAGTGAGATCTTTATGCAAAGAGCGACAAGTGTGATGAAGCATGAGCTATGCGTTGATAAAAGAGTTGTGAAAAGCCAAGAGAGAGAGAGAGCAGAGCAGCTAGCAGTCAATGGCAGGTGCATGGCCAATCAATTCAAGCAATTTGCTTAGATTTCAATTACTTTTGAGGCTCTCGATTGCCCCTTAAGCGGCCACACACAACAAAACACATAGCTGCCATTCATCATGGCTGGCTTAAGAGCGCCCTTAAGCTGCCATCAATTAAATTATATTGAGCAGCGGCCCAATCGCCAGTCGTTTGCCTCACCTGCAGAACTCCCGAAATGGCCTCGATTTGAATGCTGCACTCCTCATTAAATGAGTTCAAAATCAAGGTCGCGCCACCCAAGAGTGGGAGTGGGAGTGGAGCAACAGAAGAAAGAGAAGAAACGTTCATGCTACATCATCCATGTCTCAAAGCGAAGCCCATGCGATGCCATGAATACAAATTGTTGCATTTTACACAATAATATGGAAAAGGCAAAGAGAAAAGAGGAAAATACGGAGCAGCAGGAAAATTCATGGCATTCCATTTCAATAAAACGTCGCTACAGCCAAATGCAATGGCAGAGAACAGAAAACAGTAAAAGCTTATTAAATATAAAGCAATGTACAACATGGAGAACGACCTTAGAGTGAATATGAGTGCTGTCTGAATGCTAAGGGTGAGCGGGGACGAGGGCGGGTCGGGGGCGGGGGCAGGGGCAAGCACACACATGTTGCACGGCAACGTGGCTGAGAAGTTCAACAGTAATTGCCAAGAAAAATATTTTCAATAAGCAGCGGCAGCAGCGATACAGAAAGCGAAATGAAAAGAATTTAAAAATACATAAAAATAAAAGAAATAAAATCAATTGTTGCGAGAGGGCAACAAATAATAACACACCTGGAGATAGCACGAAGCAGAGCTCTTTAAACAATTAACTCTCCCTCCCTCTCTATCTGTCCGAATCTATGTTTAATCCCAATCAAACTGGAATGCAGCAGCTAAACTCCCACTATTTCACAGCATTGTTGAATAATTCTTTTTTGTTTATTTGCACAAATGCGTGAGCTTTCATTTCATTTCCCATTTTTCCGGCGAATTTCGTGCGGCCGTATTCAGCGCTAATCAAAATGTAGCTGGAAAAAGTGAAGAAAAAGGCAACGAAAGAAGCGCAGCCTGTTGCTCGCTGTCGAACATATGTCTGCAATATGCAAAAGTAATGCACAAGCTTCGCACAATGGCAAAACGCTCGTAACAGCCGTAAAGCAAGTCCCTCTCGGCCAGCCGCCCAGCTACTACGCCCCAAGAGGCCATGCCCATAGTGTATACATTGTTTTACATGAATTTTGACTTTGGCGCGCCGTGCGTTGCCAATACACACATGTGAGTACGCGAGTGCATGTGTGTGTGTGTGTGTGTGTAAACATTGCGCAAAACCGAAAACAACAAAATTATTCATACGCCACGTTGTACCGCACGGCGAAAGACGTCAGCGCGACGGCTGATTCAGACAGCGGCAGCAACGAAATTTGACTACAAAAATGGGCAAAATACAAAACAGAAACAGCAGCAACAGCAGCAGCGGCAGCAACCGCCATCCACCGTGTGTGTGTGTGTGTGAGAGCGTGTGGCTTTTTCGGCAATTTTGCGGCATGTTTTTCACACTTTGGCGCGCAGCTAGGCAAAAAACAATTGAACACGACGGCCTGGCTGCCATGGATATCAAATTGTTGTTGTCGTTGTTGTAGTTGTTGCTACTGCTGATGATGCAAGTGCAAATTTATTTGCCACTTTGAAGCGCGTCCAGCAGCAATTTCAAATATGCTTTGTTGACTGATCATCGAGTGATTTGCATTGCTTTCAAGTTTAGACCCACAAATTTAAGAGTAATTTTACAACTTGTCACAGAGAAAGGAAACAGAGCTCAGACTTTAAAAGGAAATATATATTATTAAGCAGAAGCTAAGCCACTTGTAGTATAATTAACATTTATGGGAAAGCCTGCAGGTAAAAAATTATAGAATTTATTTATTATAATAAATTTCACAGCTGATTTATATATATTGATAAATTTTATTCCTGGTTCTCAAGTCTCAGTCTAAGTCCCAACCATCCTGAGATATCTTATAGCCAGAATTAACGAAACTGCTTAACTGCTTAATGTACCAAATTCCAGCAAAAGAGCAACATCAACAACAGCAACAATAACGTAAACAACAACAAAACATTTTATCCCATTTCACTCATATCAAAATTGTCGAGCTGCCAAGCGACGTGCGGCTGGACAGGGAGCGTTTGGGGGCAATCCTAAAAATAGCAGCACCAGCGACACTTACCTAAAGTGTTTAAGAGCACAAACAAACACACACACAGATACACACACCCACACGCACACGCACACACACTCACACCTTATGCCCCACTCAACTGTAAAAATTACATTGAAAATGGCCATAAAAAAAGGCAGCAAATGCCACAAAAACAACGCGCAACGACTGCGGCCCTTTTTTGCTTATATTTCTCATTTGGCTTTCATTAAATTTGATTTTTATTGTTGTTGCTGCTGCTGTCGATTGTCGCACGGCAGCTAATTTTGAGCGCAGGCTGCGCGAGCTTTGCATGTAAATAAAACCAAAAAAAAAAAGTTGAAGAACGCCATAAAAAAAGAAGGCAACGAAATGAAAATTTTCCGTTTAACATATATATATATATGTATATATATACATATATAAAAGAGACACAAAACTGCAGTTAAATGCCACGCCCACACAGAGCAACAGCAACAGCAGCAGCAGCATCAGCAGCTAATCAAATTGTTATAGCTAAACTATATAAACTATAACAAATTGTATAAAAATCACAGCAACAACAACAACAATAGCAACATGTGAAAGAGTGTCAAGGCTTGATAGCAATTCTGGCTATATATATTGGCCTGGTCGACACAAAATGAGTTTTTCTTGCGGGTTATCCGACTATTTGTAAACACTGCTCATTGTTGTAAACAAGCCATTTATATGGCCTAATGTCTGCTGATCCTCAAAGCGTGTTGCTGTTGTTGTTGTTGTTTGTCTTGTTATTTTTTTTGCTCGCTTTTTAAATTGATTAATTCTGGGTATTACAATAATTTATTTATTTTTAAATGCGTTTGATTTCACTGTGAGTGAAAAATTACAAAAGCCTTTGAATGGAATGAAAATGTGAGGAAATTAGATAAAGGTAAAGCTAATTGAGTGGATGTGGCTGCTGCTTGGAGGAGAGGGTAGGCGATAGAAAAGAGAAGGCCTTTAATGAATATGAAAGCTAAATGAGCTAGAGATATAGTTCGTATAGCCAATTGATTGATATTATAGATTAGCATTGATAGATAATTGTTTCTATAGAGCTAGAGGCAGAAGATGATACGATAGAGATATCATATCTATAATAAGATAGCCTTATGTGTATAGCAGAGAGATATGTCCTGTGAAGGAGATGGCCTTTGCTGGTTACTTTAGAGTTAGAAGCATATAGAAAGAACAAAGTATTTATAATATTATCTCTAGATGTTTCCCTTCACTCAGTGTGCATATATTATATCTTAAGAACATAACGGTCTCTATGCTCAGAAAGTGAAGGCTTCTGCTTTATATATTTATGAAGTACGTTTACACTATAGTTAATATGATGTTAAGTGTTTCTCTAGGCCACACCTTGCTCTGCACATCCCCTCGAATTCTCGCCTTTATAATAAATAATTTTAATAATTAAATATTTGTCGTTGCCTGCCTATGCTACACTTTGATACGCATATTATGTAAAAATTGCAAATTCAATGCATTAGCCGACAAAATATACATTGTTGCAATCATTTCTGACAGCTCGTTAGCTGGCAGAGGGCGAGCACAGCGGGTGGGCGTAGCCTGGCAGCTGTTATTAGGTGGGCGGGCAAGTAGTCAAAGCAGCGTCGACATTGAGCGACTCACAGAAGCAGCCAGCAGCCCTAGCGAAGCAGAGGCCGAGGCAGAGGCAGCAACGGCAACAACCTGCCTCATTTGTGGCAACACTTTTCTAATTAATGCAAACAAAAGAACGGCTAAAAGCCAAAGAGAAAATTAAGCTAATGATAAATGCTTGAGTCACAGCGTCTATATCTCTGGCCGACTTTTGTTTTTTAACTATATACCTAGACTCAAAGGTAGGGTAATTTATTTTGCTCATATTGTTTTGACATTTCCGCCTGTAGGAAACATTCAAAAGAAGCAAAAAATAAATATATTTTTTATAAAATTGAAAAAGTTTTGTTCGCTTTTGATTTTACGGCTAATTTAGAGGCCCAAAGGCCGGTTAACGTGGCGCTGTGTGGCTGTCATGTATTTGAAAATTTTAAGTAGACACGTCAGCGGCTTTTTAGTGGCAACAGGGCAGGAAAAACAAAGTGCCCCGCCCCCACACCCTCGGCAACAATTGCGGGCAGCAGCAACTGAAAATTTGAAAATTAAAACAAACAAAACTAAGAGTCAAAACTTGGGGCCACAAAGTTAATGCCAGTCAAGACAATCAAGGGAGAGAGAGAGAGAGAGAGAGGGCTAGACTGAGAGAGGGCTGCATAGAGAGGGAGCCAGAGAGACCTTTAGTAAGAGAGCGCGAGCAAATTACGCATAAATCTATCAATTGAAGCGAACGTGCAATCAAATCGAAACGCCTTCGTCTTGTGTTTGGATTTGCCTTCCAGTTAATTACCGCAGCTAATAGCTGGCCAGCATTTGGGCGTGGGTTAGTGAACTTGGCGGCCGGCGGCAAGTAGATATATATATATATATAGTAGTGATCTTAGATAGAGACTAGACATATATAAATTCTAGGCATACCCTCACAATATTTGCAACACTTTGCTGGTGGCTCATCGTTGGTGGCATCGGCAATGATCGGCATCGTCCCCGGTCCCGTTGCCGGTCCACGCAGCGCTCCAATTTCCAGCTTTGGCCAACGCTGTCCACGCTGTCGCGGCGGTATGTCTTGGTGTGTGTGTGTGTGTGGGTGCGTGTTGGACTCGACGACCTCACCGACAACACAATGTCAGCTGGCACAACATTTGAGCTATAAACACAACACTGAAACTCACACACACGCACAGACGCACTTACAGGGCACACACACACACACACAGCCAGAGAGGGGGAGCGAGAGAGTGGGGGAGACAGCGAGAGAGATGCACACGCGACACGCGCCTGCAATGGCTTTGCTCGGAGTTTCCTTTCGGACGGGGGGCGGGGCGGTGTGGTGTAATCTATAAACCACCTGCCGGATCACAGCAAACGCCAGTTGCAATTTTTCAATTTCAATTTTTCTTTTTTCGTTTTGCAAAATCTTTTCAACACTTTCGTTTATTTTGTTTTTGGAATGTTAACAGCATAGTTTCTGCACAGTTTTACGTTCTCACAGTGCGCTGGCCATTTGTTGGGCGCGACAGTTAGTTAGGATCAGAGCGATTATCTGGCGATTATATAGATCTTGGCTGAACCGATCTGCTGATCTGATCTGATCTGAACTGGGTTCGCTTCGGTTTGCTACTGTCAGTGTCTGGTCTTGTCTGTTTGGGGACGTCACGCCGTGGCTATTTCTAGTCTTTGGCTTTCACATTGCGCTTTTCCGTGAAAATTGTACGAGACGTTCAAACGTGAAACCTCCGCAGAGACCACTGAGCAGCCAGCCGCACACGACACGGCGGCCAGGCCAGGCCAAGGCGTGCAACGGATCGCCAGAGAATTCGAATTTAGAAATCTTACTAGAGATGCTGAGTCCCGAACTCTTGCGCTCGCTCTCTCTCTGTCTCTCTCTCTGTCTATCTGTCTCTCGCTCTTCGAATCCGACGAAAGTTCTCAGTCGAGCATCGTCGGCAACTGTTAGATAATTTAGCGTCGGCGCGGCCAAAAAGTTTTTCACCATTTTCCTCAATGAAACAATGAACTTTCACATTTCGAACAGGCGCAGCAACAACAACGGCTGCTGCCTGCGGCGTTCGCTCTCCGAATTTCGAAAAGTCTTTTCGAAAATAGCATAAGGCGCAGAGATCAAGTGAGATCAGAGAGCGAGAGCGCGCGCGCTCATAGAACAAACTCATTTTCGAAAACTTTTCAAAAGTTTTTCTATTTTCTACGCTCTGCCTTAGCGTTTGTGCACCCTACACATTGAGTTGGAGGCAAAGCATGCTGGACTTATCATGTATTTCGTACGCTAAGTAGGTTTCTGGGTCAAGGCGTGAGCAATTAGCGAATTTCTGAGGTAAATTGGTTTGGGGAACACAGGAGGCAGCTGACACTTGAAACCTCGCAATTATACTTTGCCTTCCACTGCATTGACGCAAGTTCAGTCAAGGCGAAGCCTCAACTTACCAATGGGAAAATGTATATATGAGTGATACTAGCCAACACTGGCAGCAAGTTTATTGAGCTGCCCAACACGAAAAACAAAATAAGAACCAGAAAAAACCGGCTGAGGCTTTATTGTTTCGCTCAGGCATATTAATATAAATAAGCATTATAATTTAATGAAAACGCGCCGAACTTAACAGAGCTCTGTTACTTAACGCAATGCGAATCAGCTTGAAGATTTATAATAGTATGTATTAATTATTTGGCCAGGGGCCAGCAAATCTTAACTGAACAACAACTACAGTGCGAAGCGGCGGGCAAATCCTTGCTAAGCAACAACAAACGACCTTGAAAAATAACAACAAAATAAATTTAAAAAATAGAAATAAAAATAATTAAAACAAAATAAAACTAATCAAGCTTTCAGCAACTTTAGCCGAAAAATTCGCATAAACAAAGGAACAAATTGGCGAATATTGAAAATGCGAATTCATATGTGATTTGCAGCGATGTTTGCCCGAACACAGTTCGAAATTGTATTCTGTGTGAGCTGAAAAACACCTGCATGACTAATCGCGCCCCCCACACCTGTTCTGGCCGTTCGCACAGTAAATGGCATATTTAAATTTAGCTGCCAGCCAAATAATTTATTTAAATTTAGCATAAAATATGATTTCTATTCGATTCAATAAAATATGTCGACTATATGCATAACTGTATGTATATATAGACGTATATATAAAATAGATTTCGAGCGCGGTGTTGGCAAAAATAAATCGCAATCAAGCGAATTTCCCGCCCCGCACTCGGAAAAATAGCAACTAAAAATAAGAAAATTGACTCAGCTTTGGCTTCTATTATTGTTGTTGCTATTGTTGTTGTTGCTGTTGCTGCTGCTGCCATTTAGCGACATTTTTGTGCACAAGAAAAGAAGAAAGCCGAAAATAATATTCGAAATAATTTTTCAAATTTATTGCCAAATTGGGCACAAGTCAAAAGACGAACGTCAACAACTGGGGCTTATGTCGTCTGCCCACGCCCACAACTACTGAAGTGGGCGTGTCCATAGACTCTAAACCAATTGACTCATAATGCACATTTAGCCAGACGCGCAAATAGTGTGGCCAACTATTCGGCCAACGGGACTTTTGTCATATAAACAATGTGCACATTTTTCATAGGAAAATTGCATTTTCCACACATACGGCTCCATTGCGCCAATGTCAGGGACGATATAGAAAAACAAACAAAGCGAAAAGCTAAGGGAATTTATTGCACAATTTTCCACTGTGCGTGTGTGTGTGTGTGAGAGAGTGTGAGTGTGTTGGTGAAAATTTATTGTGCACATGTTTGAAAACATAAAAATATATGCGCAATGACAATTTTGCAACCAAAAAATAATTGTTGTTGGTATTTTAGGACCGATTGCCAATGGCAAAGTCGGGGTATATTGATTTTGTGAGAAGTTATGTGACAGGTGGAAGGGGAAGTGTGGGAAGTGAATAAATATCAATATATATATAATATCTTAATAGGAACAGCTGCTTATGTCTGCATATCTGTGTCTGTCCGTCCGTAAGTCTGCCTGAGCGTAAATCTATCCGCCCGTAAGTCTATCCGACCGTCTTTTTAGTATAATGTTGTAAGAGATCTCATGACATTTTAATTGATAATCCTTTTACAAGGCTTCCATTAAGTTTGTTATTGATATCGATAACTTTGCCTGTTTCTCTCAAATCGATATCTCGCACATCTTAAGGACTAATGCTTTGATATACATGTAGATAGATAGTTGATATATAGATAGTTGTTAGATAGATAGATAATAGTTTAAATATAGATAGCTAACAGTATAGGCTAGTTTAGGGTATTTGCTAGTCGAGCATCACCTAGCAGTGAGCACTCTTACTTGCCATTGTTGCTGCTGTCAAGCACCTCGCTCAGGGTCAGGCAAAAATTTGCAAATAGTTTTATCATAGCTGCCGCTGCCACCGCTGCCACTTTTTGTGCTTTCGGCTTATGAATTATGAGTGGGTCGGCGAAGTTTATGACCCACTGTGCACGCAGCTTCGGCAATTCGTTTTACCAAATGTCTTGTTCGATTGCAGGCAAAGGAGCTGCCGCAGCCGCAGCCCCAGCAACAATTTTCCTATTTATTTATTTGGCTTCCAATTTTCTTTCGCATATAAATTATAAAGCGGGTAGCATAAAAAATGTACAAAAAAAAGAGAGAGAAATGAAATATAAAATAGAAGAAATGATCGGCCAGCGAAGCTAAAATCGAGCGCGTCAGCATTTTTCTTTTTCTTTTTCTTTTGCTGTTGGCGTGGGCGAAGAAAATTGAAAAACATTTTTCACCATGCGAAAGTTTTCTCGTCTTTTTGACGTCGTTTATAATGACGAAACGGCGAGCATTTAGCTTAGAAAAGCCATAAACAAACAGTAAATGCCAGTGCAAAGCAGAGAATTTTTCTAAATTTTTAGCCTAGCGCAAGAGCAAGAGCAGCAGCAGCAGCAGCGGGAGCCGGAGAGATTTGCCAAATATTTTAAAATAAACTTGCAGTTAACCAAAAGTATTTCTATATATTTATATTTACTTTCGTTTCACTTAATTTATTGGATCTTGGGTTGTTGATTTCAGAGAACTTCGAACTAGTAAAGCAAAATGTCTTTATATTTAACTTCTTGATCAAGATTAATGGAGTTCGTATTGAGTAGAGTTCCTTCAATACCTTTTTCTGTTAACTAGTATGAAAGACTTTCAGCTGGCCTGAAATAAACTTTATCTGAGATCCTGAACCTGAGAACAGGCAGTTAAAATTCAGGCTCTAATTTCTGATTTTGTTTATATTATAGAAAATATATAAACATATATGTATATATTAAAAATTCGGTGTAACATTCCTTTATCATATAATATTTATATTCAAAGTTATATCGAAATAATATATCTTTTATTATATCTTATATAAACTTAGTTTACTTGTCATAGAAACATATTAAGAAAATACTCTTGCTGGAACTGCTCTATAAACATTCAGCTGCTGCGCAGAGTATACAATCTGCCAACATGCATTAGTTACCTGTTCGCACTCGTTATTACCGCATTTAGTTGAGTCCAAGCAAATCTAAACGCAGCCAACAGAAACCAGAAAATGTCTAGCCTTTATATAGGATAAGATAAAACGAAACAGAATCAAGTACAGCAATTTCGAAAACGATGAACAATCAAACTGGATGACAGTTCTCAAATCATGGAAAATTTCTAGTGCTGCGGCTGCTGCTGCTGCTGTGATTTCATAATCGGCGATAATTTATGTGATTACTTAAATGAGCAATGTTAGGCGCAAGCAAAGAAACAGAATAAAACTATGCCAAGAACAACTAATTGGTGCACACAAAGCAGAAAAGTATCGAAAAAGAAATATGAAGGCATGGCACAGTGCTAGCAGAAAGTATGTGCACGCCTGTGTGGGTGTAACGGGTGCAACAGGTGCCGTCCAGTGTGGCACGCCAACTTTCAGCGGCGACTGTGCGCTCAAACAACGCGACAACACGCCGCACACAAACTAGCAACACGACAACAACTCATTAATTGCGACCAATAAAACTGGCGATGTGAGCCAAAGCTGTTAATTAATTTCGTGGGAATTATTTATATGAGATATATTCAAATATATTTATGAATTTTAAATACAATTATCGAAACGAAACTTAGAATCGAATCTCGCTAAGTGAAGCTCCGATAACTCTGCTTAGCTGAAGCTGGACACGAATCATCAAGAGAGAGAGAGAGAGAGAGCTTTGACATTTAAAGTAATTTCCAATCAGAAACCATAGTTCACTGTGAGCACATGACAATGTAGTGAAATTTTGCGCATCTCT
This sequence comes from Drosophila peninsularis, assembly GCA_035047485.1. Taxonomy (NCBI): domain Eukaryota; kingdom Metazoa; phylum Arthropoda; class Insecta; order Diptera; family Drosophilidae; genus Drosophila; species Drosophila peninsularis. Next base: position 8,672,932 of record JAWNPN010000090.1, read on the forward strand.
ATTGCCCAGACACGCCCGCCGCAATATATACTACAGTCGGCTAATAACATTACACCAAGTTTATATGGAAACCATATTATCATAAATGACAGCTTTTGCATGCTCTATTTGCATATAAATATAGCTATAAACAAGCTAAAACGATAAACTGTAGAATTTCAGCTGCAACAGGTTGAATGGAATATGAAAGCGATTTAGTTGAAAGGAAAGTGTATGCAAAAGTTGTTGTTACTTTGATAGTTGTTCTACCTGCGGTTTGCAGCTGTTTTATTTTGTGGTATTGCCAAGGGAAAAATACAAAAGCCATAAAATCGTAATGGCCCGAAGTCGACACCGAAAACTGTCGCCTACAACAACTGCGACTGGGTTGCATAGGGTTAGGCATTGGGGTAGAGGCAAACAAGTGACACACACACACACACACACACACACACACACACACACACACACACACACACACACACACAACGACACACCCACAACCACCCACAGCCAGACTATAACTTATAAATAACCAATTAGCTTCGTAATGAATTACGAATCTCTCTTTATTATAGAGGTTTCCTTGAATTAGCTTGCATTATATATAAAATTAGAAATTCGTATTCACCTACAAGTTATTTTAGCTTTAAATTACTAATATAAATCATTGTGCTAATAGAAACCTAATTTCCAAATCAACAATTCCAATTACAACCCAGACAATGCAAGCCAATGCAAGCCAATGCGCGAGCTTTTCATTGGAATGAATTTGTTTATATACCGTTTTATAATTCCAATTGCAAGCAACACCCATACGCACACACACACATACACACAATCACACACATGAACAGCCAATGAGACCAGCTGCACATGCGACTTTCATATTGGAAAAGGGCGTCGCAGCAAAGCCGGCAAAATAAAGACGCGAATATCACACAAAAGCGACAAAGCAAAAGCATTGCCAAACCGTTGTAGACGAAGAAGAAGAGGAGGAAGCAGCTAATGCAAAGCTTTTACAGTTTATTTTACATACACGCAATTTGTTTGCCAAAAGCTAGCGAACAACAAAAAAATAAATATAGAAATATATACTAAAACAATTCCAGGTTGCACCCAGAACAAATTTAGAAATAGAACAAACTACACACATATACGCACGCACGTATGTAAACGGGCCAACAATAAAAATAAACAAAAACCACATAAAAAATAGCAAAATTACCTCAGCGCTGCTTCTGCCTCTGTCGCTGCCGCTGCCTCTGTTGCTGCTGCTGCTCTGATTGTTGTTGGATTCAACGTTCCCGTTGGCTGTGAAGGCGTCTCTTGGGCGATTGTTATTGTTGGCTGCGGCTGTGGCCAGTTGGCACTATATGTCTGTCACTGATTGTAAAGTGCGCATTGCCAACTTTAAGCACTGTTTGCAACTTGGCGCACACAATTTGGCTTATTTAATGCATTAATGTTGCCTTATTTTAGAATTTTATGCACAGACGTCGCGGAATTCACAAAAACACTTGCATTGCACACTAGCGCCGCCTGCAGCTGTTCGCATGAACCACGAAATGTAATATTTTCAAACAGTTGGCAGTCCCGCTTATACAGAGTTGCATGTGAGATACTCGCGATAGTCGAGCGCTGCAACACTGAAGACGCCATCATACAGCTTGAACGTAGTATATCCAGGCTTTCAAGTTGCAACCCTATTAAGACGCCGGAGAGGGTATAAAGAAAAAAAGCGAGCCGCTTAACACTTGGGACGAAAAAACGCACAGGCAGCGGAAAAAATTTAAAAACACATAGCAGGGTAAGCAATAGTGTAATATGCAAATAATAACAAGAAATTAGTCCAAAAACTGTGAACTCACGTGTACTTAACACGTATTTCAGTGCTGACGAAACGTGTCTGGCTTCTGAGTCTGCGTCGGTCGTACAACAAAAAGAAAAAAAAGACAACAACGAGAACAAAATGTCGGACATCTCCAGCACTCAGCTAAGGACCGAGATCCAGTCCGTGCTGAAGGATGCCGATCTGTCGACCATTTCGGCGAAGCGGGTGCGCGAGCAGGTGGAGGGCAAACTGAATTGCTCGCTGTTGAGCCGCAAGAAGGAGTTCGACAAGATCGTGATGGAGGTTATCAACGAACAGCAGGAGGAGGACGATGACGACGACGAAGACGATGGCAAGGATCCGGATGCCGAGCCGGCAGACGATAGCGAGCCGAGCGAGGAGGACGAGGTGGCCAGCAGCAGCGAGGAGGAGAAAAAGAAGAAGCCGGCTCCCAAGAAACGGCCACAGCCCACCAAGCACAAGGTATCCGCCAAGAAGAAGCGCAAGAGTCTCAATGCTGATGACTCGGGCACCGAAAGCGATGCCGGCTCCGATTCCGACTATGAGGTGGTCAAGAAGCCACCACCCAAAAAGAAGGCTGCCAAAACCGCCGGCTCCGGCTCCGGCACCGGCCGCAAGAGCACCGGCTTCACACGCGCCTACAATCTGTCGCCGGAGTTGTCGGCCTTGATGGGCGCCGACTCCTTGCCGCGCCACGAGGTGGTGAAGAAGGTGTGGGCCATCATCAAGGAGCGCGACCTGTACGATCCGAAGAACAAGCAGTTTGCCATATGCGACGACGAGCTAATGAAGGTCATGAAAGTTAAACGCTTCCGCACCTTCGGCATGCTGAAGCACCTGAAGCCGCATTTCCTTGACTAAGCTGCCGCTGCCGCTGCCACTCAGATCCAATCAGTCCCATCCAGATGCAATTGGTCCACATGCGCCAACAACACTGACACACAAACACACGCACATATATACACCCACACACACACACACACACACACATCGCTTAACATTTAGTTTAGTCTTTTTTGATTCCTTTTTGACTGCAAAATTTCGGCTCTGCGACATTTGTTTGTTCCACTCTCCACCCTCTCCCGCTCCCATTTGTGTTTTTAAGAATGATTTGCACGCGGTGTAGACGACGTCGTCGATGACTTATTTCTGGGGCTGCCCCACCCCCCACCAATGTGTTAGGATTAAAAACACCTAATTAAGACGAATCTACAAAATACTTTCATGTAGTCTACGGCATTTTAAGTAAACGTAAAAGAAGAAAGAAAAGAGAAAACCACAAAAAAAAGAAATACAAAAACAAAACGAAAAATTTCATAATGAATGTATAATTTTTTTGTAATGTAACTTACAAATTACGGTAAACAAGAACGAAAATATTAAAGAACATACAAATTTTTAAGGCATAATATCAAATAAAAATAGACGAGTGATGCATCTGATAAAATAACAAAACCACAGCTAATTTTATTTATTTGTCCAAAAATAATGAAAGGGGAAGAGTTTTTAGAAATATATTTTGAAATGATTATATTTTGGATTATTTCAAAAATTTTAAAATTGAATTTATGGTAAATAAAAAATAAGCAGAAAAACTAAATTAAAAATATATATTTTTAAAATTATTTTAGGAATATAAATTACTTTCAACATACTTTTTAGCTTTTGTGAAAAAAATAAAATTATATGTTTGAAAAATTATTTAAATATTTAATAAATACCAGAAATTACGATTTAATTTTTTTTTTAACATTTTAACTGTATTAAAAATAAATATAAATATTTTAGATTGCATTTTTAAACTTTTTTTTTTTTTTATAAATTTAGGTAAAATATCTAATATAAATATAAGAAATTCTGATTTATTTTTCATTAAATAAGAATTAAAACAGCTAGCGATTGCTCAATAAAACTTTTTTTTATTGTTTATACGTTTTTCACAATTTTTACTTAAAGTTCACTTGTTTTTTTTTTACAAACATTTTAATTTTTCGTGTTTTTCACTTTTAATTGTTTTGGTTTTTAGTAATTAGTTTTTAGTTTTATTTTTATACATAAAGTTCTCTCTAATAATATGTATGTATATGCGTGTATATATATATATATATAGAATTCTTTATCTGATACATATGCCTGCGAGCGCCTCGGGGAGGCACCTCAATAATTGAATAAATGGAATTATTTGCACTGCATTTCAATAAACGACGCTCAAAGAGGGTGAAACGGAAAACATAATGTTTTTAGTATAAACAAATACAAATAGAGACGATAAAAAACAAGTACAAATAGCTATATATATATATATATGCTTGGGTGTGAGTAAATTCCATGCGACGGCAACAAACATTTCAAATATATATAATCGTATATATAATATAAATTCAAATGCCGCCAGTTAAGTACGGGGCTTAGAGAGCGTGGGGCGTGAAGGATACAGAGAAGTTTTTAGTGTAAGCGAAAGAGTTTGGTTAGCTACCGAAACCGTTAGTCGCGCTTGTGGGCGGGTGTGTGTGTGTGTGAGTGGGTTGGCTAATGAGAAAAACTTAAATACTTTTGCGGCTGTGTGTTAAGTAACTGCTAAAAAACAAAACAATACAATGGTTATTGTTTCAAGTAAATGCTAGCAACTAAAAAGCGTCCGTTATTTTGTGTGTGTGTTTGTTGTTGTTGTTGTTTTGGTGTCTCGTGTTTCGCTTACTAAGCAATTACAATTTTATAGTAACTTTGTGTGTTTTTTGTTTTCTTGTCAACAATTTGTGAGAAGTTGAATTTCTCGCTTAAATAGTGTTAAATCTTGCAAAGAAAATACTTTCGTTGGCGTTGTTCTTCTAATTGTTGTTTGTTTCTTGTTTTGTTATTGTTCTTATTGTCCCTTAGTAGCGGTAATAGTTGGGCTTGAAAGGACCGGCCTTGTTGAGGCCCATGTACTTGGCCTGCTCGTCGCTCAGCTCCGTCAAGTGGGCGTCGAACGTGGGCAGATGCAGGCTGGCCACATACTCATCCATCTTCTTGGGCAGCAGATAGACGTCGGACTTGTAGCGGCCGGGCGGTGCGTTGAACAGCTCAATCAGGGCCAGCGCCTGCGTGGCCGATGTAATTGACACGGCAAACGACGGTATGCTCGAGCAGCTCAAGTTGACCAGCCGTCCCTCGGCCAGCAGTATTATATACTTGCCCTCGGGCCAGATGATGTGATCGACCTGGGAGCGCACCTTCTCCCAGGTGAGATCCGGCGTGCGCAGCCCATTGACATCGATCTCCGTATTCGAATGTCCCATATTGCACACAATGCAGCCGCTCTTCATCTTATCCATGTGCTCGCGCACCACCACATTCTTATTGCCCGTCGCCGTGACCACAATGTCCACATTGCGTATCACCTCGTTCAGCTTGACCACACGGAAGCCGTCCATGCTCGCTTGCAGCGCACAAATCGGATCGATCTCAGTGATGTACACGATGCAGCCCTAAAAGGAATATCAAAGATGGGATTCAGATTGTCATATTAGGTAATTCCCATACTGCTTACCTGTCCCTTGAGCGCCTGGGCACAGCCCTTGCCCACATCGCCATAGCCACAGACGACCACCTGCTTGCCGCCGAACATCACGTCCGTCGAGCGCTTCAGACTGTCCAAGATGGACTCCTTGCAGCTGTACAAATTGTCAAATTTGGTCTTCGTCACCGAGTCGTTGACATTCATCGCCGGCACAGTGAGTTTGCCCGCCTTGGACAGCTGGTAGAGACGATGCACGCCCGTCACACTCTCCTCGACGATGCCCTTGACCAGCTTGAACATGGTGGGATACTTCTTCAGCATCAAATGCGTGGCATCGCCGCCATCGTCCAATATCATATTCGGCTGCCAGTTCTCGGCGTTCACACAGCGATCGATACACCACCAGAAGTCCTCCTCCGTCTCGCCGCGCCAGGCGAAGATCGGTATGCCCGATTCCGCCAAAGCGGCGGCCACTTCATTCTGCAAAAACAGCCAAAGAAGAGAGGATTGTCAGACAGCTAATTGAGCGATGGCGCGAGTACAAGTGACTGCACTTGGCTGATAAGCTCCCAGCTCTACAGCGCTTAACAGCCACAAGTGTGGGTGTGTTTCGGTGTATGTTTAGCTATGGGTGTGTGTGATTCAGTGTGTCAACATGCACGGCGCGATAAGGGCGCTGCCCCGCGCGACCGTGCTCGTGTGGGGCTGGAGATTAATTAGACGGCACATAAAAAAATGTGCAAACAGCTTTGGAGCCCGTCAATGCTAATTGCATTCGTTATAGCAGAGCCAGAGCCACAGTCAGAGAGGAGCACGTAGTAGATGCTACGCAGCCGGAGTTAGGTACCAGAAACCAGTTCGGCCGCTGCCAGGGTGTGTGGGGTGGGCGCTCAAGCCCCAATTTCGGGCGCATATATCAATTATCAACGTTTCGCTTCTTTGATTGCCAAACCAAGCCACTTGAGCTGCCCGCCGACCCCTTTATTTTATTTTAGCTTTGCCCGCGTCATTTGATTGATGATTTGTTTGTATTGTCTGCCCGCTTAAGCGTGTGTGTGTGTGTGTGCGTGACAACAAATTGGCTCAAGTGACTTGCGTGAAGCAAATGGCGCAGGCAGCACATAATAGTTGACACAAGATCTCCCCCCAAGAGCAGATCTCAGAAAAGCAAAGATCTACTGTACTTGAGCAGCACATAAGCGGGTATTCCCTTCCCTGCGCAACTGTAGAGGACATTCCTATATGGCAAAACATAAGCGGCATTCCTCTAGAGATCTCAAGGGAAAGATTCTTCCTATTATATATCTATTATATCTTCAATTACTCTTTCTCAAGCCAATTGCCAGCTTCTACTCACTTGGGTGGAGTAAATGTTACAGGCTGCCCAGCGCACGCTGGCGCCCAGCTCGGAGAGCGTCTCAATCAACACCGCTGTTTGGGCGTTAATGTGGGTGCAGCCAACGATTTTGGCATCCTTCAATGGTTTGTCCTCGGCGGCACGTTTGCGCAGCGCCATAATGCCCGGCATCTCCTGTTCGGCAATCTCGATCTCGCGACGCCCGAACGCATGCTGAGCTCCAATGTTGCGCACACAGAAGTCGGAGCTGCCCTTCGAGTTCTTTTGCACCTTTTCGCGCGGCGGCACATCGTCGCCGTCTTCGCTGCTGCCCGTGTAGGAGGCCGAGCTGAAGGAGTCCGTGGAGGAGGCGCTCAAGGAGCGACTTCGATACCGGCTGGTCTTCTTCAGCGCCGAGGATTGTTTGGTAGCAGGTGGAGGCACCAGAACGCTGGGGTCTTGCGGCTGGGTGGCACCTGCCTGAGCTTGCTTGTCGCCGCCGCCAAAGCCCGGATCGACCACAACAGTGTCCGCTAAATTATTCATCGTTTGCCACTTGTTATGTAAAACGTCGCACGTTGCAGGATTTCTGTTTGTTTGGCAGGAGGGCAGGAATATCACGTATTTCGTTAATTATCACGTGATGTATGCGATCACTTTACTATTGGCAGCTTCGTTGCTTTCGCAGTTCCCTTTGCTCAGCCAACGGCGACAATTTATATATATAAAAAAATATATATTAATTGTGTTTTTGTGTGCGCTGCGCCGTCGCCGTCTCCTTTGTTTCACCTCTCCGCTGTTTATGGCTGGGGCCGCGCTTCTTCTTAGCGCTTCCAGCTGGTGTGCAATAAAAAAAAACAATGAAACACAAGCGGCAATCTGATGGGAGTAACGCGTATCGCTTATTAGTTGTTTTTAGCTGTAGAAGAGAAACGAACTGAATGCGTGAGTGCCGCAAAACAAAAGGTATTTATGGTAGAGTGGAAAAAAATAAATTGCCGTTCAACTATCGGTCAACCGCCACATAAACTATCGCTGCTTAGATATCTCATATCGATAAGCAACTGTGCGATATACATTAGTCATCGATGAGTCAATTTAAACGAAGATAATTTGTGAACATTAGATATTAAATAATATTAATTATACAAAATATTCGAAAAATTGTAAATAGTTAACAAATTTTACATATGCTGCTCCAAGTACCCGCACAGCTCACTGTCATCGAGATCAGTCACAAGCCGCGCTTCAGTCAGCAGCGCTGCTTTATAGCTTTCGCGCTTCTCCACAACTCGCGAAAGAATGGGAATTGCCAATGGCCCCTGCTTGGCATACTTTCGGATGAACTGGCCCACTTGCTGCCTGTCCACCACAGACATGCTCAGACTATGCCTCCATGCTAGCAAGGCCAGCGGTCGCTCCGGCGTCAGCAGCTGCGAGGGCGTCACTAGATGCCGATAGAGGCAGCCGCTCACAATGTTCTGCAGCTCCATCACCTGCCCCTGAAAGGCGCAGGGATGATAGAGCATGACAATGGCGCCCTCGGCAAGATTGCGCATATACCGCTGAGGTGGCAAGTACTTGTAGCTTCCATAGACAGCGGGGAGCGGACGAAAAGAGCCGCTGCAAAAGAGAATCTAGCATGAGATTCCAACAGACAATCTATGGATCCTTGCTTACCATGTGGGTGGTTCGTGGGTGTATCCAATGGACTCATTCAGGCACTTGGCGGGCGGCAAAAAGGCACTGGGCAAAAAGTGATCCGTCAACAATGCTTCTTTATTCAGGTTGGGATTAAAGAGGCTGCGATTGGCAGCAAAACAAAGATAATTATAGTTCTGGCGTATGTCTTCCGCATCGTAATCAACTTGCAGTTTATTCTAGAGTAATTAATGAGATAATGTGATGAATGAGTAATCTCAAATGGGGGAAAATCCCATCATTTGCTTACTGTGCCATCATCGCAAATGAGACTTTCCTGTTCCTTCTCAGCTGCTGTTTTTAGGATATGCGGTTCACCTGGTGCTTGGGGGAACCATTTACCTTGCCAACTGTCTTTTACTTTAGGAGTTGTCTTTTCCGTATTAACCTGCGGTTCCGTTTTTAATATATGCGGTTCGCCATGTGCATAGGGAAACCAGCCACCTGCCCAGGAATCATCCGTTTTATAGATTTCATTCGTTTGCAGGTGCACACGTTGCACTTTTTCAAGAGGTTTTTCACCTGGCGCATGGGGAAACCATTTTCCCTGCCAAGAGTTTAAATCATCCAAGGGCTGCCTCAGCGTGGCGCCAGCTTTCTTAATTGTCTTGGCACGGCAAACGAGTTTTATGGCACTTAGCATGCACAGAACAAAAATGTGGTTTTTGTTCAAAATCATTTTAATTAAATTAAAAACAAAGCAAATCTGGCAACAGGTAAATAAGAACAAATCCGACTGCGCAGTTGACGCAACGCACGCAAAAACAGCTGCTCGGGCGCTAAGCCGCGTTGTCCAACACTGGTCGTTGTTCATGCGATTTAGAATCATTTTATTTTGGTTGATAATTTTGTTGGTGTGCACGACTTGAGTTAATCACAAGATACAAAATATATATATATTTACACAGATTTGATAACAAATTAATACAAATGCCTTGCTACACACAGTCAACAGTGGGATGTGAAACATCCATTAAGACAGCTGTGGTGAATTTGATTATAAGCCAGTCTTTAGCTTGTTTGCCACTGTGGAAAAATAATATATTAATAAATATTTTAATATTTTAACAATTTATGCAAATCGATAACAAACTGGTGCTCGATACATTTATCGAAACTCCCACTTCAATGCCTAGCTCAATTGGTTAAACTCACCCGCAAATTGGGCCCGCCGTCGCCGTGGCGCGCGGCCTCTTCCTCTCTACGCTCCATGTCTAAAGCGCGCTGCTGCTGGCGACGAACCTTGTCCAGATTCTTAACTCCCCGAGATTCGTTTTCCTGGCGTCGTCGCTCAGCCGCCTCTAATTGCTGATTGCGACGCTCTTCCTTAAAAGGCAGAGAAATTTAATGCTTTCTTTGTCCACAATATTATTACCTTACCGGGGATGGCATTAGATTTGTTTCCTCAGCGCTATTAGCGCAGCAGCCAAAGCACATACCCATTTTATCGTTCCCTTTTCTCCAAGTGCGCAGCGAAGTTATAGTTAGTAAGGCTTCTCTTTGAATACTTTTGCACTAATTACTTTGGATTACTTCTCGTCCGTTTTGTTTTGTTCTGCCTTACTTGTCAGCTGTTGCACCGTACAAAGTGCCATCACTAGCACACAATCAGCTGATTAGCTTATCAGAGATGCGTCTGTTGGCGATTAGTGTGATTAATTGTAAGCCAAACTGCACTGCAAATAAGTCAATAGTAAATGTAAATTAATAAATTTTAATTAAGCCATAATAAATAATTATTAAATTAAAAATATTTTGTTATTTTATTTACTATGGAAATTCAATTATAATGAACTGCTTGAGAACTTCAGCTCAACATTCACAGTGACTAGGAAACGACTACTTGGTAGTGGCTCATCTCTAAAAATTATGCTCAGTGTTCTCCAATAAGAGAGTAAAACCGCGGCAACACTTGTATATCATTCTTACTGCTCTTGTGTTTTTATTGTCAGTTTATTCAAATTCTTTGCGTTGCGTGGTTTTCTTGTGCTGTAAACTTTCGTCTTGCGCTCTTTTAGAGTTGAACGTTTCGATTTGGTATTCGTTTGTGTAAATATTGTTTTTAACTAAAGCAAAATGCTGGATATACCACATGAAGCTAAGGTAAGTTGCGTAGTTAAATTCAAACACTATTGTCTAGACTACGCTCTTCACTATTCTCACTCTCTCTCTCTCTCTCACACACACTCACTCACTCGTCTCTGTTTGAATGCAGTTATTTTCGGTTGAAATGCAGCGGAAATTCTCCAGTAAAAATTGCCACAACGTTTGCCGGTTTTGACGCTCTCTATATTTAGCCAAAGTTTTTGTGGCGGTTGTTGCACTTCTGGTTGGCTTTTCCCACTGCGCTGCTTTGGCTAAGGTTAACCTTCAAGTGACCTAGTCGCCAAGTACACACAAATGTTTCTACATATTAATGCTTGTGTGTGAATGTGTACTTGCGTATGTGTGTATGCCAGTATTTTGAGGGTCTTTGCCCATTTCTTTATATTGGACTCAGAACACACGAAATTAATGTCATATAATTATGAAACTGCCAAAATTCGAATGAGAAATCCTAATATGCTATCACTGTTAAGATAATCTTATCAAAAAACTGTTGTTTATACCGATTTAGTAACAGACTGCTGATAATTCTTGACCTAATTGAATGTGTTGGGGGCGTGGCTAAATGCGTAAATGCGTGCGTAAATATCGTTGATAAACTGTTGCCTCTGCCGCTGTCGCTGCCTCTGCTGCTCTCCCGCATTCCTTACACTTCCTCTACGCTGACCCTTCGTAATCTCACATTATCGAATTGGAAACTCACCAAACGTTGAGCATTTCAATTTCTCCACAAAGTTTGTAACGTTTTAGACTTAACAGGAAAATTTCTGAAGTGTCTGACGGAGTTAAAAACCAGTTCTCAATCGATTCTGAAAAGTACAGTTCAACGAACGTTTAATCAAGTGCCGATGCATATAAATTCTCGTATGCGCTCAATGACTGGGCATATTGTGTGCTGTTAGGGCATACACAAGTCGCGTTGACAGAGAAAGTTTCTATCTTAATGGGCTGGTTGGCTTTACTTCATACGCGTTTCTTACAATTGTTTTTTTTCTTTTAATATTTTTTTGTGTTTTTATTGCTGTCACAAGTACACACTCACACATACACACACGCTTACACTGTCGCTCGGACGAGCGCGCTATCACTTGTTGCTGCTTCACTTGTCGCTCTGTTGGCGCCGCAGTCGACGTCAGCTGCGCAGTCGTCGTTGCCGTTGCTGCTGCTGCGACTCTCGGACGTACTCGTGTTGAAAAATTGTATTGAAATTCAAATTCATATTGAATTGTACCCGTATTTTCAATTGCACAGCCGTCGCGCCAAGTTCGAGAGTCGGGATTTCGTCGGAATTGTCTACGCACGTTCCGTTCCAGCAGCGCGCTTTAGTGTGGCTAAATCAAGACAATAAAACGAGAATTAAACACAAGATAAACAAAAGACGACACAAGTGTTTCTAGCTTCTTCTAACTAATCAACTTAAACTTAACTTAAAGCAATGACGTCACACATACGACCCATTGACGTGCTGCTGCAGCGAGCCGGTGTAAGTTAGCAAAGGTTTTGTGACAGCCCTCGCAATATGATATTTGGGCCAAGTGCACATCGAGTAGTACGACAATAAATATAAATTTAAATCTTGGATTAGCAGGGCATTGGGCCCCTCTAACGCACTTATCGTTATCTTGACAAATTGATAGATGTTATGTACATGTAGCATACATATGTACTATGTATCCAGTGCCTACCACATTTCTTCTGCTTTTTGCATGTTTCATTAGAAACCAACAATAGTCAATCTGTCTCTAGGCGGCAATCTTATCTTAACAGAACTGTTCGCAGCAGGTGCAACTGAAAATTACTTTAATTAACTTGTGCCGAGAGTTTATTTTTGTTTCTCTCTAGTTTTGATAAACTTTTTTCAAGTTGAGATCATTGTGGCTATAAATACTTATATGACGAACGATCTCTGTCACCTCTTCAGCTCATTAAAAACCCAATTAAGACAACATTAAAAAGTCGTTAAAGAGTTGCTTGGACGAACTAATATGGTCGGCTGTGTAGGGCACTCTAGACAACTCCTGCAAGCTAATAAGTATGCCAAACACACAAAATGCATGCTAAAAATATATATAGTATACTGACATATATATATATAGAGACAGAGTGAGTGACATAGTACGCCGTCATATAACTTATCTGAACAATTGACCTTCCTGAAGTTCAAACACCTGCCCTCTGACACTTGTCTTATCACTCTGGCGTCGTTTATAAATATACTAACAGAAGGCGTGTCTGATGGTTTTTTTTTTTCCTTTTTTTATTATTTCGAATTGGAAAAATGATTATAGCAATTATATATAGACAACAGCTGTATATACTTTGCATAAGTCTTCGATTTTAATTGATTTGCACACGCAACTTATGCCCACTAGATGGCGCCACTGCACAAATATTTGTTATATATTTTATGATTGAATCTGTCGTTTGTTAAGCTAATGGCAGCATCATCATCATCATCATCAGTTGAGTGGGCTTGGGTCTCGGCAACCTTGCCGAATGTCAATGCTCAGTTTTTGCAAATAATTACACAACAAACTTAAAAGTTTCTGTTGTTGTTTTTGTTTGTTATTTGCTATTTGTCCGTCATTGCATGTTTAGCGTTTCATTATTATTTAGCTATAAATGTGATTGATAAGCGCCCCCCGATAATCGAAACTCTTTCACGCTTTTTGCTTTTTGTAATGATTTGGCTGTTTGTTCCCATTGCGAAATAGAGTCTATTCTGGCTTATAAGCAGAAATGAATGCTAATATGCTCTTTTTAAGGTATTTTGTAGTGTGTTTTAGGGATATTTCTGTTTGGTGTGTGATTTGCTCTGTGGACAAGTTTGGAAATGCTTAAGGATCTCTGGTTCCGAGAATGTATGTATTATATCTTATACTAAATGAACTGATCAGTTATCCTCCACTATGTCTAGCTCTCACACTTTGGCTTCTCTTTTTATTGCTATGATATATTGTTGCAATACAATATTTATAATATCTTTAAGCTTGTTTCGTAGATGAGGCGTTGTTCTTTCAGATATTTATGTTTTTTTAGGAACAAAAATATCTTCTAGATTTCCAATATGTTTTTTGGCAATTTTAGGTAAAATATATTTTTTTCGGATTTACGCCAAGCCCCGTTGAAAAGTCTGTTTCTTGTTTGCTCAGTTTAACCAAATTTGTTCATCTGTCTTACTATTATTTACTCTTCTGAATGAAATTGTTTATAAATAACATACTTTATGAAGTTAATTAGATTAATAAGTTATTTATATATATTTTTTAATTTATTGAATTGACTTCATGAAGTATGTTATTTATAAACAATTTCAATTTATTTCGAGAATTTCGTCATGACGTCGTTGTTGTTTGGGGCAGTCGACCCAGTGTAGGGACGAGCACACGCCGACTTATTGGGCAGTGCTTATCATGGCGATGATAGCGTTTAATCCAAAGCAAAGTCGGAAGGTTGACAAAGTCAGGTATATTACATGTGTAAGCCACAGACAGATCATATAATCTAACATTTTAGAGGTCGTTTCATGGAGCATTGGCTCCACTCTAGAAACGGCGCTTATCGCTCCGGCACAAGGGTCGCATCTAATTACAAAACAAATTATTGATTTATTGACGACAACGAAACTAAAACTAACACTAAAACAAGTTGTGGAATTTGAATTGCGTATTTGGTTTTCTTTAGGCCTTATTTAGTGTTCCATTGCGTGGACAGTGCTTGGCAAAGCGCGACTCACAGCTCTGGCCATGCTGTTTGAACTCATCCAGGCTGGGCATGTATTTGAAGAATGCATTCGCATTCATGTAGCTCTGGTCGTCGTACTCCAGCTGCTCGCCGGCCAAGCGCTTCTCCAGCGAGTTCTGCATGCCCCAGATAATGGGCGAGCTCTTGCACATGAGCAGCTTCAGGCAGGCGGCTTCGTTGCCATCCGCCGTCTCCTTGGACTCGATCATGTCGACAATGTGTTCGGGCAGCTGACGGTCCATGATGCGGCGCAGCATGCGCTGGGTATGGGCACCAGGACGTTGTAGAAACCAGTCGATGGGGCTGCCGGGCGACAGAGAACGCGGCTGATGCTCGCTGGGCTCGTAGAGCGCCTCGGGTCCAGTGGTTGGATTGTCGCCGCTGCCGCCACCGCCACGTGTTGCCTGCATAATTGTGCTGCCGATCTGTGAGAGAATCAGAGTCAGTAATCAGAGTAACAATTTCTTCAGCTGTCCCGACCCACCGCTTGGGCAATCATCACGATTGCATTGAGCGCCAGTGCGCCCAGTTTGCGTGGATCGAAGCCAACCATGCGCATCATATTCGTCAGCATTTGAACAGTGTTCAGCTGCATGGGACGGCGGCGAGTGTCGCCATCCACAGGCGGCGATTCCTGTGCATTCTCCTGCTCCGTTTGCTGCTCTTCATTGTCCTCCTCTTGCTGCTCCTCCTGTTCCAGCTGCTGCTGGCGCTGCGTCTCAATGCCCTGCTGCAGCACGCTCATCAAGTCGGGCTTCTGGCGCGTGGCGACCCGTGAAAATGCCTTGGCCACCAGATTGGCCACATCTGCTGCCGTGTTAATGCCAAACATTTGTCCTGCCAGCTTCAAGCCATCGTCGACGACGCTGCCATTTGCAGCCTGCTCGCCCACACTGAGCAGCAGCAGACACAGAAATGGAAGCCAACTTATTGCCATTGCTGTCTAACGAAAACTGTCGCGCTGTAGCGCTAAAGATGCCCTCGTCTGGCTGCCAGTCGAAGCCTGTAATTGCCCCAGGCACGCATTACGCCAGCAAAAACAGTTTGTCTTATTATACGAAATATCCTGTAAGAGTGTAGTAAAGGGAGTATGTGTCTGTGTATGTATCTTTGACTTTCCATATTGTTCTCTCTTTCTCATTCTCTGTGTCTCCCTCTCTCTCTCTCTCTCTCTCTCTATCAGTATGCCTGTCGGTCTCTGCCTTCCTCTCTCAGTGTCTGTCTGCCTCTTTCTGTACTTATTTGCCATAATATCAATTATAGATTCAACTATAGGATATCTTCCAGTCGTTTACTCCCACATTTTGATTCATTATTGCTGCTGTTGTTGTTGTTGCAACTTTTGTCACTCGAGTGCGTTCAGCTGGTTGCGCTTCGGCACGTAGTTTAATCGTTTAGTTGAAATAATTTCTTGCAGTGTATTTGAATGTTTTTTTTTTTGTTTTCTCCACCCTTTGCTTTGCAGATACGCGGCCATCAGCGCGCTCCATCCGATTCGAAGGAGTTCCACGAGGTAACCAAGCGCGATGCCCTGCGTCTGCTGGAGAATGATGTGGATCGTCTGCTCCAGACGACGGAGCCGGCTCGGCGGCCAGCACTCCAAGCGGAAATGGGCCGCTTTGCCGATCTCTTCGGACGCTTCCTGCAGGAGGGTGAGTATATTCGATTTTAGATATCTGACGGTTAATAACCTTTTGCTTTCTTTGCAGAGGGACCTGCGCTGGATTGGAACAAAATCCAGAAGCTGCCCGAAAATGCCGTCATGAACTATTCTAATCTCAAGTCGCCCAAGAACGAGCAGGTATGTATTGGTCTTAAGTCTATGGATGACCCTTAACGGTTTGCTGGCCCTGGTATCTTTCCTACAACCAAGAAACACACACGCGCGCCCTACCTCAACAATCCAATTTAACCTAATGATAACTTCCTTGTGTGCATACATATGTATATATACAT
The DNA here is from genome assembly GCA_035047485.1 of Drosophila peninsularis. Lineage (NCBI taxonomy): Eukaryota > Metazoa > Arthropoda > Insecta > Diptera > Drosophilidae > Drosophila > Drosophila peninsularis. Next base: position 8,689,108 of record JAWNPN010000090.1, read on the forward strand.
ATATGTTATATATATATTCTAAATGATATTTTCTTAATCTTTTCATATTCCGTGTACTTTGATTTGAACACTGAATTGTACTCATTGTTGCCGTTGCTCTTGTTGCAATGGCCGTCCTAATGGCTAATGTCTGCCTATATAAACATATCATATATAGAATGAGGTAAAAGCGTTTTCTTAACTCTCCACTTCTACTACGCTTCTCTCTGGCGCTAACGTGTTCCGCTCTCTCGCTCTCGCTCCCGCTCTATGCTCTCTGCTCTCTGCTCTCTGCTCTCTGTTGAATTCCTAATCCTAACGGGCTTTTGGAACGCTTCTTTGTTGTTGGTTTAACTATAGTTACTGCTTTGGTTCTTTTAGCACTTGCGTTTTATCTAATTCCAAATTAAGCTTAACCAAATCCACTTGTGCTAACCTAAAACAGAAAACCTGTTGAAAAGGCTGTATTAATATTTCGTAATTGCTATGCAGATCCGGGTTATGTTGGACAAACTGGTGGTCATTAAGCTGAATGGTGGTCTGGGCACCTCCATGGGTTGCCACGGACCCAAGAGTGTCATTCCCGTGCGCTCCGATTTGACTTTCCTGGATCTGACGGTGCAGCAAATCGAGCATCTGAATAAGACATACGACGCCAATGTGCCGCTCGTGCTGATGAACTCCTTCAATACGGACGAGGATACGGAGAAGATTGTGCGCAAATACAAGGGATTCCGTGTGCAGATACACACCTTCAATCAGAGCTGCTTCCCGCGCATCAGCCGCGAGCATTTCCTGCCCGTTGCCAAGGACTTTGATGTTGAAAAGGACATGGAGGCGTAAGCAGCACATTGACATTATATCTAGAAAAGTATCTAATCTAATCTAATCCCTTAGCTGGTATCCACCTGGTCACGGCGACTTCTACGATACCTTCCGCAACTCGGGTCTGTTGAAGAAATTCATTGGCGAGGGCCGTGAGTACTGCTTCCTCTCCAATATTGACAATCTGGGCGCTACCGTCGATCTGAACATACTCAACAAGTTGGTGGGCGAGGAGCGCGCTAGCACGCCTTTCGAATTCGTCATGGAGGTGACCGATAAGACCCGTGCTGATGTTAAGGTAACTAAGCTGCAGACGAATCCTCATCAGTTTACTCATATCATCTGCTTCTTTTAGGGTGGCACGCTCATTCAAATGGAGAACAAACTGCGGCTGCTGGAAATTGCTCAGGTGCCCAAGGAACACGTCGATGACTTCAAGTCGGTCAAGACCTTCAAGTTCTTCAACACCAACAACATTTGGGCCAATCTGGCAGGTGAGTCGTTGGGCCTAGCCTACTTTTAGGCTGTCTATTTAAATGCGATGCCTAAAATTCTGCTTTCTGTTACAGCTATTGACCGAGTGCTGCGCGAGCGCACGCTTAACATGGAAATTATTGTAAACAACAAGACACTCGAGAATGGACTGCGCGTCATTCAGCTGGAGACAGCTGTGGGTGCGGCCATGAAGTGCTTCGACGGCGCCATCGGCATCAATGTGCCACGTTCCCGTTTCTTGCCCGTGAAGAAGTCGTCCGATCTGCTGCTCGTCATGTCGAATTTGTATACGCTTAAGAATGGCAGCTTGGTGATGTCACCACAGCGCATGTTCCCCACCACGCCCCTAGTCAAACTGGGCGAAAATCATTTCTCGAAAGTGAAGGAGTTCTTGGGACGCTTTGCCAATATACCCGACATCATTGAACTGGATCACTTGACAGTCAGCGGTGATGTGACCTTCGGCCGTGGCGTGTCCTTGCGTGTAAGTTGAATGAACTTGAGTCATCTTCCGATATCTAAATCCGTTTTCTTTTGCAGGGCACCGTGATTATTATAGCTAATCATGGCGATCGTATCGATATACCGGCCGGTGCCATCTTAGAGAACAAAATCGTGTCTGGCAACATGCGCATCTTGGATCATTAATCGATCTATTAACCTCACCTATGTGATATGCCAGAATCTGTCGTTATCTCTGTAGCATAATTAACTAAGTTTATGTAGTAGCCATGTTCAAAGTTCCAAATTACGCGTTTCATTTAGCCAATTGTTGTAAGCACAAAGTGTCATCTAGTGAAGCCGCATCAGATATAAGTACATACATACATACAGATTGTATCTGTACATAGTTAAGTTGGGAGATCAACAAGTTTTTAACCAATGTGTTGTCAAAATTATTACAAATTATTGAGAAATTGTTAAAATTGAATAAAGGCATATTTATAACTAAAACAAATATTTAAATATGCTTATAAATAAATGTAGAATAATTTTTGGTGGATTTCACGGAACGGTGCCCATTTCTATGGCACTGGCTAATGAGAGTCTAAGTAGTCTTCTACTTCAGTTCGTCTATCAGTTCATAATCCTTCGCCAGTTTGCCCAACTTGATGCCCTGTGCGAACAGCTCCTGTGCGACTTTCAGTTGACTCGCATTGGGCTTCGACATGCCCACAAAGCCCACAACGAGTGCATCCGACTGTGGCTTAACGGAGACGGACGATTCGCAGCTATCGTCCCAGCCTCTGCCCACATACACGTTGCCATCGCCGCCCACCACAAAATTGTAGTTAATGTCCTGTTTGCTCTCGGTCTCGATGTGCAGGCTTTGCAAATAGCGCAAGCGAAAGGTGCACGATGCCTGAGTGGCACAAGGCTCTGTCAGCGTGGGCTCAAATCGCACATTTCTGACTGGCAGCTCCAGGGGAGACAGCTGCTTCAAAGCAGGCTGCGCCAGCCAAGCAGCGCGTGCCACAAACCTCAACGGCTCGTCGTTCAATCTGCGCACTGAAACAAAACATTAGCTTACGGCTGGGACAACTGAGTAGATGGAGCTTACATGAGGTCACATCCTCAGTCCAGCGTGGCCAATGTCGCATCAGCTCAAACAGCTTCTGGCCAGGACTTTCAGTGGGTCGCAATTGCCGGTGGGCATAGATGTGGTAATCCGGATGCAGTTTGTGCAGGCGTACGCCCTCGTCCATCAGTCGCTTGGCCGCACGCACCTGCTGATCCGCTGGCGCCACATTACTGAAGGTGCCTATGAAAGCAATGCTGAGTGACACAGAGCCGTAGCCCCTGACGTGCTGGCCCTGCGCATGCCAGCCGCGACCCACATAGACTTGGCCATCGCCACCCACCAGAAAGTTATAGCCAATGTCCGTAAAGTCCAGCGAGCCCATGTGGAAGGACTGTATCATGCGCATCTGATAGATACAGGCTTCCTATAGAGATATTCAAATTATATTTAATTTATATTTAATTATAGTAGAACTCACCTCTGTCTCGCAGCCCACCGTGGCTGTGTGGTGTATTATGACATTTGATACGGGCGTTGGCAGGAGCTTGAATCCGCTCGGTGGTTCCCCAAGCCACTCACTGCGATCGAGTATGCGCAGCCCACTGCTAACCTGTTCTCTGCTTTGGCCTGAAGAGCATTTGAGTTACGGTTATTTTTAATTGATTGACAAACGGCTAGGGGATTCCTTACTCATTAGCCACACGAAGTAAGCGGCTGATGCGGCCACCAATACCAGCAGCAGCCCGCACATGAATAGCAAACCGCGCAGCTGCTTTACATTCGTATGCGGCGCTGGACTTTCGATGTTCGTCGGTAATTTTGGGTTTTTCATATCGCTAAATCTAATTAAGTATAACAATTTCCAGAGATCACAGCGCTTTCGTCTGGCCAAGCCGCTCGCTCGTCGTCAACTGAACACTGAGTCGTGCACATCGCTGAACAACATTTCATAAAAGTTGTTTGCTTTACTTTGTATCTCTTTCTGCGTTATTTTCTTGTTGCTCACAGAAAAATCCCCGGAATCAACTGCGCAGCAGCAGCGTGCCAATGAGCTTTTGTAAGCTTCGTTGTGGGTTTTGTTAAGAAAGCTCAATGCAATACCCTATATGCTGGGGCCAAACGGGGTAGTTTGGCTTAGAATTGAAATGTGAAAACTGAGTTTAAATGAGAGTTGATTCTAGGCAAAGCTTTAAAGAGAGCTTAAGCTGATATTATACTGCTTCGATAGCTGCTAAAACACACCCGAAGCCATTTCTAGGGTATTTTGATAGCCCAAGCTCTCATATAATTAAATATATATATATTTAATACGGCATGTTTTGCTCGCGCTCTCAAGCTCAAGCTCTTCTCCAGGGGGTGGAGCCTAGCATATATAGTCTATTCTGTCACTCATCTCGGCCAGCGGGCTCTGCAGCATTGAGAGTCACGTATTCCATTATATCCATCAAAGCTGACGATTATGAGAGCACACCAAAGCCACAACAACAACAACAAAATAGATAAATAATTCATCATTAATAATTTCATCATTTCATTTCAAAAATAGAAAGCTTACGACTAGTACATAGCTAGGGCAAATATGCCACATTATTAAAGCGGGTCAAAAAAGTCCAGTCATGAGTACAATTACAATTTGTAGTTTTTTTGGGTTGCTCAGAACTCCGTTTTCCAGTGTGTCCAATTGGCGAAGCTCTTGTAGAGCAGCTCCGCATTGTATTCGGTAATTGTGGGTGCCAAAGTGCCGGCGCCCACTAACTGATAATTAGGCGTAATTTTGCCATTGTCGACGGCGTGCTGCAGCAGTAGACGCGTTACGGTCAGCTGCTTGGTGGAGGGCGCCTGGTGCCGAAAGGAGCCAATGTAGGCGAAGCTCAAGCTGCGCGTGTTATAGCTATTCATGTGCGCCCCAACCGCATCCCAGCCGCGGCCCACGTAAACGTTGCCGTCGCCGCCAATCAGGAAATTGAAGGTGATGTCGTCCCGCTGCTGCGACTCTATATCAAAGGTCTGCAGGAAGCGCACACGAAACACGCACTGGGCCTGCGTGCTGCAGTTCTCCGAATTGGTGGGCAACAGTATCACCATGGGCACGGGCAGATTCAGGCGCGGCAGCTGCTTCTGCGGAGGCTGCGCCAGCCAGACAGCGCGCGGCACAAACCGCAAGACCAGGCCGCCGCCAATGTTGTCCTGATCTGGAAAACAAAGAATATATATATATACGTTATATAAATGTTTACCGCACACTTAATTAATATTCTAATGAACGCATTGCGAAGCAGTAAAACGCCCTGTAGCCTTGGCTGTTCCGTCTCGGTTCGTTTATTATAAATATAATAATACATTTGCATATACTTTGTTAAGATTTAGAGTGCTTAGGTGGTCTTTGCAAAATGGGGCCAGGTCCTTATAATATTATAGAGCTTGTCGCCCGGACTTTGCGTCGCCAGCAGCTGCCTGTGTCCGTAGACCTGATATTTTGGCGATAATTTCATCAGCCGCATGCCCTCCTCCAGCAGCAGTTGGCAGGCGCGCAGCTGCAGCTTAGTCGGCTCCATCTTGTCGAAGCTGCCAATGAAGGCTATGCCTATGCTGTCCCTGTTGTATCTGATGGTGTGTGCTCCAACGTAGTCCCAGCCGCGACCCACATAGACGCGTCCATCGCCGCCCACCATGAAGTTGTAGCCGACCTGCGGCCAGCTCAACGAGTCCATGTGATACGCCTGCATGGTGCGCACGCGATACGAGCACGCGTCCTGGCATAAATTTCAGTTTAGCGCTGCAGAAATCTTCGGCTGAGTTGGACTTACCAGCGTGTCGCAGTTCTCAGTTACGGTATGTGCTATAATGACACGATTCACGGGCTGACTTAATGGCTCCAGAGACGGACGCGTCATTTTGCCGTCCCAGTCATCAATACTGACCAAAACAAGTTCACTTCCGTCGACAGCTGTGCACAAAGAAGCCATGGTTAGTGGGTCAGTTAGCAGGGAATTAACGGTTCACACACAAACACATATACAGAGGCGTGCATAGGATAGATATATAAACATACATATACATACGTGCATCATAGGATATATTGGGATATATATATATCATATAGGTTCATATTCCATTCAACTCAACATCGCATTAGCCAATTTTGCTTGATTTTTCGACACTTCACAACACTTTTCAACGACACAGTTATGAACAACGCGATACAGTTTGATATTAAATGAGTTTCAGTGTGGTGTAAGTGGTTATGAAACGAATGAAATTGCAAAAGGATTTTCAAGGAAAAAATATTATATTTTTATGACTAAATTACAAATTTCGATAGAAATTTAGAAATATCTATATATACTATATGTACATCTGCTAAATGGGCTTATTCTTAGTCCAGTGCGGCCAGGTCTGTATGATGCTATACAATATTTCTCCGGGACTCTCTGTGGCGCTCAGCTGGCGATGCCCATAGAGCTTGAAGTCGGGCGCCAGCTTCTTGAGCCGCACACCCTCTGCCAGCAGCAGCTGGCATGCCTGCAGCTGGGCATCGGTGGGCCTAATCTTGATGAAGGTGCCGATGAAGGAGATGCCAATGCTGTCACTGTTGTAGCCCAGCGTATGCGCGCCCTGCTTGTCCCAGCCGCGACCCTCGTAGACCAGGCCATCGCCCCCAACGAGAAAATTGTAGCCAATGTGATCCCAATTCCAGCCATCCATGTGGAAGTTCTGCACAACTTGCACTCGAGCCGCGCACACATCCTTAAAGCGAACAGGTTGAAACAGAAACCCTGATTTGCTGCGCTGCTAAGCTTACCCGTGACTCACAGCCCTCGGCGGCCGTATGCGATATGATAACTCGATGCACTGGCAGAGTTAGATTCGTGAGCTCTTTTCGCGGCTGACGTCCACCCCACTCATCAACACTGAGCACTCGCAAGGTATTTGCTGCACGAAGTCACTTGGCATTAGATTAAGTTTAAGTTTATTCATATTCCAGTCAATTGAACTAAGGTCACAGTTGCACTTCGAAGCACTTATCACCGCAAAGATTGATTAAGTTGCCCACACTCTGGGAGCTCTATACACATCCATATATTATATATATACGCTTGTGTATATTTCTGACGCGATTTAGTCGTTATTAATGATAGTTTACAGTAATTGCATTGGTTAGGCACAACTAAGTTAATAGATTATCGAGCGAGAGATAGAAGTGTTGGAAATGTGTGGGGAAAGTTGGAAGTTTGCCAATTGCTAGCACCAATTTGAAAGCGTTTATCGACACAAAGAAAAGCGACAAATAACTGTACCTATTGTTGAATTGATTGGAATATTTTGTCTTGAATCGTCGCCGTCACCAAGCTTACTTTTACTTGCAGATTTGCCAAATATATTTGTGGTCGTTGCCAGAACGACGAGCAAGCCAACGGTCAGAACGGCCAATACTCCTGAGATGAAGACGGCCCTCGAGGCGATGGTAGTTGGCAGAAGGGGACATATCACTGGCTCCTTGCAGGACTGGTTCAACTTGCCACCTGTGGAAGAGGTAAATCAAGTAAATGTATCTATATATCTATATATCTCTTTCTATCTACATCATACATCGACTACTACTCGCTAAGCCCTGCTCTAATATCTCTAAACGCTTCTCATGCCGCTTGAGGCACAGTTCCAGTTTTTCACAGAGCAGCTGATTGTTCGTCGCCTGTCGGTGGCAGGAATCACAGCGCCAGCTTACGCTGGGCGTGATTTGAATAACCTGCAGCTGCTGCTCGTTCAAGCCGCTGCATTTGGCATGAGCCGCACGCCCACACGCCGCGCCACATAGGAGAGCTTCACCGTGGATGAGCCCGCAACACTTCACGCAAGAATTCAGTGCGTTCCTCGACATTTCTAGAAGCACGGAGTGACGGCAACTGCTCAAATCACAGTGTAACCGAAATGCCATTCCTTATAGCACGGTTCTTTTTTACTCTATATATAGTCTATATACTGTATGTTGTATAAACAAGTATTAGCACTTGCTGTGCCTGCTGGAGAAAGTAATTAATTTCCATTGTATAATGACATTGAATAAAAATTCCCCCTGCTTCGGGGGGCGCGTGACTTTGATCCGGGCTTTATACCCTAGTTAAGGGGAAGCACCGACTAGGTAAGTGAGTTTAACTAGTAAGTAACTAGACAACGTGAATTAGTTCGCTAGAATTCAAATCAAATTCAATTCGTTGCTTTTATGGCCTGAATTATGGCAAGACTGAGAATTATTTGAGTAAACAATTGCAACTGTAGCCAGCTGGCAGTGTTATTGTTTGTTCCACGTGTGTGGGCGATGTTTGGCTTATTTCCTCTAATTTATGGCCACAGGTCAGATGCGCAATATTCCAGCCCGCTCACGCTGCGTATGCGCAATCTGCATCATTTCTGCAGTGGCCATCGATTTGCAATATTTATTTTCCATATTCAATGCTTACATAAGACTCTACCTAGATCAACCAGAGCTAGATATTAATTTGCATATTCACATTCTTATCAACTCTGGGAACTTGTTAGCACGACCATAAAATAACTTTTCTATTTTAAATCATGTTAATTTTCCACTCGCTTAACACTTTTTCTCTCCAGTTTCTGTATACGAAAGTTCTCTCTCCCTCTCTCTCTGTGTGGGACCCACGAAATTATTTCAAAATGCCTGCCCTGTGGCGCTTTTGTTAACGCGCTCAGTAAACAAATAGAAAAAAATTATTTGCACGCGTTGAGCATTAGCCACAGGCCGCCCCACAAAACAAATAAGTGATCCAAGGTGAATGCGAAGCGTAAATAAAAGTGTCAGACAGACGGACGGATAGATATCCGCCTCTAAATACTCTCTCTACTCAAGGCATAACCACTATCTCACCTGCAGCGTTGCCATTGGGCGCGCCCTGCGCATTGAAGCCGGCATTGTCCTGACCGCCCTCCTCGCCATCCAACGATTTCCACTTATCGCGATTGTCGATCAGTATCTGCTGTATCGTCACGGGGCCCTCGTAGTAGTGCTTATCACCGAATGTTACGTCTGTGGTGTTGCTCAGCGCAATGCTGCCAATTTGCTGGGTTGCGGCTGGCGCTGTGGGCGTGGCCAGACTCAGGTTGCCGTTGAGCAACTGCCTGGCCACCACATCGGGTGCAGGGGGCGTGGCACCCACATCAGCACCATTAGTGGGCACCACCTGCCGACTGATCACCGTCAGGCCCTTGTTGAGCTGCGTCAGTTCGGCGCTTTGTGGCGGGTAGGTGATCTGTTGGCCCAGCTTCTGCACCGTGCAGCTCTCGTCTGCCTCCGCCTCGGAGTCGCTGTCAATGCAGCTGGAATCGATGGCGTTCTCATCGATGGACACAATAGAGATCGTTGTGCTGCGTATTGAGAGTGCGGGTGATGATTTCTTCGGCCGATAGGCAGCTGTCGCCGCATTGCTGAGGCTTACCGTCGCCTCGACCTCAACGCTGATACGCTTTTGTGCCTTGGCTTCCGCCTCCGCTTGCGCTGGCTGCTCTGTCGTTGGCTCACAGTTTCTGCTGCTCTGCTGGCTGCTATCTTTGGTCGTTGGCCCCGCCTTGAATGTTGCCGCATTATCAACCAAACCGACGCCCGAATCTGTTGAGGATGTGCTGCAATTCTTGCCGCTGCTGCGATTAATGATGTGTAAATTTGAATTTGTGCCCGTGCTCAGCTCCGTTCCATTGTCGCGATACATGTTTCGCAGCACCTGTAGCTGTCACCTGTGGGTTCTACAATTTGCGATTGTGTTCTTGTTGTTGCTGTTGCTGTTGCTGTTGAGTAACGGCCCGTGCATTCAGCAACTGTTGCAGCGCAGTTGAAACATTTTGACTGAATAAATTGCGGGCAACGTTTTGTGCTTTTTAGTTGGCCTGGCCTGGGCTCTGGGCGAACATCACATCATGAGCATCTGAAAGTAAATTTACATTGTCACTCGGCATGTTGATAACAAGTAGGTAAGCTCGACTAGGGAGAGCACGACTGTGAGATATCCTCGAACTCGGCTCAGAGCTAGGGCTAGGGCTAGGACTAGTCGGAGCTTCACTTCTGATCAAGAATATATATATTTATGTTTAGCCACGCCCTTTTCTAGCTGTTAACAACACTAATATACCCTGAATGCACATATTTCAAAGGGTGCAAACAAATGATAAAATTCTGCGAGTCAGCGCTTCGCATATTTATCATTAAACTTTTGTTGTCTGTTCAGAGTTTTGCAAGATTTATTATTTGTTTCTTTGTTAATTATAACTGAACAGCTTTTACGATATTAATTTAAGGAAATATTAAATTTTTTATTATTTTTTTACATATTTTAAAAATTATTTAATTGACTTCCTTTATGCTTATAGCTTTCTTTTTATAATGTTGTTCTCAGCTTGATAAGCAATTGAGGCCAGTGGAGAGGGATATATACATAAATAAATATTTTATTTTTATAAGTATATATAAGCTAATGCATATGAATATGTAAATGTCTGTTGCAAGCCTCTATTTACTTTTGCATAAAATTATAAACAGATTTGCAAATCAAATTCAATTCTTTAGACGTTTCTCTTCGAATGACTCCAGCATCTGAGACACTTAAACAGCTATCATAGGAATTCGCTATACGCGCTAATTATAATGTTCCAAAGAAACTATATGTGAACGCAGCAATTGCTTAGAAGTTCTATAAATCATGGAGCATTAGTTTTTTTGTAGAATTTCCAGATTTGATTCATAATCAATGAGATCAAAGCTGCAAACCAGTTTCTAAATGGAATAACAACAAATTGTCTTTGCTTGAAAAACAAGTTTAACTTTAAGCTGAGCCCCCAAATGAGACACAATTTTTATGCAAAAATGTTTTGATCACATGAAAACATTGAGTAAGCCAAAAGTTGGCTGGCAGCCCAGTTTTAGTAGAGTATATTAGCAGTCCATAGATTGCTTTGGCTACTCAATTCAAAGTGCGCGCTCAGTTGCGGCGCATGACTTATGCTAATTATAATAATTCGTATTGGCGAGCTTGCGAAATGCATTCCGAGAACTCGGCTGGACGCTTGACAAGTTTTGCAAACAGTTTTATGACAAGAGCAAAGCTCAACTATATTATATACTCGTTGAGAGACTTTGGGTCCGAAAATGCTGCACGGAGCCAAGGTCGCACGTCACGGCGTGGTGGCGTCACAGTTTATTGATCGACCGGGAACATTTGATAATTGTCACTATCATCCAGGTTGAAGTGGAGCTAACAAACAAATTCTTTTATGCCAAGGCATTTCCTCGAACGAAGCCTTTCGCCTCGGCTGGCTGTGTGTGTGTCTGTGAGTGTGCGATAAGGTGCTCGCTCCCGTTTCAGTTGGCACAGAGCGCACTTTTCAGATAACAATGGCGCGCCAGCAACTACAGCTACAACTACATCCAGAACAACTCACACACACACACACACACGCACGCTCGTGCGCCCAGAGACATCGCCTCGTCGCGTCGTCTCTGAGCTGCTCACGAACACAGACAAAGCGGCATTTAAGCGGCTGCGGCCATTGCTGTCTGCGTGTGTATTTGTATCTCTGTGTTGATCGTCAAATATATAAAATAAACAACAATAACAACAACAGCATTGCAATTACCAAGTCTCGCTTGTCTGTTTCATGTGTGTTAACAATTATCATTGAATGGGAATTGCTGGGCGCAAATGAATTGCGTTTTTTATTTCTCGTCTCTATTTTTTCTAAGACTCGCTCTTAGAGTGAAATGAGTATATTAGTTGCTGGGCAATGTTTGTCTAGTTATTCTTCTCTCAGCCATGAAGAGAGATTTTCTTTATGGAACATTTAATCTGTGCAGTTTTAATGTAAGGGCGTGGCATATCAGGAAGTATTATGTCCATTGCCACACAAAGGCTATTATATTTCATAGAGAGTTCTGTTTTTCTAGACTACTTCTATAGAGAGTAGGCAAATTTAAATATATTAACAATGGCAAATATAAATAAAACAAATTTTTTTTTAAGTTTCACAGTTGGTTAAGGTAAGTCTCAATTGCTGCGCCTTTGGTCGAATCCATAAATATCCATTTTTGATTAAATTTTAAAGTATTCGGCTCTTGAACGAGCATTATGCAGTCAGTTTTCGTGTTGTTTTTGTAATTTTAAATTACTTTTTGGTTTTTTTTTTATTGCGGTTTGTCTTGATTATTATATGCACATTGCCTCAGCTATGCCTTTTATATATTTATATATAGATATAGTATATCTATTCAACGCTTTCCATATATGTATATTCTTTGTACTATTCAAGCTTAAGCTTTAGCTATATTTTGCTTCACTCTTTCTTCTCTTCACAGACATTTTCATATATATTTTATTGTATTTTATTTCGTTACTTTTGGCGCTTTCTAACATAAGCTGCGTCGCTTCCGTATAAACATAATGGTAATAAATTTACTGTGCTTGCATTACTAATTCCATTGTGTACGCTTTATTACCGTAAATTTGAGGCATCCGTGGGTCGATTTACACGGAAAACACGAATTTAGTGCGCGGTTTTCGTAATCAATTAAATAAATCGAAAAAGGCGAAAAACTAACGTATTAATTTGTTGGCTTCACACAACGACTATGTATAGTATACGTATAAATATTATGCTTATATATATATATTTTTTTTAGTATATGGCGGTAAATTGTTTTCAACGCGCAGCGACACGTTCGAGAGGCTCCGATCAACTGAGCGTCAATCAAAACGCGCTGCGAGTCGCTGAGCCGAAGACCCTTGCAGCGAGCGTTGGTGGCTGCTGTTTGTCGAGAGTGGCTGAGAGAGATAGCAGGCAGGTAGAGAGGGAGAGGGAGAAACAGAGCGCAGAGAGACAGACAGACAGAGAGAGAGAGAGAGAGACAACAAAATTTGTACAAAACGCCCATAGCTGAGTATTTAAATGCGTATTTCTCCTATGCTCCGCAGCTGATTGATAATGGATTTTCCTAAATATTATCGGAGTTTGCTTTACTCTGAGCTCCGCTTCTTTTTCTCTAGTCTGGTCTAGTTTCTAGTTAATATTCCTAACGAGTTATTTTCCATTTGCTATCTGCTCCACTTCAAACTAAACCAGTCGCGTAGTCATCAGGAAAATCCGTAGTCACATTTTTCTCTCCTCTCATTGCTGTGTATCGTAGATCTGGGCATCCTGTGCGTCACTCTGGAGAACCCGTTCTTCCAGCCCAGTTATTTGAGTTTTCAGTTTGGGTTATTCGAAAATTAATGATTTTTTCGTGTCTTGTTTTTTGCTCTCTCTGCAGCTCGCTTTACGCTCCACTGTTTTGATTATATTTAGACAGTTTTTTATTTTTGGTTTTTGCCTTGTTTTTTTGTTGCTGTTTGTACAACTTATAAACAACAACAAATATACAAAAACAAATACAAATACACAACGACAGATGCTATGCAGAGTGTGGGCTACGGAATTCTCAGAAATGTTTTGTTTGTTTGCGGTAAGCAAAATCTTAATATATAAGTATATACTATAGAGAAATATATATCTATATTTGAGTAGCGAAACCTGTGGCACAGAAAGTAACTTCTCATAATGATCTTTCAAGTTCCATAACCAGGGAACGGCCTCAGGCTGAACTTCGAGTTCGGCTGTACCCGAAAACCCACTTGGCTTCCCATTGAAGTTGGCATTTAATCTCTTATTTATTTGATTGGGCTTGAAGTGCTGCTGATAAGTTATTGAGTGGTTGAGCATTTGTTAACATAGGTCATTAGCTAATCAGGCAAGTAGATCACATAAATCAAGCGAACAGAGTCAGCAGAAAAGCAGCTAGAGTTCGGTTAGTATATTTCAGAAATAGTGGAATGGACTTTTTAGTTATCAGTGGAAAGTGTATAGTTGCCAAATGATATACAGTTTTTAATTAACTCTCAACATACACGAAGAGTCGGCGACAACAACTGAAACAGCATCAATATACAGAGTAATGCCGGCCTGAGTGTGTGTGAATTGTATCGATAATGATGTTGTACTATGCATATATACATATATTCAAATATATATATGGTGAATATATATATATAAACTTACAGACAACCCGTCTCTATATATATATGCTGATAGGCTTGGGCATTTCCAGCTTTTGAGTGCCGCGCAATATAAACAAAACAGCTTTTGAGCGCAGAGAGAGAGAGAGAGAGAGAGAGAGAGAGAGAGAGAGTGAATTCCGAGCTGAGCTTAAGCTGCAAGCGATACGTGCTCTATAAATAAAACACCTGTATGGCAGGCACACACCTTCCAACCGGTTCCGAGAAATAATATTAATGAAGATTTTGCATAAGGCCCAAGCTTAAATTGATGTTTTTCTTTCTTTCTTTAATATTATTTGGTTTACTTGTATGTGTTTGTGTATTTTTAAAGCTAACTGTTCTCTTAACGTCTACAGCGTTATTGGCCACCATTCCAGGCGGCACTTGTCATGCCCAGCTCGCTGCCGCACTGTGGCGCTTGGTCCATGCTGCAGCCATAGAAGTGCGGCCATTTGCTAATCTCTCGATAGACATTGACGCCCGGGCTCTTCGTCACTTTGGTCTGTGTGGAGAGAGCAAGAGAATGAGAGTTGATTAAAAAACTTGAAATATTATGAAAATAATATACAAGTTGGCATTGAAGAGAAATGTGTCTATGACTTAATATATTCGCTATATATTGATGGGGAATTTAAAACTATAAAATAGTTATATAAATACTATATATGTACTATGAATATACTATGAATTAGACATGAAATTATGGAAAATATTTTAGAGTTTTATGCATAGAAAACGAAAGAGTTTTCCATGTAGAAATTTAAAAATCTTTATCTCTTATGTCTTAGCTTAGCTCTATTTCTAAGAATATCAGCTCAAATTTAAAAACATTTAGAAAAAATGCTCTACGCTGTAAGATATCTTAAAGATAGTACACTCAAGCACTATATAAGTAGCTCTGATAGGGCTACACATGTATTATTGATAAAGTCTATTTAGCCTCAATGGCTCACTTGAATTTTGTTTATAGAATTCTTAGGCAGAGCACGAAGCGCTTAGCTGCACTTGAATTTTATTGAACTGGAGCAGGAGGAACTTGCCTGATTTTGTGCGACCAGCTTGTAGTCTAAGTCCACTTTGCGATTGGCCACGGCATGGGCCAGCAGGAACTGCACGCCCTCCAGCTGCTTGGCCGTGGGCACATAGCGGCCATAGTCGCCCATAAATGTGATGGCGAGTGTGTGATTCGCATACGTGTTGGCCCAGTCCCAGCCGCGACCCACATAAATGTTGCCCTCGTCGGAGACCTGTGCTCGAGTCAATACAATTTGCGTAAGCAGCGAGCGGAAAGCGAAATGTCCAAAAAAAGTGTTAGCCGGATGAACGTGCAGGGAATTCGTGTGCAATTGCTGCAGGGGGTGAGGGGAGGTGGCTGCTTACGTAAAAGTTCGACTGTATATCCGGCAGGCTCTTCTCCGCTATCGCCGAGTCCTGTATGGTGCGCATTTTGATGGAGCACTTGTACAGGTTGAGGCAGGGCACGGACTGGACGCCCACGTGGGTGATTAGCACATAGGGAATGGGCTGCTGCAGCGGCACCTTCAGCGGCCTGCTGCGATCGGAGGCGCCCCACTGCACGCGCTCGATGACCAGATGACCGTTTCCTAAATTCGGAACTGCACAACTTGTGAATAGGCTATGGCGGCCGCATTTGTTGCCCACTTACACGTGCCATCCTCGAAGGTGTTGCCGAAGTAAATCGACTTCTGGCCCAGCTCGCTGCGCGTGCGGCTCAGCTCCAAGTAGACGATGACAATGGCCATGGCCACCACCAAGACAACGAGCAGGCTCAGCAGTATGGAGTTGCGCGTGAAGCGTCGCGCCTTCGAGCTGCCACGCCTGCGCTTCACGCCGCCGCCGCCGCCGCCGCCCCCCTCGCTGCTGCTCGAGCTGTTGCTGTTGCTGTTGCTGCTGCGGCTGTTGCTGCTGATTCCTGCAAGGGACGAGCAGAGTAGTGAATGTGAATATGATAATGATAACGGTATTGATTCTGTGCCTCGCTAGTACACCTACTTGGCGCTGGGGGCGCTGTGTAGTTGCGCTCGGGCGTGCGACGATTGCGCGCCTCGGAATGTACTTTCAGCAGCAGCTTCATGACGATGGCCGCTAATAATAACGTTTAGTGCTTGTATAACGGCACCCAGCACATACACGCACACACTCACAGCTTATCTACACACACACGCACACACACGACGACTTTTACTTTTAGAAACTTGCAGAATTGTGACTAACGTTGAATCATGCAAAAACTGTGCGCTTAATCAATGATTGGCGCTGTAGCAATTGAAATTTGGCGGAGATCCGGCGCACGTATGTGGAGAGCGTGGCACGTAGCGGGGCCGCCTCTGACCGTTTAATGAGCGCTGGCCGATGGCGCGCGCAACTGCCGCACCTGAACCCGTCACTGAAACGACTGACAAAGCGCTGCGCAGTGCCGCGTCGCGTCGATTGGCGACGAAGTCGCGACGCGTCGCTGGCAGCTCGAACGGCATTGTTTGTGTGCTGGGCACTTCTTGCCCTGCGCTGCCCAGCGCGCTGGCTTAGTTGACATGTTTCATTGGTAAGCAGGGGAGCGGCTGGGGCAGGTGCTATGCCGCCGACGACGACGTCGACGTCGCTGCGTCATGCTTTGCCGGGCTTTGTTATTGTTGTTTTTGTTCTCCAGATTTGCCATATCGCTTACACTCTTTTATATATATGTATATGTGTTTATTTTACTTTTATTTAGCACTTTTGTTTCACGTCTCTCATTGCCGCTCTCTTTTGTTTTTCGCATCTTTGGCAGTCCGTTTTTGCTTTAATTGCGGCGCGCGTCGCCAGACAACATGACGTATGCGCACTGCACTCGCCTCGCATGCGAAATGCGCCCTGCTGCTACTCGCCCGGCCAGCGCCTTGGTATTAGTGGATTTTATGAGGCCAGTTTACTGTATTAGCTAAGCGGCTCCGCTTGTGTTTGTGCAGCTGGCTTACCTGGAATCGGACAGGCGGGAAGGTTGGCTATGCACAGCTACTCGGCACTTATCATACATTTACTTTCCACTCTAGATAAACGGGCTCGATACATGGCTTAGCTAGATAAGGAAACTTATGAAAAGCGATTTCAATGCTGCTGCTCGAGGAATTCCAAATTTCAAAAAAAAAGTTAATTGAATATGATCAAAAGTAACTGGAAATGTGCAGACTGCATTCTATATAGAAGCTATATCTGTACTTTTGTTTAAATACATCTCAACTCTTTCCTGAGATCCTCCCAGTATTAGTTCCCTAAGCTATGCATATCTCTTTATACATTCATACGGACAACAAAGCTTTCAGTATTTTCCACAATATTTACATAATTGAAGCGAGCTCAATTTAATTCAGAAATTTTTCAGCTTGGAGTATTTATCTTTCTTTAGTTAGTCTCGCCTACTACGCTGACTCACCTGCGGCTGTCTGCATGCTGGCATCCATGTAGTATATGCTGACCGGTCCTTGGTACTGGGTCATGGGTCCAATGACCACGTCCGTGGAGTTGGACAGATTGATCACGCTGGAGGGCTGTATGGCTGGATTCGTGAAGATGTTCTGCGGCATGGTCATCGTGGATGTGGCCGATGCGCTAAACGTATGGTTGTTAATGCCTCGGCCTGCATTGCCGTTGCCATTGGCATTGCCGTGTTGTCGTCCCTGCAGCGCTGTCCAGAGCGCTGTCTCCTCGGAGGAGGACTGCTCCTGCGTGCCCCGCTGTGTGTGCATGTCGCCGTAGCCGGAGCGCTGCGTGCTGCGTGCCGTTCAAGTGCCAAGCCAAACAGCGACTGACCGAAGTTGAACTCAGCCGCTGATGTTTCCACTGGTGCAGTATTTCTATATTATATATAGTTGTAGTTATATTCTGTGCGCTGCGAGGGCGCTCTCGCTCGGATCAGTTAGCAAATGTATTTGTATCGAATACGGTTATCCACTTAACTATATATGAGTTTCCATTGTTTTTCTGGCTAAAACAGTTGTAAGTCAACACACATGCACATATATTATTACAAATGATTGCGGGGCTCTTTAATTATTGTTTTTTTTTTTTTTGTATTACAGCTGATTTGAATAATTCATGTGATTAAATTTGTAATAATTACTGTTGGCAAATTAAGAATTATATTTCTAAAGCTTTTTCGTATACTAGCTATGATAAAAAATGGCATAAAAATATGTTTCCATGAAACAGTTTATATTAAATTTTTTTTTTATAATTATTAGGAATTTTTATAAATTTATTCTTTAATTTATACATATTTAAAATTCTTTAATTAAATTTCTATTTTTTTTTTTTTCAAAAATTTAATTTGCAATTAATTTCAGTTAATAAATGAGTTTCAAATCTGATTAGCTTTTCATTGCGATTCATAATTCAGCACAGTCGCGCCATCTGCCGGCTTAATGCAAAGTATGTGTGCGAAAAGCTGTGCGAGCTTTGCTTAGTTCGCGAACTGGCCAATGGCGGCGCCCTATGAGCTGCACGCATTTATTAATCATACGCCCCATCGCTCAGTCGAATCTACCTTGGCATCTCTTAGATAAAAAAAGTTAGCTCGCGTCTAATAAAATTAGCTGTTAATTGGCTTTAATTAATGAAAACGAAGCTTGCTTCAAATATTTAGCATCAATTTCATTAGCTAATTCCTGATCAGCTTTAAGGAGCTCTGCGCTGCTGCGCACTTAATGCCTGTGCACACAATCCGTGCACACACTCTCACTCACTTTCGCCTCGCACGCCAGACGCAACACTTGACTTGCCACGCCCCACTGGCGCCGCCCCCGTGTGTCAAGTCATGCAAAATGTCGACGGCGGCGTCGGCGTCGGCCGCCTGGTGGTTGGGGGGCTATTAACACGCAGCAGTGCTGGCAGAAACAAAGCGCATACTTTGACGCATGCCCTCCTAATGACGACCACGAGAATGCTGCATAAAGACGACAACGACAACGACTACGACAACGTGGACGCGCCAGCTGCCCCAGTGGGGCCACGACTTTGTTCCTGTTCAGCTGACTTTAGTAGCTGCTTTTTTTCCATGTTTTTTTTTTGCTCCTCTGCTCCTTTTTTATTTAACCTCTTTATGTGGTGCGGGCGTGGGTCTATGCCATTGTGCGAACAACTGCATGCAGTGGCGGCAGCGGCAGCGGCAGTAGCTGGCGTCGCAGGTGAAAACCCCAAAGTGCCCCAGGACAGTGCGAAGTGCTGAGTCAAGTGTCAACTGCAAATGACATTTGCATTTCGCTGGCTGCTGGGGCTGCTGGGCGGCAAGTGGCGCGCTGCTTGGGTGGTCGGTGGCTACGCGTCAACTACGACTGACATTTGTTTTAGTTTTTCTTCCGCTTTGCGCCAGCCATTTGGCAGTTCGTTGTGTTTCCTCCAGCAAAAAAGAAAAGTAAATAAAAAGCTGAGCGAGAGAGAGAGAGAGAGAAAAAATTGAGAAATATGCAACAACAACAATTACGGAAAAATGTCGCTGTGGAAATTTAAGCTGTCACGAGCTCTGCTAATACTTGGGCGACGCATTTACTGGTTGCCCTAAATAGCGGTGCGGGGGCGTGGCCCTTGCCTACTTCACTGTGGCAGGCGTAAGCCAACAACAGCTGCGCTTAGGTCCTTGCAGTTGAAAGTGTTGCAGAGCTGAGCAGACCTTGGGCAGCAATTGTATTCAATGGGGATTTGTATAAAATAAAATATGAAATATTCACGAATTTGCAATTTTAGTTTTTTTTTTTTTTTTTATAAAGTTTGACTTTAGTTCTTGGGGAATGGGATGAAGAAATTAAATATTTAATTCAATTATGTTTGAGCTGGATTCAGTTTGAGCTGAGCTAGAAGCTGAAGATATTATGGGGAATTTTTATTTATGTTATATATTTATTTAATTCTATTATTCTATATTATTCTATATTATATTTTTACATTTATTTATTATTGTTTTTTATTATTTATATATTTAGTTTTATACATTTTATTTATTTCATATTTTTTTGTTTATTTAATTGCTTTTATATTTATTTTATATTTATGATGATTATGATTTATATGTTTTTTATTTAATTTATATATTTTATTTATTTCATATTTATTTTTTATATATTTTATTTTAACAGATTTCAACTGTTTTCATTTGAAGTTTGCCCTAAAAAATGTTTTATTTTCTTACAAATTTGTGCATTTAATTTAAGCATTAACTCGTTTAGCCGCTGCACAGGTGCGGTAGGTGCCGTAGGTGCTGCAGGTGCTGCTGGTAGGCGAGACCGCTGGCTTGGTGTAGTTTTAATTTGGGCAAGACAAGGCATGTTGAGCATGTATTTAATTATGTTGCACAGTGTTGGCTGCGTTTTAGGTTCTTAAATAATTGCCACCTTGGCCGGGGCTACAGGGAAGCCCAAGTCAGCTTGTTGCCGCCGCTACGGTGGCTGCTGCTGCTGCTGGTGCTGCTGTTGCTGGCAGTGGTCTAACCTCGACTCTGCAGCTCTTTGTGGCTGCTTGCCACATGTTTACTTCTTTTCAACATACATAATTACATTTTCATATGCAGAGTAATTAGTGAGCTGTTTGCTCTCTGCTCTATGGCAAAAGTCTAGACTTTCGTTTTGTTTTTATGGAAATACGTGCGTGTGTGTGTGTGTGCGTGTGTGCGTGTGTGTGTGTGTGTGTGTGTCCAGCTGCTCTTTGGCTTCGTGCAACGGTTCATTTCATTAACGCACAACAACAGCGAATTGATTAGGTTGCCCCAACCCTCTACCTCCCCTGCCGCCTCACCCGCCTCTCCCGCCTCTCGCCAAACTGCTTAACGTCTCTCTGCCTGCTGCGAATGGCTCGTAATGCAATTGCATCCGACAATATGCAAATTAGGCGAACCTATGCGACTCACTGCAGCTGTGAGCGCTCCAAATGCTAAATTGTGGGCATAAACTACATTAGCACACATTCCCCAGGCTGCGTCCCGAATGCTCCTTCGCCCCTCCACGCCCGCCACCCTCCCGCCCCAATTGCCAGCTGCTGTTCTGCATAAGTGGCAAGTTAGTTGCTTGGCAGCACGCTTTAAATTGCTAGCGATTTGTCTGCCCTGAAAGCATTGGGCATTTCGAAAGAGGGCGTTCGCTGCTGGGCGTGGCTGGCTGGCAAACAAATGAGTTAAGTTAATTTTAATATGAATTGG
Organism: Drosophila peninsularis; assembly: GCA_035047485.1. NCBI lineage: Eukaryota > Metazoa > Arthropoda > Insecta > Diptera > Drosophilidae > Drosophila > Drosophila peninsularis. The sequence goes on from JAWNPN010000090.1 coordinate 8,710,199, forward strand.
CATAGATGCCAGATAGCAGCAGATGGGAGATGGAGCAGCTGCTCAACGACTCTAATTCACTCTGCCAAGCTGAGCCAAGGGCCGCCCACAATTGTCTTATCTAATGCGATTAGGGCGCAAGACCCAATTTGCCAAAAGACTCGCCAGATGATTATTGATTATCGGAGCATATCGAATCACAGATATAGACTCAAATCAAATCAATTCGCTTTGTATGTCAAAGTGGAATAAAAACGTTGAGTGGCTGAGAGAGCAGAGCATTTCAAATGTGTCGCAAATTATGCTAAATTATGTTTGATTATATATATGAATATATATTAATTACGCTGTGCGCTGTGCTCTCTGCTCTCTGCTCTCTGCTCTCTGCTCTCTGCTCTCTGCTCTCTGCTCCCTCCTCCGAATATGTACAAAGCACTGAATGAAGCACTGCCTCTGGATGAGTTCTGGCTCAACTTTGGCTCTGCTCTGCTCTGCTCTGATATGGGTTAGCTTCTGATCTGGCTCAACTGTTGCTGCTCTCTGGCGCTGCCTGTGGCTCTGCCTCGACTGCTCTGGCTCTGCTCCAGATCTGCCTCTACCAATAGCTCTGCCTCTGGCTCTGCTCTGGCTCTGCTCTGGCTCTGCTCTGGCTCTGCTCTGGCTCTGCTCTGGCTCTGCTCTGGCTCTGCTCTGGCTCTGCTCTGGCTCTGCTCTGGCTCTGCTCTGGCTCTGCTCTGGCTCTGCTCTGGCTCTGCTCTGGCTCTGCTCTGGCTCTGCTCTGGCTCTGCTCTGGCTCTGCTCTGGCTCTGCTCTGGCTCTGCTCTGGCTCTGCTCTGGCTCTGCTCTGGCTCTGCTCTGGCTCTGCTCTGGCTCTGCTCTGGCTCTGCTCTGGCTCTGCTCTGGCTCTGCTCTGGCTCTGCTCTGGCTCTGCTCTGGCTCTGCTCTGGCTCTGCTCTGGCTCTGCTCTGGCTCTGCTCTGGCTCTGCTCTGGCTCTGCTCTGCTCTGGCTCTGCTCTGGCTCTGCTCTGCTCTGACTCTGCTCTGGCTCTGCTCTGGCTCTGCTCTGGCTCTGCTCTGGCTCAACTCTGGGTCTGCCATTGGCTAAAGTGTTTTGGCTCTGCTCCAACTGTTGGTGCTCTCTCGCTCAGCCAATAGCTCTGTCTCTTGCTGAGTTCCAGCAACGCTCCTACGCTCTTACGTAATTGCGATCTAAGTTAATTTCGCCATTACGTAATGACACTTTTACGTAATAACAGTGTTACGTTATTACGGTCTTCCCTCATTGCTCTATTACGCAGTACTCCCTGCTCCTCTGCTCTCCTGCTCTCCTGCTCTCTGCTCCGTATGATGCTCAGCTTATTTAAATGCTTAGTTAAACAAAGTTTATGTTAAAAGCAAATGCGCCAAGAGAACAGCGCATTCTCTTCACAATAACTTAAAATAAATAAATACATATAAATTTATTAATATTGGTATATTAATATTTAGTAAACTTACAGACTATTAACAATTATTATTAAAACAATGCATATAACTATTACAATAGTTTGCTTAGTACTACTAACAAATTTGCATAATATTATTAACTATTTAAACACTTACCAGAAGAAGAAGAAGAGGAGGTCCACTGCTCGACTGTCCACCAGCAGATCAGGCATCAGACTGAAGAAGCGCTGCTCCAGGCGCGCCTTTATATAAGACGTGCCAACCTTTCCAACCTCTCGAACTCGAACTCTGATCGTCGACCTGTGGCCGTTGTCGTTGTTTCCCTGGTATTTCCATTACAAGCAACAGAAGCTGGAAGGCGTCAAACGGCAGCTGCTGCTCATACCTGATCGATCCCACTGATCGCCCACTGTTCGACCCCACAGAATAACTCGAAAACAGTTCGACGAGCAGAGTTCGAGTTGGAGTGGTTGGCATGTCTTATATAAGGCCTCGCCTGGAGCAGCGCTTCTTCAGTCGGATGCCTGATCTGCTGGTGGACAGTCGAGCAGTGGACCTCCTCTTCTTCTTCTTCTGGTAAGTGTTTAAATAGTTAATAATATTAAGCAAACTATTGTAATAGTTATATGCATAGTTTTAATAATAATTGTTATTAGTCTGTAAGGTTAATAAATATTAATATTGATTTAGACATTTATAAATTTATATGTATTATTTATTTAAGTTATTGCGAGGAGAGAGCGTTGTGCGCTGTAAACATAAATGCAGAGAGAAGAGATCAGAGATCAGAGATAGAAGAGCAGGAGAGCAGGAGAGCAGGAGAGCAAGAGAGCAAGAGAGCAAGAGAGCAAGAGAGCTGAGAGCTGAGAGCAGGAGATCTGAGATCTGAGATCTGAGATCTGAGGGCTGAGAGCTGAGAGCTGAGATCTGAGGGCTGAGAGCTGAGAGCTGAGAGCACTGCATAATAGAGCGATGTTATGTTATGATGTTATTACGTAAAAGTGTTATTACGTAAAGTGTTATTACGTAAAGTGTTATTACGTAATGGCGACATTCACTAAGAGCGCAATTACATAAGAGATTGCGTAGGAGGGTAGGAGCGTAGGAGCGTAGGAGCGTAGGAGCGTAGGAGCGTAGGAGCGTAGGAGCGTAGGAGCGTAGGAGCGTAGGAGCGTAGGAGCGTAGGAGCGTAGGAGCGTAGGAGCGTAGCAGTAACAGTTGATTAAGATCTGGAGCAGAATCAGAACAGTTGAGCCAAAGCAGAGCCAAAGCAGAGCCAAAGCAGAGCCAAAGCAGAGCTAGAGGAGAGCCACAGCCACAGCCACAGCCACAGCCACAGCCAGAGCAAGAGCAAGAGCAAGAGCAAGAGCAAGAGCAAGAGCAAGAGCAAGAGCAAGAGCAAGAGCAAGAGCAACAGCAAGAGCAAGAGCAGAGCTATAACTCAGCCAGAGAGAGCTATGGGCTGAACGAGAGAGCAGCAACAGTTGATGAAGATCTGGAGCAGAGCAAAGTTGAGCCAGAGCAGAGTTAATGGCAGAGCCAGAGCAGAGCTAGATCGGAGCCAGAACTCAACCAGAGCTCAGCCAGAGGCATAGTATTCAATATGTGGCTCACACTGGAGTGCCCAGCCCACGGAGGAGTTTGGTAACCAACATTGTGCCACGATAATTCCATGTATATATAGATTTATTATAGCAAGTAGGAGATCCGCTTTCTATGCTATCTGGGCCAAGTGTATCATGGCTTTCCAATATTTGTTTATTCATTTAAAGCATCGCCACGCACAGTACATCAACTGCGCCACGCTCATGGATGTCATCTTATGGCTTCCAGCCATTGGCGTGCACACGCGGCGTATGCGTAATGCGGCCGCCTGCTGCCAGTCGCATTCATGCGCTGCAAATACAATAAATGGCAGTTGCAACAATTTTGGACGCGCTGACGCAGCAGTTGACGTTGACGTTGACTTTGATGCCGACTGCCGTCGCGCTGGCAGCGCAGGCATCGCTCGCATTATCGCAAAGTACACAAGCCAATGGGCTGCAGCGGCTGCTCCTGCTGCTGTCAAATGTAAAACAAACAGAAAACAGACAGCGTAACCAAGGCCCCTAACAACTCTCCTCTGACTAAGCGGCGCCGCCCCCTGCCCCCAGCTAGGCTCTCGCTTAGCTGCTCGCACTCTAACAATAAAATCGAAACTTTTGCATTGTGCATGGAAATTGCCATTGCCTGTTGTTGTTGTTGTTGTTGTTGTTGGTTGCTGTTGTTGTTGTTGCTGGCATTATGCAAAAGAAAAAGTTTTTGCAGCGCGCATAAAATTTTATTTGTTGCTACTTTTGGGCTTGCGCTTGATTTGGCAACTCGCTCACACACACACACACACACACACACACCCACACAACTCACACACATGCTAAGTGCATGGGCGGGCATCCTTGTTACAATTGCTCCACCCGCCCCTGCTCTGCCCCCGCCCTGGCAAGCCAGCCCTGCCGCTGATATTTGGCATATTTTGTGCACATCAATATATCGCGTGCTAGTTGGCAGCGTCCGCAGTGGCCTCAGCTGCCACCCACAGCCACAGAGAGCCACACAGGCACACCCAGCCCCTGCCCGCTGTAGCAAAGGTCTATATCAATCCCAAGTTGCCAAGGCCCGCGGGCGCATTGGCAGCGCGTTTTGTGGTGCGGTTAGCAGCGCAGCGGGCGGAGGGTGGCTCGGCTTGGCTTCGCTGGTACGTGAACCAAGCGCAGCTGTGCGTGTGTCTGTGTGTGTGTGTGTGTGTGTGCGTGTGCGGCGCATATTTCGTATTTCATTCTTGAACTATGTGAGTTTTGGTTTGCGGCATTTAAGCAAATATTTTCGAAATGCAGTCTGTCTTCTTGGCTCGCTCAGGCGCTCTGTCTCAGCGAAGGTATCCTGGGCATCCTTCAGCTGCTGCCGCTGGAATACTTTTTGCAATTATGGCTGCCAGCTGAGTGGGCGTGGCAAGCGCGTGACTTTGGTTTAGCCTCAGCTAAACAAGTTTTTCTAATGACTTTGTCAACAAATGTGCACAGTAATTGACGACTGGCAAGTGCAGCAGCAGCAGCAGCAGCTACAGGAGTGCCTTTGCAGCAACCCTAACCAACCCTTACATAGTCGCTGTATGATATCTTCTTCTTCTTCCTTTTTTTGGGTTTTCTATTTGATTAAGTTTTCGGTTTTCTTTTGAGACTTTGTTCCAGCTCAATTGGGTTTGGAATTTAAGTTCTTGCGTGAGTAAATTAATTTAATTTATTTATTTAGACTTGTCTCTACTCACTTTAATTTATAATAATTTTATTTAATTCATAATATATGTATTTCAGCTACAAAAAAATTAAAAATTAATTTTA